>CM043881.1:2761306-3301098 GCA_024034495.1 Camelina laxa
AAGAAAAAATACCACTGAGATACATATACAACCATCGTTGATTCAAAATATTTATATCTAATAATGACATACATAGCCTTGGCAAGCGACTAATGTTACATGTATATGAAGAAGTAGAAGCATTAAGTCTCTGGGTGACTCCTAGGCTATTTAAAAAAAAAAATTACTTAATTAATGAGCCACCTGATGAGAGCAACAGCCATAGCTCCTAGGGTACCACCGGCCGTGAACCCTGAAGTTAAGACAGTAGTGGCTATCGTGGCTGGTACAAGAATCGGACTGAATATGATGAAAAGCGGTGTGGTTACGGTTAATGCCGCGGCTGAACTAGCGAGTGTTAAACCTGCTAAACTTAAGAAGACTGTAGATGCCACGGCAGCGATAACCACCTCCAAAACATCCAACAATGGGATGAGAAAAGAAAACATTATTGTGATAAATGTTAAATTTGGATGTCTGAGATTTGTTTTGGTGGAGTCCTTCTCCTTCGGCTCAAATTTTATTATAGGATGGTTGTTAGGGGTCTTTACATGCAAAATATTAGAGATCTACAACACGTCACATTTGCTTTCTTTTTCATCTTCTTATTTTTTTGGTCATGTATTTTGGACCTTCTTTTTTTTTTTTCTTGTTAAAAAGCTCAAACATTAATTGTCGTGTTGCAATTCATGTTTACTGTCGGATCGAAACATCCTAAAACAGGGGCTTGGAAAGATAATCCACAGAGGCAAGATTTTGCTGAAGTTTGATGCTTGCAGTAAATCTAGATTCGGCTCAATGAAATTGTAATATGTTGAAATTTTTTTAAAAATCTCGTAAAAATAAAATTATATATATATATATATATATATTCACATTAATACATATGTGTGAGATGAATTTTAAGATTCTTGTGAGGTTGTCCGATCCAAGTGGGGCAGTTGGATAATACAAATAAAAAATTCTCTAACCAAATATGGATGGTTCAACTAGTTATGGATGTGTGCTGTTTTAGGTCTAATAGACCCAAATTCGAGTCCTATATATACTCTTCTTATATTTACTATTTTTGGAGAGAGCGGACAGAAAAATTGGTCGTGGAACTTAAGAAACAGTGAATATATCCAAAGTGTGAAAAATTCTAGTTATAAAAGAAAGCAGTGGAAATTTTTGGTCATTTTCAATAAGCCCAAACCGCTTTGTCATTTGAAACTTTTTCTGAATCAGAAATGTAAAATCTATTTCAACATAAAAAGTAACCAATCAAGCCTCATCTCCTTCGGTTAACAGCCATGACTTCTTTCAATTTATATTCATGTAACTATAATAAAATGCTTCCTTATAACTATTAACTGAAGCAAACTCTACAACAGATCTTCAAATACTTTCAAGAAAGAAAGCTTTAAAAGCTAGCGTTCCCACATTATTATTATTTTTAAAATAAACATTGTATTATAGTATTTTTTTTTTAATCTTTATAATCAGATTCAACATTACATTTACCATAAAACGTTTTAGGAAGCCTTTCATAAAAATCTTGAATCAATGCACAGTGATCTGCTTAATGTTGGAACACCAATGTCCTTTACTCCTCCACGAAGCTGCCTCGACCTCTGGACATACCTCCACTTCCATGTTTACCTCCATATTTACTTCCGTATTTACTTTTGAGCTCTCCGAGTTTACTTCTGAGTTTACCTCCGTGTTTACTACATCCTCCACCTCCGTGTTTACTTCCTCCACTTCCGGACATACTTCCTTCACTTCCGGACATACTTCGGCCTTCACTTCCAGACATATTTCCTTCACTTCCGGACATACTTCCTCCACTTCCGGACATACCTTTTTTACTACTCTTACCTTTTAGACCTTTAGATTTATGTCCTCCACTTTTAGATTTACGTCCGGGCATACTACCTCCGGACATACTACCTCCAGAGATACTACCTCCGGACATACTTCCTTCACTTCCAGACATACCTCCTTCACTTCCGGACATACCTCCTTTCTTTCCGAATTTACCCCCTAGACCTCCGGATTTACGTCTTCCACTTTTGGATTTACCTCCTCCACTCTTGGATTTACCTCCTCCACTTCCGGACATACCTTCACTTCCAGACGACATACCTCCTTCACTTCCGGACATACCTCCGGACGTACCTTTTTTACTTTTTGATTTACCTTTTTTACCTCCAAGTTTATGTTCTTTACTTTTAGATTTACTTCCTCGACCACCGGACATACCTTCATCCCCAGACGACGATGACGAACCTCCTTCACTGCCGGACATACCTCCTTTACTTCCAGATTTACCTTTCCCACCCCCGAATTTACCTAACCCTGGGATTATTTTACACCAAGCTGGCAGCTTAAACCCACCTTTAGACTTAGACTTTGATTTTGTCTTTGACTTTGACTTTGAGAATGTCAGAGATTGGACTCCTCCTCCCGCAGTCGGTGGAAGTCCGGCTGGAGGTGGATTATTTTTCGGCTTTACTCCCATCCTACGCCTACATCACACAACGTTTGCATATATTATATATACGTCAGAGATTCGTTAAGCAAACAAGTGATGGACAATATTTTAATTTATTAATTACGTTTAAGACTTTTAGAAATGATGTTTCAGAAAAGGGAAAACATGTTGTGACATAAACTATATAACTTACTGAGTTTTCTTATGTATATGAATAAATATATAAGCATATATAAATCTCGAGTGATCATTCCAATATAATTTGTTTAATCAGGATCTTACTTAATGAGCCACATGATGAGACCAATTGCTGTCGCTCCAAAGGAGGCACCGGCCGTCAACCCTGTGCTTAAGACAACCGTCGCTAACGTAGCGGGTACGAGAATGGGACTGAATATGATGAAAAGCGGTGTGCTTACGACTAATGCCACGGAAGAACCGGCGAGTGTTACACAGGCGAAGCCTAAGAAGACTACGGAGGCAACAGAAGCAATAATGATCTTAATAACCTCCAACAATGGCATGAGAAAAGAGAACATATTGAGAAAAGAAAACTTTCTTCCCTCTCTCTCTGACAGAGACTGAGCTGATGATGGGTTTTGTGACAGAGACAGAAAAGGAAACATTCTGCCCTCTCTCATTGAAAGAGACTGAGCTGATGATGGATTTTGTGGCAGAGACAGATAAGGAAACTTTCTGCCCTCTCTCATTGACAGAGACTGAGCTGACGATGGGTTTTGGTTAAGTTCTTCGCTCATCTTTTCTGATCGGATTGTTGTGTTTTGGTGATGAGAGGAGAGAGGGCTTTTATGAAGGAGTTGTGTGGTTTACTACGTGCACGGTACACATCCATGCTCCATGCAAAACGATTGGAGTGAATGGAGACCTACGCTACGTCACGTCACTTTTTTTTTCTTTCTTTGGAGTATCTCTTTTCTTTGTGTGTCTGTGCGCGCGTTTGGGTTGTCATGTTTCAAAAGAAAAGAGGATGTCATGTTTTTTAGGCCTTTTTTAAATTTATTCTTTCTTGGAGAAAAAAACTCAACTGTTTTCTTTCATTCTATGGCTTTATGAAATATCAAAGCGTGAATAAAGGTTTGTTATCACTTTTAGCAATTACTGAGTTAATTGATACATTTTTGGTACCTGACTTTGAATATTGATGTTACTTAATTAAAAGACGATTGTAAGTGGAAAGGGGCAAATGGTAGACGATTGAAAACTATCTTTGGTTTATTTCTATTCAAGCGCTAAAATTAGAAAAACACAACAGTACGTAATTTTGGTTAGAATTGAAAATAAAATATGATAGTTTTCCCCAAACAAAGTTATAATTGCTAAAACGATATTGTGAAATGGATAGAATAATGTTTGTTTTCCAACTTATAAACGCACAGTCTTTTCTGTGAGCCATTCAACGTTAACTGAGAATTGATACGGAATTGAGGAATCGTTTCTTGTCTTCACCCTCTCCAAATCCAATAACCGTGAACGAGTCTACTCCAATTATGATTAGATGGAGGAAAATGATCGATCATGTTATCAGCGGATCATGGCATTGCCCTAAAAAGACTATGTTTAACAAAATTATCATATGTTATGGCTATGGGTTAGAAATTATTGATTCCATTGTACTGGAAAGGGATTGGATTTGGTTAACGCTAACCGGGTTCAATTTTTTCTTCTAAAGTTGGTCCAGTTTATCTTGAAGGTTGTGAAAAGTAATTTGTGAAAAACCAGGTTCACTTAAGAACAATAATTTCAATGTCTGCTAGGTTTCCCTTTTAGAAATTTATTTATTAAGGTAACGGAGACACAACAATTTCAATGTCTCATGCATGATTGAATCATTCACATAGATATATACAATTGCTTTGATTAACTTGGATCCACCCTCATTCATGTATGTTAGTAGCGAAGAATTACTTCATTTAAACAAATTTATAATGAAAAATGCATGCAGTGTTTTATAGTACACATTAATACAAATGATATTTGAGACATGTAATATGATAGCTACATTAGGTTTAATTAATGAAACCCAATAATTAAGTTTCAATTTGCTACATATTATCCTTACGAACAAGCCCGCGGTTTCTTTCCAGTTCCTCCCCCAGGTTTACCTCCCGACGCTCCTCCTGCTTTACCTCCCGACGCTCCTCCGGGTTTATCCCCCTTCTCTCCAACGGGTTTACTCCCTTGCATTCCTCCGGGTTTATTCCCTTTTGTTCCTCCAAGCTTATCCCCCTTGGCTCCTCCGAGCTTATCCCCCTTGGCTCCAACGGGTTTATCCCCTTTCAATCCTTCGTGTTTACTCCCCTTGGCTCCTCCGAGCTTATCCCCCTGGGCTCCAACGGGTTTATCCCCTTTCAATCCTCCGTGTTTACTCTCCTTCGCTCCTCCGAGCTTATCCCCCTTGGTTCCTCCGAGCTTATCCCCCTTGGCTCCAATGGGTTTATCCCCTTTCAATCCTCCGTGTTTACTCCCCTTCGCTCCTCCGAGTTTATCCCCCTTAGCTCCACCGTGTTTACCTCCGGCTCCTCCGATCTTATCTCCCTTCGATCCTCCAGGTTTATTCCCCGAGGCTCCTCCGGATTTCTTCCCCGATGCTCCTCCCGACGTTCCTCCCGATGCTCCACCCGACGCTCCCCCTGCAATACCTCCTGGTGGTTTATCTCCTGAAGTTGCTCCCGGTATATCTGCTTTGGTTGGAGCTCCCTTAGGAGGTGGGTTGTTCTTTGGTTTTACTCCAATCTTATATCTACATCACACACACACACACACACCAAGAGTATATATATCAAACTATGTAGAAACTCTTTGTTCTGAAAACATGCATTATGCAGGTTCGTTGTAGATTAGTATGTGCCTTATATCACTTTTGAGTATAAAAGGACGTACTACGTGTCCACGTGAAAAAAAATACTAATATATAAGTATGAATCTCAAGAGTTTTCGATAGGGTTCTCTTTAAATTTCGAGGAAAAATAATAGTAAATTATATGATTTAAATCTTATTACTTAAATAGCCAAAATATGAGAGCAGATGCCGTCACTATGAGGGCGGCGGCGCCCACAACCCCGCCGACTACGAGAGTAGTGGTTATTGTGGCTGGTACGAGAATCGGACTGAAGATGACAAAAAGGGGTGTGGCTATGATTAGTCCTACGACTGAGCCGCCGAGGCTTATACCGGCGAACACTAAGAAGACTACAGATGCTATGGCAGCTATAACCACCTGAAAAAGCTGTACAACTGGGATGAGAAACGAGAGCATTTTGTGAATTGCTTTTGATCTCTATGGTTACTACTCTAATCGTATGGTGTTGGAAAGATGAAGGGCTTTTATGAAAAGAGTTGTGTGGGGGTGTACGTGCACGGTATGATACGCATGCATGCTCCATGCAAAACAATGGAAATAAATAAGGATCTACGTCACGTCACACCAAATTTGCTTCTACTTGTTGATTGGTGTCATGTATTTTTCTAGAAAATATTTCTATATATTTAATGTATGACAAAATAAATTTAAGAAGTTACAAAGTCCGGCCTAGTCCATTGTTTTAAGTCAAAGCCTAATTGCAACTTGCAAGCAATATAACTCGAAAAATTGACCAAATAAATTAACCTTTAACTTTGAGTATGAGTAGAGTTGTCCGTAGTCGGCAACTTGTGACTTCTCACATTCTCGGCAGCTCCAACTCCACAAAACTCCTCACTTTATCAATTTGGTTCAAAGACTTTTTCTGTTTTGATGAAAATTGGTACGGACATTTCGAAATTCGAACAACTCAAACTTAGTCATAATTTACAATTTGTTCACACTTTGTATTTATTATGTATCACTTAACTAAATATTTTTCTTTTGTTCTCTTATAATTCTTTTTTGTAGACCTAAAACTCAAATAATCTTCTGAAGATTTTTTTTAATTAAAAAAAAGGGAAACTATTAACAAAAAAAAAAGCTTGATTTGTACTTGTAGTTTGTGTAAACATCTGTTATGTTTAATTTCAATGCATCAACCTTCAACCCAAAAAAAGAAAAATGAATGGTTTTCGTTTTTTCTCTTTTGCCGTAAGAATGTTTCTCTTTTGGGGTTATTAGATTATAAGCACATATGCAATTACCGAGTGACATGATTATGAAGATAATCTGCAGTTGTGAAGGCTTCTGTTTTAAAGTTTTTCAAATTTCAATTCTTATATATTTTTTTCCAATTACATTTTGTAACAGTCTTAAAAGACTTTTCTAAATTTCTCATTTTATTTATGCATGATAGATAACACACGATATACATCAATGGAATGATATTGGAAATATCCGGGGTATACATGTAATTTGATAAAGAGAGGATGGGTAAATTTTTATTTTATTTATGGAACCCCAGTAATTAAGTATGATCAAGTTCCTCCATTATATAAGATATCATCCCAAATTAGGAAACGCCTAATCCTATTTTGATGATGCTGGACTAGACGGTGGTGTCAATCCTGGGATTTTTGGCGGATCCTTCCCTGTACGTTTCCTACACACAATTATATACTTCTGATTATTAAAAATTCGTTGACTCGTTGCACAAAAGAAATACATATATTTTCTAGCTTTTATAAAATAACGAATCGAACATGAACCAGGTTTGAACCAAAGTGTTGCCAAACTCAAACCGAACTTGAAAAGAATGATAGAGTTTAGTAAGGGTTATACATTCTCAATACCAATAACTATACCAAATATAACCGAATGTTCACCCCTTGAAATGTATATTATATGTAGATCGATGCATTTGCCTAAAATTGCATATGAATAAAAGTAAAAAAAAAAAAATTGCGGGAAAGTGGTTTTCAATAGTTTACTTGTAGAGCCACATAAGGATGGAGATAACTGTGGCACCAAAGGAACCGGAGGCTGTGAAACCTGAAGCTAGCAATGTAGTGGCTATAGTCGCTGGCACGAGAATCGGACTGAAAATGACAAAAAGCGGTGTGCTTATGACTAATGCGACCACTGAGCCGCCGAGGGTTATACCGGCGAATGTCAAAAGAGCTATTGCACACCCGGCGGCAAAAACCTCCTGAACAATCTCAAACATCTTTGGGATCGATGATCAAATTAGACGGCTGGGATTTCTCTCTGATCGAATGATTTGTGATTTGGTGGTGGGAAGAAGTGGGGTTTTATCAATAACTAGTGGAAGTCTACGTGAACGCTACGCTTCACATTCATTCTCCATGCAAAACGATCTGAATGAAAAATGGAAAATGTGTTACGTCACGTCATAATTTGTCTCCTTTTTTAAAAAAATATGGATTGTCACGGTTTTTGGCCTTTTCCTTGTTTTGATTTTGGAGATATATATGTTATGATCTTGATTTCGTATCCCTAACTCTTTTTTTTTTTTTTAACTAGAAAATAATACAGACATATATTTGTGGTTTTAAGAACTACAAATTACAAAATTAATTCCTGACAATTACATCATTTTTCTAAGAAAATTTGTAACGAAAAAAATCCTTTAACAATGGTAATTAACAAGAATCAGAGTTCCATAAAAGGGAAAATATAAAATACCGTAACAAATTTTCAACTATTAGTATGATGGGTCTTTCCCAATCCCAATAGTAACAGAAACAAATGTTATTATTGGAATAAGTTGACCCCAAAAAAAAAATATTATCGGAAACAATTTGTTACCGGTTTTATTTTTTATATATATCGTAAATCAGAAAGATGTAAAAAAGATAAGCTTCGAACGAATATTTCGTTTGAGCCAATTATGGCTCTATTTCAGCACGGCCTTGACCATAGACAATAACTCATTAGATGACTAAATTTTGTAACTGATTCGATTCAAGGCTTATTATTAGCATGGAGTCCCAGCCAGGGACTAATTTGGTCGGTTCTTCCTGTACGCAGTGGTCAGTAATGGTCACTGCTTAGACTGTTTTAATTTGTAAATAATTTTCGATTTTGCCCTTGACGGAGCGGCAACAACAACAACGGACCGCTGGTTAATTTGACTATCTCGAAATATTCATCTAAAGTTAATACAGTATCATTTTATAAACCTCGTTTAAAAAATACTACTATAACAATAAACATGAATACATTTGTTATTGTTTTCTGTAGCACAGCATACATTAATAGAATGACATTTGAGAAATTTAATTTCACCAGCACGTAATTAATATTTAGCAACAAAAAAAGTGGATAAATAATTAGTTTATGGAATTTCAGTATCGTCCTTTGTTTATGTCCTTGACTTATTTTCCCGATTTAGCTGCCGGCTTAGCTGCTGGTTTAGCTGCCGGTTTAGCTGCCGGCTTAGCTGCTGGTTTTTTTGCTGGTTTTGCTGCTTCACCTCCTGAAGCTCCACCTGCTGCTGGGGTAGCTGCAGATCCTCCACCAGCCGGTGTCAATCCTGGAATTTTTGGCGGCTCTTTACCCGTCAATTTCCTAGACACAAAAACAAAGTCTGGTTATAAAAAGTTGTGGTAACATAGTTTCCATACTTACGGCTCAAAGCTGTTCGCCATCAAGCAACTTTAATATATATCTGTACGAGACTTTTGTTGATATATCATACATATAAACATTTACAGCAATGCAAAATAAAAAAAATGATATAAGTATATGGAATATGTAAAACTATGAAACTAAAGTTCGATAACCGTTTATGACGTAAGTAACTTCTTCCAAATATAATCAAACTAATAATTTTAAGTATCTTTAGAACCATTAGACTACTAATCAACTACTTGTTCAAACGGAAATATTGATAAAGATTAGATAAATGTTTTATTCCGTCAAAAACAAATTCTTGAAATTACAACCATTTTTATTCGGTCACTACTCTCACGTAATGTATATAGTTGGAACTTATATATGTATAATAAAATAGTGAATCAGATATTTATCTTCACCAAGATAACCGGATACATTACATTAGCGTCGGAATAAAATTTTTAAAATCTTGTGCATGTGCGCATACGTATACGTATTAATCATAAAAATGAATGTTTAGTGGGTTAGTGTTAATTACTTGTAGAGCCACAAGATGATGGTGATAGCCGTCACACCGGAGCTACCTCCGGCCATTAAACCCGAAGCAAGAATAGTGGTGGTAATACCGGCGGGTACGAGAACCGGGCTGAATAAGAGGAACAGCGGCATGGAGGCGACGAATGCCACGGCTGTGCCGGTTAGAGATAGACCGGCCAGCAACAAGAGGAATATTGCGGCTTGTGTTGCTAACATAGCCGTCATAACACCCTTAAGCGTCGGCCTTTGGGATCGTACTACTACTTTCTCGCGTTTTTTCTTGCGGAACAACAATTTGAGTAAACCCATTGTCGCTTGATCGGATGATGATTGTGGGGATTTCACGAATATGGAGAGTGGTTTTTAATGAGAAAAGAGAGAGTGGTTGTGGTCTACGTGCACGGCACGTGCTTACCCCATGCGAAACGATGCGAGATAATGTGTCGAGCTCTACGTCACGTCAATCCCTCTCTTTTTTGTTGGTTTGTCACATTTTTTTGGCCTCTTTTTTTCTTGTTTTCCTCTGTTTTCTTGTAAAATAGTAGTAAGTACTTTGGGTTATTTTAGGATCTTTGCAAAAGATGAATGAATTATAATCAAAGTGATTTTGATTCCGTTTGAGTATATATGTTCGTTTGGTTCAGTTAGATTTAATTTGATGTGGTTTTTACAAGAGTTGTTTCAGTTGTGTTTTATCTCACATGTGCTAAATTTCGATATAATAAAATAAGGACTAAGTTACTCATTTATTGTGTAGAAACCAAGTGGTGAAACTGTGTATGCGTATGATAATAGGATGCTAAACATTTTTGTACTAAATGATTTGATTTTGAGGTTTGAATAGGGGAATAACTCGAGTGCTCTCAAACAGGGCGATTAGACCAATATGATAACTTTCGACATCGATAATTTGAATGTCATAAAGAAGTTGAAAAAGATTCATATAATAAGATGTAGTTGAGAAATTTAGTTTCATCAACACGTAATTAGTATTTATTGAACAAAAGGTGGATTCATTAGATTTAATTTTCGACATTCTAATGATTATATATATTTAACTTTTCCATATTGTATCGCTTACATATTGTTTTCTTTTTCTTTTCATTTTTTCGGTTTAGCTTTAGATGCTGGTTTAGCTGCCGTTTTTGCTGCTGATTTTGCTGCTGGTTTACTTGCTGGTTTTGCTGCCGGTTTTGCTACCGGTTTTGTTGTCGATTTAGGTTTAGCTTTCGGTTTAGCCGCCGGTTTAGATGTCGGTTTAGCTGATGGTTTTGTTGTTGACTTAGTTGTCGATTTAGCTTCCGATTTTACTGTTGGTTTAGCTGCAGGTTTGACTGATGGTTTAGCTGCTGGTTTTGCTGTCGATTTTATTGGTGACTTGGCTTTTGGTTTTGTTACTGGTTTAGCTGTTGGTTTAAGCGTCCCTTTAGATGTCTTTTTGGCTGTCGACTTAGATGTTGATTTCTTTGCCGATTTAGTTGTTGGTTTAATTTTCGGCTTAGTTGTCGGTTTAGATGCCGGGTTAGATGATGGCATACTAGATGTAGACTTTGTTGGCGCTAGTTTAGCTGGTAAAGCTCCACTCGGTGCAGCTCCCCCTGATGCATCTCCAGCTGGTGCGACTCCACCCGATGCATCACCAACCGGCACTTCTGCACCTGATGCATTTGCAGCTGGTGCGGCTCCACCCGATACATCTCCACCAGGTGCGGCTCCAACCGATGCATCCCCAGCCGGTGTGGCTCCACCCGATGCATCCCCAGCCGGTGCAGCTCCAGCCGGTGCGGCTCCACCCGATGCATCTCCACCAAGTGCGCCTCCAATTGTTGAATCTCCTGCTGGAGTAGCTCCCATCGATGCAGTTCCACCCGATGCATCTCCACCTGGTGTAGCTCCATCAGGTGTAGTTCCACCCGGTATAGCACCAGCTGGTGTAGCTCCATCCGGTGTAGTTCCACCCGGTGTAGCACCACTTGGTGTAGCTCCAGTCGGTGCATCTCCACTTGGTATCAATCCTGGAATTTTTGGCGGGTCCTTCCCAGTAATTTTTCTAGACACAATAAAATATGTATGGTTAATTACCATATTTTTTACTAAATACAGCTCAAAATATTTCGCCACCAAACAAAATTATAATCTGTACTACTACTAAGTACTAAACTGTTCATGCATAGTAATGTTTATGATAATGAGCATAGAAGACAGCTCAAAATGGCAGTTGAAAACAAAAATGGACGATATAAAACGAAAGTTCGATGATTGTGTAATTGTGTTTTATTTCCATATTTACCTGATTCCTCCATAATTAATAAATAGTCGAATAATTTACCTACAGTTCACGTATCATATAATAGCTATAGAGTGATCAATTTATAAATGAATCCGTTTATGTTCTCACTTAACGTATAACTCAAATTAATAGAAACTTCAGATATTAGTCCCACCAAGATAACCCCAAATGCTAGATCAGCGAGTAAAAATTCGGAACCTTTTTTTTTTTAATAAAGGAGAATTCGAAAATGTTGCATGTATACATATTAATAATAAAAATAAAATAAAAGAAAATAAATGAAATTTTTTGTGGGTTAGTGTTCGTTACTTGTAGAGCCAAATTAAGATGGTGAGAACCGTAACACCTGAGGTGCCTCCAGCCATTAAACCTGAAGCAAGAACAGTGGCGGTAATACCCGCTGGCACGAGAACCGGGCTGAATACAAGGAATAGCGGCATGGAGGCTGCTAACGCCACGGCTGTGCCAACTAGAGATAAACCGGCCAGCAACAAGAGGAATACTGCGGCTGTGGTGGCGAAAAACGCTGTCAAAACACCCTTAATCGTCGGCTTTGGGGATCGCACTTTTTTGCGTTTTTTCTTGCCAAACAACATTTTTAACGGCCAGAATATCATACTGTACTTGTTTTATCGGAATGGTTGTGGGATTTCATGAATTAAGGAGAGTGGATTTTATCTTATGAATAGAGGTATGGTCTACGTGCACGTACGTGCTACCCCATGCGTAACGATGCGAGTGACTATTGAACTCTACGTCACCTCAATGCATCATCTTCTTATTTTGTTGGGTTGCCACATTTTTTGGGCCTCTAATCTTTTTTCTCGCTTTCTTGTAAACTAGTTGTGGGTGCTTTGGTTAATTTTCAGATTCTGTTTGGGTAGGTTGGTTTGACTAGTTTATTTTTCGTTAATTTATGATCTTGAATTATAAGTTGTACCCAAAGTCATTTTGATTCGGTTTGAGTAGAAATTCGTTTGATTTAGTTAGATTTTGGTGTGGTTTTGATAAAGTTTTCTTTTCGGTTGTATCTTACATGCATGTGTTAAATTTCTATTTAAAAAAATGAATTAGTATTGTTAGCTAATTGAACTATTAATGTTGACTGTTCTCAAACTTTGATAATTGGAATACAAAAGATTTCAACTTAGAAACATTGTAATTAATGTGCCTAATAGCAGTGCATTCCATGTAACTACTGTAGGTTCTGTAGCTGTAGCATTAGTATGTGCAAGTGGTCGATCAAAGAGTCACCTATAATAGGCTAATACATTTCAATTCATACTTTTCGCGGAATGATGTTGGTGGTTGAAATAGGACAGTCTCTTAATACATGTTTGAGTTTCCCTCTCCTTTATTTTTATGGAGTATTATAATATTACAATTTAGAACATTTACTTCATCTAGATTCTAGACTATGATGGATGAGCAGTGAGCAACATGGAACGATAAATTGAATTTTCAGTAATATCTGTAAAATTTAGAACGATAATTAAGAAAAAGTACTCGTAAAGACTGTGAATACATTTTTTCAAATGTTTTTGTTTACCATATAACTGTCGTATATTATAGTTGTATCCCATATTAAAAATAAAACAAAAAATACATTAGGTTGTTCTATCTGAAACTACTTTTAAAAATTAATAGTCTAGGTGACCATATTCAATTATGAACATACGTATAAAAGTGATTAACATATCATTGACACAACCAATAATGGATGATGGCGCAAATAGGACATCCAAACAAATCATATTTTAAGAAAAAAGGAGGGTGGATTAGGTTTTAATTGTTGTGGACTCCTACAAATTAATTAAAAAATCCAAAAAAAAATCAAGTTGCTGCAAATCATTTCTCACCAGGAGAGGCCTACCAGGGTAAACAACTTGATTGTGCTGTCTTTCCTCTTTAATAATAAGAACTACATCTTTTGCGATGAACTTCCTGAAGCAAATCCGGATTTTGATACGTAGACGTTGGAATGGTGTACGACAAGTTCGACGTGATAAGTAGTCTTCTGTTAAATGTTAGATTCAGTTTCATTACTTCTACTTGTACTTGAAACGTGATAAATGGTCTTTTGTTAAATGTTAGATTCAGTTTTAACATTTTTCATTAGTTATACTGTAAAGATGAATACTACAAAATTACGTGACTTGGTAAAGAAACAAAACATCTGAAATTATTTCGTCGTTATGCAATAACACCAATAATAATAATTTGGAATAAAAACAAAGATAATAATGAGATGTTAGAGAAAAAAACGAAACAAAAATAAATAAAATATGCAATGCCGTTGAGAATCAAATGGTTTTAAAATAGTCAGCATCAGAGGTAAAAAAGACAAGTTGGGCATAAAAAATGAGAAGATTCATCATCGTTTACAACCAAAATGTAACCAAAAAGCTTTAGCTCTGAATTGATTACAGTTTTTTTCTTTGCTGTGTGGAAGTGTCACGTCACACAACAACAACTTGGGTGAAGGCGTCCTTGTAAAAAGTTGGACGTTGTCTTCATAAATTTGTATTTATTGAATCATACTTAATGGCCCATCTCTAAAAACCACTAAAGAGAGCGACAAAACCAGAGTTTTGTGTGTCCCTACCCCAAATCCATGGCTGCTTAAAAACTTGTGATTACCTTCTTGTCTCCTTCCTCTTTCTCTTTCCCTCTTTTATATAACAACCAAAATATCAGAGAGCTTTTGTTCAATCATCACTTGCAGGCGCTCTCTCTTTCATCTGTCACAAAAAAAAAAAATGGCGACTATTGAGGAAAGCTCTGATTTGGAAGCTGTACAGAAGCATCTCTTTGAAGACTTGATGGTTTCTGATGGTTTCATGGGAGATTTTGACTTTGATGCTTCTTTTGTCTCCGGACTTTGGTGTATAGAAGAACCTCAGGTCCCTAAACAAGAACCTGATTCTCCAGTTCTTGATCCGGATTCTTTCGTCAACGAGTTTCTGCAAGTGGAAGCTAAATCATCACCATCATCACCAGAGCTGAATACATCATCATCAACATATGAGACTGATCAGTGTGTGAAAAAGGCTGAGAGGTTTGAAGAAGAAGCAGAGACGAGACATTACAGAGGAGTGAGACGAAGGCCCTGGGGGAAATTTGCAGCAGAGATTCGAGATCCGGCAAAGAAAGGATCAAGGATCTGGCTTGGAACATTTGAGAGTGATGTTGATGCTGCAAGAGCCTATGACTGTGCAGCTTTCAAACTCCGGGGAAGAAAAGCCGTGCTCAACTTCCCTCTTGACGCAGGGAAATATGAAGCTCCGGCGAATTCAGGTAGGAAAAGGAAGAGAAGTGATGTGCAGGAGGAGCTTCAAAGAACTCAGAGCAACTCATCTTCATCTTCATGTGATGCATTTTAACATTTTAAAAGTGTGAGCAGTTTCCTTAAGTTGTATAAATTAATTGTACAAAGGAAATGAACTGTGTAGCTAGGTTAGTGTGCCTTGCAACAAATATGTATGGATGTTTTTTTTGGAAAAACAAATGTGTATGGATGTTCTGTTACTTCATGTTCCTAAGATTTACATCTTATTGCTAAGAAAGTTATTGAGTTCCAGATCTCTAAATAACCTAACTAGTTTGTAAGTTATGAGTAGGTCAATCTCACACATAGAAATTTCAATGAAACACAAGTGAGTGTACCTAATATGTTCTCACAAGAGGAGAATAGGAAGTGAATCAAGATGAGCACGTTGCATGAATGTACTAGCAACTATTTGTCTCATAGGTTAGATACAAGTCAGCACTCATGGACCACACAAGCTACAGCGAGATGCACAACTTGCAAATGCAGAATAAACAGAGCAGAGATGGTTGGGTATTAAAAACACTGGAAAACTAGAATACCATTTCTCAACTCTGTCTGGTTTCCTATTTTCATTGGTATTTCTCCTGTTTAAACCCTTACTGGGAGAAAGAATCCTAAACATCTTTTAATCTTTTTGAACAAAATGAGGTATCACAGTCAAAATTGAACGAAAGAAAGAAGAAAGACAGAAACTAGTAACATTGGTATTATCGGAGGAGGAGGGGAGCTACTATTTTGTTTTTTTCAGCCAATCACAAGGCTCTATTTCTTACCCACGCGCACAAAACGCGAGTTGCGCGAGTGTAGCCAATTCCTGTGGGTTATAACCTCCCAAATCATGCCTATTTTATTCGACGCACTCTTTTCTGAAATTGCGGTCGCGTGGCTTTTTTTGGTTTCTTTCTTTTTTTTCAAAATCAATTGTAAACCGAACCAAAATCAATTGTAATTTTATAACCAATAAAAACCAAACCGAAATCAATTGTAATGGTTTTTTTAACTTAAATCTACTTAGTAACCCGAAATCAATTGTAGTGGTGGGTATGGGATCTCCGTTGGACAGCTTCAGGTCTCGCCGTAGAAGGTGGTGGATTCCGGTGAAGAAAGCACCGCACCACGTCGATGATGTCAAAAAATCCTTAAAATTGATTGATTTGGGAGATTCAATCAAAGGTTTAAAGAGAGGGGAGTGTTGAAGTACAGCAACATGAGAAAAGTCAAAAGCTTCAGTGAGAAGAGGAAGAAGAGGATAGGGTCATAACATAACAGCCCATTGTTTTGGCTGAGAGATATGTATGTGTTTCCAGAATCGTAATGCATCATTAACTTTCAACTCAGTTTGGAAGACACCCTACTTCATATGGATCAGTTGATCACCATTTCCTCAACATTTATAAAATGATCCTGGAACATTATGATTACGAACCCACGTGTTAATCACAAGCCCATGCTGATCATTAAGATACACATCCAAAAACCTTCCATACTCCATAGATATTGAAAAGTTTCGGTAAATACCTTCGTTGAGTCGACCACAGCTTATTTCCTGAAATGTGAACTTTATTTTGTTGGGTCAAGAAAACTCAAGAAAACTTCTTTATACATTGAAAAATAGTTAACATTCACCAGAAATAGCCGCGGGAAATAAGAACACTCCTAAAATTAAAAGACAAAAGGCTGCAACTTTTACAAAAAAAAAACACATAAGGAATCTTCTTCAGTCATCAGAGCTGTAGTCGCTGGACTCAGGTAGAGACGGGACAGTGGCACAACAGAACGCGTCTTTGTCTTTTAGAAGGAGACAGCTTCCATCAATGTTCCATTTGAGGTCAGATATGGAGAAGCCTGGGAGGGGGTTGCATACACAGAACGCACCAGAGGGAGTCCACATGTAAAGGTGAGAGCTTCCAGTGCATAGGAGGAGGCGTGTGCAGGTTGGGTCCCACACAGCCGCTCGTATAGGTTCTTTCTGGACCAGGATGGCTGCAACCTCAAGGTGGCGCATGTCCCATATCCACAGAGCAGTAGGCATACTGTCGTTTCGTGTGCATATGTACTGGCTGTCTTTGCTCCAAGCCAGAAGTCCTGAGAACAATTTGAAAGAGTTTAGCTTTTGGAAGTTAAAAGCAAGAAGGATAATTTCCATATCCGACTGCAGTTTCTAAGGTTGCATTTGGTCGCAGAAGAAAGAGCTTACCAACTCCTTGTTTTGGGTTAGGCTTGTCTGCAGGAGGTTTCTGAAAAGGAAAAGCTACCGGTAATTCCATGACTTCATACCTGACACTTATATAGCCTTCTGAACCATCTGGACATAGAACCACAGAAGAAAACAAGATAAGATTACAAACAACAAGAGTGGTACAGAAGTTTCCCCTATCAGAAAAGAACAGGTTTGGAATCGTTCTTACCATAATTGCTTGGCATAAAGTTTTCATCCAATGATAACTCAGACATATCAAGCTGTAAAGGTTCATCGATTTCCTAGAAATAAAAAAATATATGTCCAATAATACACATCCCTGAGTTGACAGTCAGCATTTTTCAGGCTGATGGAAAGTTTTTTATCAAAGGGTAGAAATAGATATACCTTGAAGATAGCTGCAGAACAGGGCGCACGAACTGTTGATAGGTGTAAGAATTCGGCGAATGTTTTCCAAGTAAGGTGATTCAGGACCCGCAGCATCTGATCGTAGCTACCAATGGCAAGAAACTGACCACACGGGGACCAGGAAACAGTCTTCACACCAAGTCCACATTCATATGCCTGATACTTAAATAGACACCTACCATCTGGAGAATAGATTAGAACCTGCCAAAAAGTTACAAAGTTTAGAGAGATCCCCGACAAACCAAACATATAAACAGGTACAAAACTATCTAAAAATAGCACCAAAACAAAAAACAATACATACCTTATATTCAAGAGGCGAATCCCACACGACTATAGAACTATCATCAGGTGACCACTCAAGATCAGCCAAGTCCAAGGTGTCAACAGCAAAGCTACCCATAATCTCCCATGACTGACAAGACAAAAGGTTAACATAATCCTTACAATCACGCCGCGTACAAATTGCTGCAAACTTCCCATCTTGATTGAACGAAACCCCCTTGGAACCATGCTTTGGCCACTGAACATGAACACACGCCGTGTTCAAAAGAGACCAAACCGTTAACCTTAGCTGAAACTCCGAGGTAGTGAGTATATGACGGCTGTCTGGACTCCACCTAGCGTATGAAATACCAGCAGGACCTTCATCAATCTTGCAAGTCCATTCTGGTTGTGTCAAAGACCAAGCTTGAATCATGGGTTTTTTATAGAGACCACAAAGAATGTACTCAGAATCAAGAGCCCATTCTATGTAGCTTATTTTATCTAAGCAAGAAAACAATTGCACAACCTGCATTTACATCCACAACACATTCATTAGTAGATAGATCTCTCAAAGGTTCAACGACATTTTCATCATCATCATCACAAAGGTTCCAATTTCCAAAATCTAGCAAATCTAAGTTAAGTATTACCTAATTTAAGCACAAGATCTAATTGCATTTGAACATTAGAATAAGTAAGATCCAAAAAAAAGCTCAAAAGCTCTAATCAAAGGGTTTTAAAGTGGACTAGTTACCAAATCGAACTAGTTATTATACCTGAAACGAAAACGTATCGCGGATCACGAGACGGTAATCATTGGCGACGGCGACGTAACGAGAGTTTGGTGAGAAACAGCAAGGACCTGTTTGCTTGTAAGCCTCTGTGAATTCCATTGTTTTTGAGTATACGCCTTAGATTCTCCGACGGGTTCTAAGAAGAGATGAAGCAAATGCCTTATGATCTTCGATGAACTAAGCTCCTCAATGGCTCGATTCACAGTGGTAGGAGAGAGACTGCGAGAAATCCATGGAGAGAGCACGATTTTCAAAATTGAAATCCAACAAGAGAGATGAACGAGGCGCTTTGGGTCGGGTCGGATTTCCATTGGGTGGGTGGGTTGTT
The DNA here is from genome assembly GCA_024034495.1 of Camelina laxa. Lineage (NCBI taxonomy): Eukaryota > Viridiplantae > Streptophyta > Magnoliopsida > Brassicales > Brassicaceae > Camelina > Camelina laxa. The sequence goes on from CM043881.1 coordinate 2,780,420, forward strand.
GCTACGGCTTTCAGACTGATAATGGGCCTGAGGCCCATTCGTAATAAATAGCCTTATTTATTCAACACTATGCCGTTCGTAATAACTACAACACAACATTCTGCCGGTTTATCTGACTAAACTTGATTTCGTTTGTTAAGCGTACGGTAAACAAGAAGTCAAGAACATAAAATATCAACAGAACACAAAAAATAATAGTGTTGTTTTATCATATAGACTTTTTTTTTTTGTTAAAAAGAAAAATGTAAAGTTATATCTTGTGTGGTTTGAACCTGATTATCATATAGACTTTCATTATAAGCATTTTCAACATTACTTATAAACGATTGTAAAATGTTTTTTTTTTTTTCAGTCATAGAATTTTGAATCCATAGCACAATATGTTGGAACACCTCGACCAATGCCGGTTACTTCGGGGGTTTGGATTTGGATTTGGATTTGGATTTGGATTTGGATTTGGATTTGGGTGCGGGTGCGGGTGCGGGTGTACTTGCAGGTGTGGGTGCGGGTGTACTTGCAGTTGCAGGTGCGGGTGCGGGTGTACTTCCACCTGCGGGTGCGGATGAACTTCCACCGCCAGATTTATCTCCAAACGATCCAGAAAAGGTTCTTCCTCCCCAAGTTGCTGTCCAAGTTCCTCCATAACTAAAATTTGACAGAGCTTGGGTTGACGAACCTCCTCCCCAAGATCCTTTAAAAGTTCCATCATAATTAATCTTTGGCTGGAGTGAAAACAGAGTTTTGGTTGGCAAACTTCTTACAAACAGAGTTGGCTTTAGTCCCATCCTGCGGCTACATTATTTTATAGATTAAACCATGTGCACGTATATGTATATAAGCATGAAATATACTTTGTTTTACTTAATGAGCTACCTGATGAGAGCGATGGCCATAGCTCCAAGGATGCTACCGGCCGTAAACCCTGAGGTTAAGACAGCAGTGGCTATCGTGGCTGGTACGAGAATCGGACTGAATATGATGAAAAGCGGTGTGGTTACGGTTAATGCCGCGGCTGAACCAGCGAATGTTAGACCTGCTAAACCTAATAAGACTATAGATGCCACGGCAGCGATAACTACCTTAAAACCCTCCAGCAATGGGATGAGAAAAGAAAACATTATTGTGATAAATGTTAAATTCCGATGAGTGAGATTTCTTATGATGGAGTAGTCCTTCTCCGCTCATACTTTGTTATTGGATGGTTATTTGGGGTTCTTACATGCAAATCGATGGGAGTGAATAGAGATCTACGTCACGTTACATTAGCTTTCTTTTTCTTTGGGTTGTCATGTTTTTTGGACCTTTTCTTCTTTCTTGTAAAAGTTCAAACGTTAGTTGTCGTGTTGCAATGCACGTCTATGTTTAGAACATCCTAAACTAGGTGCTTCTAAAATACTCCAAGGAGGAGAGGTTTCCCGGAAGTTTGATGGATGTAAGTGTGCTTGATGTGCCGTAGCTTCTCATGCTAATAGTCTAGTTCATTATTTGTTGTTAAGTATATGGTAAATTTAGTTGTAATGATTTTCTTACAATGTCTCAAAGAGTTATGTTTCACTAAGCATGTAAACTGATTCTTGATCTTCTATAGGTCTTGCAGTTTCGAGATAACAATGTTTTAAAAAACTAAAGTTTCAAAAGACAACAACGTTTGTGGGCAATGTTTGAATTAGTCACTACTACATAATAAAAGTAAGAACAGGTCAACGTCAACGAAACTCAAAAGAATAATTGATAACCAAAAGCTTCCTCCATAATCTTCTTGACCAAAAAAAACAGAGCACATCACATCCTCAACTCTCTTTATAATCCAACACCAGAATCTCTCTTCTTCTTCACTCCAATAAACCCTAAACCAGTTTCTTCTTCTTCTTCTTAAATCACTCTCTAACGATGTCTTCTTGTTCAAGAACGAGAACAAAAGCTCCAAGATCAGCCAGAAGCCATAGAAAAGACCGTTTCTCTTCATCACCGGCTACAATTGTGGCAGATATTGACGATGTCTTGACTCAGATTCTCTCTTTACTTCCAATCAAAACTCTTTTAAGATCTAAACGCGTATCCAAACGCTGGCTTTCTCTCATTACAAATCCTGATTTCTCCAACCGTGTCATCAAGTCAAACCACCCCTTACCCATCTCTGGCTTTTTCTTACACTCACCAACAGCCATCAAATATAGTTTTGTCTCTCTTGATGATGATGATGATGACGCAATCAACCAAAGGACTTCGTTATCATTACCGCTCTGGTTTACAGATCATTCTACAGATATGATCATAATACAATCAACCAATGGCCTTCTCCTCTGCAAATGCGCTTGTGCTTCTTCTAACCAATTCAACACAAACTACTATGTTTACAATCCGACAACGAAACAGTACACTCTTCTCCCTCACGTGACCACAGGTTACATCACACTCACTCTAGCCTTTGATCCTTCTGAATCTCCTCACTACAAAGTCTTTTGCCTCAGAACAAGTAGCATGACCTCTTACTCCTTCCACATAGAGGTTTATTCCTCCAATGAAGGACATTGGAAGACACTTGTTTCGGTTCTTTCTTCTTCTCCTTCACCCTTTGTAGAGTATAAAGACACAGTCTACTGGAACGGAGCGGTTCACTGCTACGGTCCACGCACAAGTGATTGCATCTCTTTTGATATCAATCAGGAAGAAATCAAGATTCTCCCATTCCCTAATCTTGACCATGAAGAAGACGATGAGCCGCTACCTGATCCCAATACGTTGAGGTATTTGGATGAATCCGGTGGTAATCTTTACTTCATTGAGGTAAATGATCAAGGTTCTTCAGATTTACCGATTTACGAAATGGAAAGAGGCAGCTCAAGCTGGTTCCTGAAGTATAACGTTGATTTGGAGCCTCTTTTAGCCGCTTTCCCCGAGATGATCAGAACCGAATACTATACCGATAGGCAGATATACACGTTCTCTGTCATCGGTTTTGTAAAGGAAGAGACAGATGCAGAATCATACATTGTGCTTCACATTCCAAACAAGGCTGTAAAGTACAACTTTATAAACAAGACTTTCAAGAAACTTCATAAGCTGGTCAATGATGCTCCTGAGGATGCGTTTTACAGATTCGAAAGAACTTTCCAGTTCATTGAGTCTCTTGCTAACGTCTAAGAGTAGTTTATTATTCCCCCAAAACAGTCAAAACGCTTTCTCTGTAAATTGCACCCTTATGTAAAAGCTCTTATTTGAGATGAAGTCAGAAACTACTTGAGAGGACACATTCTTCTAACATTTCCTAATCTCTTCTAGTTTCCTCAAGACTTGCTTAATGTTTGGTCTAAGAGAAGGCGAAGGAGAGCAACAAGACATTGCAAGCTGAAAATACTTGAGGACACATTCTTCACTCAGATTATCATCACCCCTTAGAATCTCAGGACGGTATAAATCAGACAACCTATGATCAAGAACAGCATGCCTCATGAAATCAGGAAGATAGAACTCATCATCGCCAGTTGGATTCTCGTTTATCGGTTCTTTACCAGAGACTAGCTCAAGCATGATCACACCGAGACTATACACATCACTCTCTTTGCTCACTTCCTTCATCTTAATCAACTCAGGAGCTTTGTATCCCTCAGCTGCAGAAACATCAAGAATCTCTTGTCCTGCAGCTAGGTTCAAAAGCAAATGCAAACCGAAATCAGAGACTCGAGGTTCGAAACTCGGACTCAAGAGAACGTTCTTGGTTTTCAGATTGCCGTGGACGATTTGTTTCTGCAGTCCTGTGTGGAGATGATCAAGAGCTTTAGATATTCCAATACTGATGCTTAAGATATTGATCCATTTTTTAGATTCTTCATCTCCACCTGCCAAAATCACAGAATTGCTGAGATTGATGTTCTTGAGTATATATAATTCAAGTTTCTTACTGAAGTAAAAAATGAAATGGAAACTGACAGAAAATACAACAAGAACAGTACCGACAAAAGACAAAAACTATCATCATCATATTCATACCTAAATATTGAAAAAGCTACGAAAAAATATAATACTTAAAAACATAATAATGAAACAATGAATTAAATGATCCAGCTAATGTGTTTTCGTTCCAGCTGTGTATGTGGTTCTCTTTTGAATAGTGTAAACTTCTTTCATATCTTTAACTTATTTAGGTGATCATAAACATGGCAATAGTAAAATTGTTCCTAGAGTTTTTTAACAATTTTTACAGTGAATATAGAATCTCATAGATTCTGTTTCTTTCCCCGGACAACTCATAAAACAAGTGACAACAAGATTCCATTGGGTGCGTTAAAGTAAAAAAAAAAGTTAAAATTCTTTGCTTTCTGTCGGAAAAAAGAAAAAAAAAAAGTTTGTTCTTTTTTTTATTCTTGAGAAAAAAGAAAGAAAGAAACAGAGAGACTTACTTCTGATGAACTCTGAAAGATTCCAAGAAGCAAAGAAAGGATGAACCATAAGCTTCTCTCCTCTGTTACCACCATAGAAACCTAACAAAGGAACCAAATTCTCATGCCGAACAAACCCAAGCGTCTCGATGACACCTTTAAACTCTTTAGAATCCGATCTCACTGTACACACCGGTCTGAGAAACCTAAGAACTCTAATCTTGCCGCTTCGCTGCAAGGAAGCTTTGTAGAGAGTACCGTAGCTTGATTTACCGATGACTTCTCCAGGAGCATCGAGTATATCGCAGATCGTTAGATCTTCTCCGCCTTGAAACGTTACTAGCTCCTCTGTTTCAGAGTCGAGTGACTCGACGTCGTATTGATCTGATTTAGTAGATAATGATGATGATGATTCTTTTCTTCTTAAGAAGACGATGATGAAGAAGATTACTACTATCAAGAATGCTGATAAAGATACTCCTAGTAACAATGTTAGTAGTTGAGCTTTTCTCATCTCATGTAACCTTTTTGTATTTTCTTGGAAATGTGAGATTTGCAGGAAAAACAAGAAAAGAAGAAGGTCTGAGAGAGAAGAAGAAATGGGAAACTGTGGAACTTTATTGTTCACAGAGAGAAAGATTGATGTTGATGTGAGATTGAATGAGAAGTTCAGAGGAGGACAGAGATCTAAGAATATCTTTATTTTATTTTATTTCCTAACTCTGTAACAATGTTGACTTTATGATTTTCTTCCATCTTTGGCTTCTACGTATATGGAAATATCATATTTTTTCTCCCTAATTTATTTACTTCTCTCTCGAGTTCTCAACCAATTATAACCTAATTATCTCACATTATTGTGTTTCTCTTACACGTCATCTTATACTTATTTTGTTTTTGTAGATTAACGTTTGAGTATTTTTTGGATCAATTCATGAAAACTCACAAATTATGTTTAAGAATTAGTGATTTGCACCAATTGGAAAAATGATGTCTCGAGTAGCACGTTAATTTTAGTTTCTTTCAAGGTAAATATTATGGGCGACCGTGGTAATTAATTGTAATGATCTCAAGAGCGTTGAAAGTGGTGATGACAATTAAATGTTGGGTTTGACTAGTGATGGTGGTTGAAGTGCGTGGGGTACATACATCTTAAATCCTTTGATTGGAAGTTTATATCCGGCAAGTTTAGGGTCCGGACGCTGAAGTCTGAACTGGTGGACTGAACAAGAATTTGGAAGTAATTGAGAGGAAACTAAAAGATCCTATATAGAGTAATATACTTGCTTTCTGCTACAAAAATTCCAAACCAATCAGAATTTTTGTTAGTTTGGTGATTCAAAAAGTAATTTGTATTTGTTACACAAGGTAATGAAAATTAGGATTTTTGGATTAGGTTTAATGGGAAAACATAATCTGTTTGATATGAATTTTGTTTTCTAATTATTAATTTACTATTAATGTTTGCGTAAAGCTCAGGATTCCCTGAGTAAGTATGATTGTGTTTTGAGCAAAAGATCTGAAAGTAAAAATTTGTTGAGATTTTGACAGTCGACATCACGACTAAATCTTTTGTTAGCTGTAAGCTTGTCTCTTTACATTCCTTAATTAGACAGTTGACACCGATCATGTTCACTTCATCTAACGGCTCCGAGACACCCATTTTTGGGGTTCCCCTATCACACGTCATCATCGTCATGGTCCTACAAGAGACACACGTCATCATAACAAAATGTTCACCACCAATATGATTGTGAAAGCATAAATATTTGTTCATAAATATATTAGGAGTTGCGCGATTCATAAATAAATATTCCTAATCTTAAACAAGGTCAGGAATTGGCTGGTTTCTTATAGTTTTGCTAATAACTACTGTATTTTATAGACAACAATAAAAAGTACTCCTACTTACTATAGAACTACGTTACATGAATCATACAAAGCAAACTATAATAAGGGGGAGAGTTAAATCCATTAGTTATATACTTAACTAACCTTAAGACATTAAATTCATACGTTTCTTCAGGAATACATATTGAAAAAGACATTTGAAGTAGGACCAATATAAAACCGAAAAACAAATTAATTCTTATACTACAGCATATTATAAATTAAGTGCATGGGCCAAATTAAATATAATGAAACTGAAACGTTGGTCGGCGGTTTCATTTTTATGGTCCCAATGTGATATGTAAGTTGGTTCATACTCCTAAGAAAAGAATCCAAAAAAAAAGATGTAATTCGTACTCTACAAAAATATGAAATGAAGGAAGACAAATATTGAAGTATAAACCTACTTTAAGTTCTCGTACCCTTGGCTCAATAGATGGAAATTTATATTTTTCGCTTTATTTCAGGTAAATGACAAGTATTACCAAACTTGTGTTTCACTGACTAGCTATGTCGAGGTCTCTGACTCATTCATTGCATTCGGTTTCAAGTTGTGACAAATCAAATCTTTCTTTGCTTTGCCTATGTCTTTTACTAAAACTGTATTTGCATCTTGTAGTCAAGAATGGAGAATGTTAGTCAAAGACCACGCTCGTAAAACAGTGAACATCAATTGAATCCGTTCTAAAATCGTTGACGATGAGGATGAATATGTTCTTTACTGTTGTGGAGTTAGACGTGACACGTTAGTGTAGTTTGGCTTGTTTCAAAAGAAGTCACAAGTTCATATGTTGAAGTTAATATATATACCTAGATAGTCAATCATTAATCAATAAGTCAGGTTGGCCGAGTGGTCTAAGGCGCCAGACTCAAGTTCTGGTCTTCGTAAGAGGGCGTGGGTTCAAATCCCACATCTGACATAATTTTTTGTTTTGTTTTTTTTTTTAAAATTTATATTATTGAATTTCTTACAATAAAAAAATCCCCAATTCAAAACCCTAAAATCAAAGTCGACGACTTGGGTATTTTGTGTTTGTGATCATGATCCTATCAGATCAAATACTTGGATTCGTGCAATTGAATCGTCGTTAACTCAACGACGAACTTTTGAGTTCTGCATTCTCCAACAATGGCTACGAATAGTGACAAAGTTAATCTCTCGCGCACGTTCAAGTACTTACTAGGTTCGTCTTCATTGTGTGTTTCTTATTCTCTTTTTTGGAATCTTAGCTTCTAATTACTAGTTTCTGCTTGTGGATTGAATTTGGTTGGAATTAGCTACACAGTTTATATCAAGAAGCATCCCGTTCGTATTCAATTCATGGATCGTGAGGCATCTCACTGAAAAAGACTATGCGGTAAACGAATCGTTGACTTACTAGTCGAATGTATATTTATGTTCTTAGATTTCGCCAATGTATGTGCTTTTAAGCTTCAAGGAAAGGATTGTTTTGGTAACTTTGTCACAAGTAACAAAAAGATTGCTTTGTTCCATATTGCCAAGTAGCAAAACTTGTATACTTGGTGGATTCAGGAATCTAAGATGTGATTGTAATTGTATGGTCTCTTAGGTGTGCTTGGAATGTGAAGTCATGTATCATAAATTTTAGCTAATGGTTTTGATTTTAAGCTCGATCTATCTTTTTCTCATTTGGAATGCAGCTCTACGCGGTTCAGTTCCATCTTTTTGTTACTTGTGTCTTGTTTCTCAGCCGGGAGGGATTCCGGCGCGCTTGTTTGCGGGCTGACATTAACAGGTATGCTTAAAATCAGTTTGCGCTCATCTCCTTCTTCACATTATCGGTTCATGAATTTTTTTTTAGTCAGTGATATTCCTTAATTTTTGTGCTGCAGCGATGGTCTTGGATCAGTGGAAAATGTGACTAGGCTATTAAAAGTAGCATGGGTGACATTTCCACTCGGAATAGCCATTACTATTGCAGCATCCGTTTTTGTGTTATGGTGGCAGAATCTTAGTTGCTCCGACACATATGCACAGGCTATCTTGATTCACGGTACATTTTTGTGATTTTCTTGTGCCTTAATTCATACTTATATAGCTTACAGCCTTGGGATTTGGAAGTTTGTGTGTTGCATTCATGTACTTGTGTCTTCTCCATTGTTTCCTCTCGTCCTTTCCTAATAGTAGTTTTCAATTTTTCATAGTAGTCCAGATTTACATTCTGATGCATATATAACAGTATGATTAATCTACTTAACTGGCAGGATTTGCATGTGTACTGGAGCTACTGGCTGAGCCTTTGTATATCCTCTCTCAGACATTGCTGAGACTAAGGTTGCGTCTCGTTGTTGAGACTATCGCTACAGTTGCACGCTGTGTAACTCTGTGCTCTCTCATAGTCATGCAGACCAACATGGTATAGCTCTTGTGCCATTCCATTTTATTTTGAGCAAAAGAAAGCATATATGATGTATTGAAAATCTAGTTATCTTCATTATTTGCAGGAAAAAGTGATAATTTTCGCACTGTCACAAGTTGCATATGGAGGTTCCTTATTTCTTGGGTACTGGGCTTATTTTCTCATTTGTGGTGTTTACAGAAGTTCAGATCTCTTTCCTTTCAGGTATGAGTTCTCTAATCTTTGATCACCTTGCCAGCATTCTTAACTCTTGATGTGCTCTAATCAACTCATTCATTCCCAATTTTCATGATTTCACAGACCTGGGAACTTCATGGATTTCGATAGGCAGCTCTCGAAAATGAGTATGCTGTTTACTTTTCAGTCTTTCCGAAAGTTGATCCTTCAAGAAGGTGAAAAATTGGTCCTTGTATGGTTAGATACACCTTATAATCAGGCTGTATATGGGATCGTCGACAAACTAGGCAAGTCTCTTTTATGAAAAAATGCAAATTATCTATGGCTACAAAGGTTGCCTGGAAATATTTCTAACACAATTTCTAAAACTCCAGGAAGTTTAGTTGTACGCATGGTGTTTCTTCCTTTTGAAGAAAGTTCATACGCTACATTTGCCAGGTTCGCATCAGGTTCATTTCTCGCCTGAGTTAGTGTAGTTAAGTATGTAATAAATCTTGGTTTTGATGTTTCATGATTTTGGTGTACATAGTTTATCTCCCAAAATTCTGACTGTTCATTACCATATATGATTTTTGAGTGTCTCTCTCTCCTCTGACAGGTGATCATCAAGAAAGGAAAAAGAAACTCGGAATTTGCTTGACCGAGGCCTTGAAGTTTGTGATATTGATAGGTATATTCCTATATATTCCAGAGTCTCCAAAACCGAAATTACAGATCCCCAATTGTTTTTGTATCTCAGTGTAGATAAGATTTGAATCTAATCTCTGGTAATATTTTTGAAAACGTGTACATTCTGGGAATTTCTAGGTCTTATATTTATGGCATTTGGCCCGAGTTATTCGTACTCTCTCATCAGATTGTTGTATGGTGAAAAATGGAGCGATGGAGAAGCTTCCTTGGCCCTACAGTTTTATTGTCTCTACATCATCGTCCTGGCCATGAACGGTTAGTGATCATATCTAGATCAACTAGTGCTTATGGACTTGTTAAGCTTCTCTTTTGGTGGATACTAGTTGCATATTTCAATCTGTTACTTTTATTTTGTCAGGAACCTCTGAAGCATTTTTACATGCAGTTGGAACAGAGAATGAACTTCAGCGTTCAAACGACATGTTGCTTGTGTTTTCATTGATTTACGTCGCATTAAATATTCTTCTGATAAGATCTGCCGGAGCAATTGGTCTAATCATGGCGAATTCTTTGAGTATCCTTCACCTATATATCTGTAGATACTTTTATTATTGTTTTATCTCTTTTTGTCATCTTGACTTCTTAAAAAAATACAGATATGATTTTTAGGATCATCTATTCAGGGAAATTCATCCAACGTTACTTCCAGGTATGCTTGATTAAACTATAGAATCGTGTAATTGCCTCATTTTTTCAAACAAATTCTGTATTCAACCTTCAAACTCGTCGTCTGCAGGGAGCTTCTTCGTTCTCGTTCCGAAAATGCTTCCCTTTAGGTTGGCAAATTCTTATCCTTTCGAGCATAATTACTCTCATCTCAGAGAAAACTATCCTCAATCGTATGAATTTCTGGGGAACATTTCCTCTCCATTTTGCCATCGGTTTCATCTGCTTCTGTGTTTCCGCCATTGTCATGTAAGTCCTCTCCTATGGCTACTACACATTTCCATTTACTGACTTATATCAGTTCCATATGCAAAATGTAGTATCTGAAATCTTGTGTGTTTCTCTCTGGTAGATACCGGCGTGAGAGGGTGTTCATCAAAAGAATCATACATTTCAGGGATTACAATCACGACGACTGAAAAAAACCAAGAAATCGGTATATGTCCTGGTTAAAGTACGGTTGAGAATTAGGGTTTATTGCTTACAAACAAATTTTAACGCTGAGAAAAAGAGAGAAACTTCTGTATTACCGAATCCAGCTTCAATGGAAAAAGTCTTCAATTTTTGTAGGAGTTATTTTACCTGCCACTCTTCATCGTTTTTGTTTCTGATAATGGTTAAAATCAACTCTTTTTATTTCACTTCTTCATTCAATGTACAAATGACAAGTAATTCACCCTCACTTTCTAAAAGAGAGTGTATTCAATCTAATATTTCAACTGAATTTAGTTTTTACAAGATTTTAAATGATTTGATACTTAAAGAAGTTGATATAATTTATTGTAAAATTCTTTAAATTTTACATAACTGAGATTTGAATTTATGTATTTTTTAACTAAGGAAATCCTCTTAAATCTTGCAGAATACCAAAAAAAATATTAAAAACCAAATCTACAAACTGTATTAAATGACACTAGATTTCATGAAACTTTTTAAAATTCATAATTAAATAACATAGAATTTGTAAATTTTACACAAATCAATCAAAATGTCAACTTAAATACACCGGTTTCATTCTGTAGTTTTTTAATGATCCAACATCATCTTCATCCACCCACACACATGTTAACAGTATTTATTTTTTACACATGGTCATTTGTTTTTTATAACAAATTCTTTCCCCAAAATTGTTTTGGCAGTTGTACCATTAAGAAACTTTTTCTTGATTGCCAGTTACTTGCTAATTTTGACAAAAGGCAAAAACATTCTTCTCCTTTTTTTTTTGTGAAGTTTTGCATGTATAAAAAGAGAGGCTGATTCCGGATTGAGGTAATCTCTTGTGGCCTCTCTTTCGTTTATTTTTTTCTTTTAGCACAAACGTTTTTAAAGTTCACAAAAGCAAGAAACAAATCATCAAGAAGCCTTACACTATGTGCGAGACGTCGTCCTATCGGTTATACTGCAAGGGTCTGGTGAGTGAAGAGGTGGTTAAGGACGAGACTAGGCAGATCGGTGGTTTTGGTGTGGCCATCTGTGACCCCGAGGATAACCGACTATATGAGATGAAGAAAGCTCTGGGAGATGAAGAGTCCACACAGCAGGAAGTTGCGGAATTGGCGGCCTTAGTTCATGGGTTGAAGTGGGCGTTGGAGCTCGATTTGGGAAGGGTCACATTCTTCTGTGATGATTCCAATATCTTAGAATACGTAATTAATTACTGAACCCCATAAGTAGACGATCGACATATATAGTATGTGTGTATTTGTTAGGTTTTTATGACTCATGTTATTTTCTTTATATTGTTTGTGACAGGTAACAGGTAAAGCTGAACCAAACGAGTCCAGTGTAGCAACACTTGTGAAGGAAGTGGCTCTTCTTCAGAGCAGATTCTCGTCTTGCGAAGCACTACCTGCTGTGAGCAGTGGGGGCATCACTTTTGTCCTTGAGCATGCCAGAGCTGCTATAGCTTCCCAGATCAGGTGGCGTGAAGGTGACGTCGACATGGAGACTTGTCCAATATGCTGTGAAGACGTCCCATGTGATGACAAGTTTGAGGTACCTGGTTGTTTCCACCGCTTCTGCGTTGCTTGCATTAAGAGACAAGTCGACGAGGCACTAGAGTGGCATAAACCAGTAAAGTGCCCAAGCTTGGGTTGCAACTCGGTACTACACAACGAGGATTGTGAAGGTGTTTTGGATCCTGTGCGGCTTAGAGACATGACTGAATATCTTTCGGTCATGTTAAAAATGTGCTTCATTGGTCAAAGAAATCTCTTAGTGTACACATTATTTTTGTTCTGCAGTTCTTTTATAATGAAATGTGCTTCATTGGTTACAACTTTTGTACTTCAAATTTCATTATTTTTCTTCTTGAGAAATTTGTTAAAAATGTGCTTCATTGGTCAAAGAAGAATTGACTTCATTCCGGGTGGAATCAATTAAATAAAAAAAAAAAATTGCAATGAAAGTAGAAAAATTACTCTTTTTATTTATTTATTTATTCAATTGAATCGATAATTTCATAGTGTTTAAAATAAATCATTTGGAGTGTATTTGATAATGTCCAAAGGTCCAAAGATACTTTGTAACCAATTAAAATATCACACGTGTTTATTTTGTTCCCGCGCATCGAACATCTTTTAGTGTACACATCCTTCGACGCTAGAGAGAGCGAAAACCCTAGATAAGGCCACAGAGATGGATGAGGAACATGAACATGGCGATTCTTTCAAGGATCAGCGACCTAGCTCCGGTACAATCGTTAAGATACGCCTTGAGAATTTTATGTGCCACGATAATCTCGAGATTGAGTTTGCCGACTCTGTCAATTTCATCACTGGTCAAAACGGAAGTAAGTTTTTTTTTTTTTTTTTTCCAAATTGGGCTTTTTTTATTGCAAAAAATTTGGCTTGTGGCTTCGTTTTCTCGAGCTGGGTTACTGTAATTTTCGGTAAAGGAAGGATTTTTTTAGCTTTTGAGTTTTTTTTTTGGTTCGTGCTCTCAAACCAGGTGGTAAGAGTGCAATACTGACTGCGCTACGTGTTGCCTTTGGATGTCGAGCCAAAGGTACTCAGCGCGCCAATTCGCTGCAAGATTTCATAAAAACTGGATGCAGGTTCTTCTACTTTACTTACTTATGCGGCTATGGCTTTTGTCTTCTTCCCCCACGAGACTAATGTCAAAGATTTTATTTTTATTTTTATGCAGCTTTGCCCTTGTTCATGTTGAACTGAGAAACCAAGGAGAGGATGCTTTTAAGCCTGAAGTATATGGTGATACCCTGACTGTTGAACGCAGGATATCTGATTCTACTAGTTTAACGGTTCTCAAGGATCATCAAGGTTAATTAAATTCTTTTGATGCTAATTAAAGTTTCTGTCTTTCTAGTCTGTGTGCTTCTGTTTGATTTGCCTTATCCACATCTTGTTCTCGCTATTGATTGTCATTGTAGATCTTCTTACTTGTTATGTCTCAAGTCTTACTGTATGTCATGTGTAAATCTTCTTAATTGTGGTGTGTAGGGAGAAAAATATCTAGCCGACGAGAGGAGCTACGGGAACTTGTTGAACATTATAATGTGAGCTTTTTCTCTTTAATTCAAGTTTACAAGTATGATCTTATATGTTATATTTGTGTTATTCATTGCTTGGATCTGAGTAATGCTTTTTTTTTTTGGCTAGATTGATGTTGAGAATCCCTGTGTGATCATGAGTCAAGAAAAGAGCAGGGAGTTTTTAAATTCTGGAAATGACAAAGATAAATTCCAGGTATATCTTTGTAAACCAGCATGTGGTGAAGTTAATTTTGTTGATAGTTTTGCTGAAAGCTTCTGTTTTTTTTTTTGTTCTGCAGTTCTTTTATAAAGCAACCCTTCTTCAGCAAGTCGATGATCTTCTTCAAAGTATTGACACAAAGTTGGAATATGCAAATGCTCTTCTGGATGAGATGGAGAAGACCATACAACCAATAGAAAAAGAGATCAGTGAATTGCTTGGAAAGATCAAGAATATGGAACAATTTGAAGAAATAACCCAACAGTTGGTGCATTTGAAAAAGAAATTAGCTTGGTCATGGGTATATGATGTGGATAGGCAGCTCAAGGAACAGACTGAGAAGATCGTGAAACTCAAAGAACGAGTACCTACTTGTCAAAATAGAATTGATCAGAAACTGGTAAGTAAATATGTTCTTACGACCTCAAATTTAAACTGAATTGCACAATCAGAAATATGCAGGGTGTGCATGACCTGTCTAAACTTCTCTTGGATACTATAACATTGAGGTTTATTAGTTGTATTAAAAAAAGAATGTTGAAGCTTGAGGTTAGTTCCCCCCCTCAAAGATTCTTATAGGATCATACGGATTACCCCTTGTGTTCTCTTTATTTAAGTGAGGTTGAGTTTCTTAAATGTATGTTTGCTTATACATTTAAATACTCGATTTGTGGCATCAATGATACCTTATCATATCACTTGAATCCTTCATCATGAAGTTGATTACAACTGAGCTTTTATTTAGGGTGAGGTGGAATCTTTAAGGGTAAGTTTGACCGAGAAGAAAACTCAAGTTGCTTGCCTGATGGATGAATCGACTGCGATGAAGAGAGAGATAGAATGTTTGCGGCAATCAGTGAAGATGGTATGTTAAAAATTTGTTTTTAAAGAATTATCTTACAAACTATATTTTCTTATTGAGCAGTTAGGAAAACGAGAGAAACATGTGAATGGATTTATCGAATATTTTTTCTTATTGACATATTGGGATTGCATGACTCTGATAGGAACTGCTCTTGACCTCGTTAATAGAATGTTCTCATAGTGTAGTTTTAAAATTGCGCTTGGTTTAGATACTTTTCGCATCTGTGTGTACTTGACATCCAATTTTAAATAGGCTGCAAGAGAGAAGATCGCTTTAGAAGAAGAATACCACCATAAGTGCAACAACATTCAGAAGATTAAGGATCTTGTTAGGAGGCTTGAACGACAGATCGGAGATATTTTTGAAATGACTACAAAAAGCACACAGGTCCACCTTTTCGCAAACTAAGATCCTTTCAGTTTTATGCTCAGTGTTTGATATGGTGATTGAGGAGTAGTTTAGTGTGAGTGTATAGACTTTTTACAGGCTGCTAATGATGCAGGCTGAACAATCCGAAATTGAAGAAAAACTGAATCTATTGAAGCTAGAGGTTGAGAAGGCTGAATCATTGCTTTCCAGGTCATTATGTTTTTTGATTTTTCTCTTCAGCTATCCCTTTTCACTGTCTTCTTCTTTTTTTTTTGTTGGCTAAACATGGATTAAATATATTACAATTTTAGTTTGAAAGAGGAGGAGAACGTGGTAATAGAGAAAGCATTAGCTGGAGGGCAAGAGAAGGAACACATAGAGGCTATGGTATCTTAGTCCTAGAATTTACCCTGTCTCATATTTGTGTTGTTTTAAATAGTGTCACCTTCTCGTTGTAGCCATTAAATTTACTTATATTCAACTATTTTTGGCTCTTTGGTTTCTAGATTAGAGACCATGAAAAGAAGCAAAGAAGCATAAACACACAGATCAATGATCTGAAGAAACATCAAACAAATAAGGTGCTTATCCAATTACATGGATCTCCTTGCAGGCTTTATATGTTGTTATTTATATTCTTGTAGAGGATGATGATCTCGAGGATTAGTTGGATAATTTCAAACTTCTCTTGCTAGGTTACCGCATTTGGAGGGGACAGAGTCATTAATCTCTTGCGGGCTATTGAGAGACACCACCGCAGATTTAAAAAGCCACCCATTGGTCCGATTGGTGCTCATGTGGTAAGTTTCTATTATTCCCTTCCACACATCTGTGCTCACAAAGAATTACATGTTTACTTATATGGACCATGCATGGCGGAAAGAAAAGCTGACATTTTCAAGTGTTATAATAACAATCTCTGCTGTTTTAGTGTGAATTTTTCTAATTGTGGTTTTCTACAGACATTGGTCAATGGTAATAGATGGGCTTCTGCAGTTGAGCAAGCTCTTGGCAACCTCCTGAATGCCTTTATTGTGAACGATCATAAAGATTTAGTTACTTTGCGACACTGTGGAAAGGAAGCAAATTATAACAATCTGAAGATTATCATCTATGACTTTTCAAGACCAAGGTAATCTGAAAGACACTTTCCAATATTTTTGTTTATGTTCTGCTTTGATGAATGGATAGATTTAGTTATATTGCAAACGCCATGGTTATTATTGTTTATGCAGGTTAAGTATACCAAGGCACATGATTCCTCAAACAGAACACCCAACTATTCTCTCTGTCTTGCACTCTGAGAATAATACTGTTCTTAATGTCTTGGTGGATATGGTAATCTTGCAGATATTCTCTACATTAGTATATTACTAACTTTTCACCCTCCAACTCTGTAGAGTAGTATTCATTAAGCTTTGGTTTCTGGATATTTCCAGAGTGGTGTCGAGAGGCAAGTGCTTGCAGAAAATTATGAGGTTGGCAAGACCATTGCCTTTGAGAGAAGGCTCTTGAATCTGAAGGATGTTTTCACTATAGATGGATACCGAATGTAAGTTGCCAGTTAAAAATGGCGAGAACAAAATCTTTTAGAGAGCCAAACACATATATTTAGTTCAAATGATTAGTGGAGGGACACTGAAATATCACGTGTCTACAAATTTGTAAAATGAGAACTATCACTAGAACCCACTTCTGACGATTTTACTGAGTTATTGGCGTGATTAGTGGAAAAGGCTATATAGTTATATTGATTTCAACTATAGAGGAAGATCTGCGTCAACGTAACAGTATTCTACCTATTCTTTTCTTAGGTTTTCCCGTGGACCTGTTCAGACTACGCTTCCTCCTCGTCCTCGAAAGACTACTCGATTGTGTGCTTCTTTCGATGACCAAATCAAAGATCTTGAAATAGAGGCCTCAAAAGAACAAAGGGACATACAAGAATGCAGGGGACAAAAGAGGGAGGCAGAAATGAATCTCGAGGGTCTTGAATCTAAAATGCGCGGACTGAAGGTAGTGTAACATTACTGGTGTCACTTTAGATGTATCCATTGTTTAATGCACTGGTCATGTCGAATTAATGTGCCCAACTTTTAACTGTCTTAACTGATACATTTAGCTTCTTTCCGCAAAGCTTAAGCTTATTCGGATTAATAAACATTTTGCACTTTTTTGGTCAATGTACAGAAGCAACGGACCCAACTAGAGAAAGATTTGACGAGGAAGGAACTTGAAATGCAGGATCTGAAAAATTCAGTCGCTTCTGAAACGAAAGCATCACCTACATCAAGTGTTGATGAGCTTCATCTAGAAAGCATGGTTTGTTATACTGGTTGAAACTGTTTGATTGTCAATATTCCCGTAGCATCATTCTTGATTGCGCTCTTTGTATTTCTCAGAGATTCCGAGAAGAGATAAAGGAGAAAGAATCCTTGCTGGAGAAATTTCAAGACGGTTTGAATGAAGCTGTGTTAAAGGCTAATGAACTTAAAGCTTCATATGAAAACTTGTGTGGTATGTTGTCGATACATTGATTTTTCTTGGATTTGTGTTAATCCTTGAAAGATTAACCATCTTTGATTTACAGCCAAATTTGCTTTAATATAGTTCAAGCTAAAATGTATATGCAGAGTCAGCCAAGGGTGAAATTGAATCTCTTGAGAAAGCAGAGAACGAGCTAAAGGAGATTGAAGAAAAACTCCAATACGCAGAAACGGTGCACTTTCTTTAAGAGTTTGGTTCTTTACTTGTTTTTCACTTAGAACTTAAATTGTGATTCTGTTTCAGGAGAAGAACCATTATGAGAATATTATGAAGGACAAGGTCTTACCTGATATTAAACAGGCTGAGGCTTTGTATCAGGATCTTGAAACGAAGCGGCAGGTACGAATAAGCAATTATGAATTTCCGTTAGTAATATAAACAAAAAAGGACAAAAATATCAAAATGAGCAGTGCAAGTTACATATTGCTCTAGGATTCGTTTTTATATATATATACTTCGTTCAACTGCTGAAATTTCAGGAAAGTAATGAGAAGGCCTCAATCATATGTCCTGAGAGTGAGATAAGAGCTTTGGGCCCTTGGGATGGGGCCACTCCTGTGCAGCTTAGTGCTCAGATTAACAAAATAAATCATAGGCTTAACCGAGAGAGTGCCAAGTGCGTAAATTTATGTGCATTGTCAAACTTTATTCATGCCTTCCTCTTGAGTGTCTTGTTTAAGGTTGCATGCTTTTTATCTTTCGTTGATACAGGTATTCTGAATCAGTTGATGACCTCAGGATTATGCACGACGAAAAAGAACAGAAGATTAGGAAGAAACGCAAAATCTACAAAAGCTTTCAAGAAAAGCTCAAGGTTAAAACCTTGCAATTGTTTTTAGATATATCTTTCCTTAACCAAAATTTCAAAATGCATATGCTAATTTGTTTAATGTGTGCATTACTGTTTAATCAGGTCTGCAGAGATGTGGTAGGTTCACGGCAGAGGAAGCTCCAAATAAATAAATCTCATCTGAAGTGCCAGTTAACTTGGCAGTACGAATTTTTTTACCCATTATTACCAATAACATTGGATAATTTATAGTTCTCACTTTAGTTATGTGATTTTTCATATGCTATTTTCCTTGATTGGTGATCATCAAAGCAGATTCAATTTTAACTTAAGTAAAAAAGGTATCAGTGGACAAATCATGGTCTCTTATGCAGACAAAACTTTGTCTATAGAGGTAATTGGAGCCATAATGCTCTACGTTTTGCATCGGATGTGTCCATATTATGACATTAATTAACTGGTTGGTTGCATTTCTTTCTTCAACAGGTTAAGATGCCTCAAGATGCAACAAACAGTGCTGTTCGAGACACAAGAGGACTTTCAGGTGCTTTTTCTACTCTCGATTTGAATATGAATTGGGACATAAAATCCCACATTCGAAACATCAGAACAAGGGTGGGCTGTAAAGGCTCAATAGATGAGATTAAAAGTATCAAAGCCCTTGAAAAATGAAAGTTATCTAAAATTGTCTCAACCTTTGTTTGCTATATGCCCTCTTTGTTGTTGTCCTATTTTTTACTCTCTTATTGCTGGAATTGAGAGTATAACCTTATTCGTTCAAATTATCAGTTATTCAGTTTCTAGCCAGCTTCAAAGTTAATAAATCCTCTTGTCGTAAAATTTCAGGTGGGGAACGGTCTTTCTCGACTTTATGCTTTGCATTAGCTCTTCACAGGATGACTGAAGCCCCAATTCGAGCAATGGACGAATTTGATGTATTTATGGTAAGAATCATCTTCTTACATCATGACATACACTCTATTGTCAAAGCTGCTAAAACAAATATCAAACACCTTAAATAGAAATATCAAAACGGTTCGGTTTCTGCAAATCTCAGGACGCAGTTAGCAGGAAAATCAGCTTAGACACATTGGTTGATTTTGCAATAGAGAAAGGTTCACAGTGGATATTCATCACTCCTCATGATATCAGGTAACTTAGTTTCGTTTAGATCAAAATACAAAACAAAGTGAAACCATTTAATAACAATAGTCCATCTTTGTAACAACAGTATGGTGAAGTCACACGAGAAGGTAAAGAAGCAACAACTGGCTGCTCCTCGTTCTTGATCCTAAGAAAGAACCTCTCTCTTTTTTTTTTTTTTTGTAAAATCCTCAATAACTTAATTGTACTAATGAGTAAATCGGCAAATCTTGTTATCCTGAATCAATTTCTTGGAAGTTTCTCTTTTGTCAGTATCTATAAACAGATAGATATAATGATTATGATCTTAGTGGACGAAAAGATTGAGAGTGACAGGTTTTAAATTTCTCCCTTTCTTCACTGTTCAATTGAGACCGTTTGTACATTATTCCTACAAATCTAAACAGTTTTGCAGAGAAAACAAAAAGAGAGACCGAATCTTTCGTTTAAAGAGCGACACAAAAACAAAAATAATATTTTTATTTTCTTTCTTTCTTAAACAAAAAAAATCTTAAAATCCCTAAAAACAAAATTCTTTTATCTCTCTGTGATTGATTGTGTAAGTTCCCGTTTCGCAAAAGCTTCAAACTTTCCATTTTAATTGCACAAATCTGTTAAAAGCTTTTCTTTTTCTCGGGAAAATCAAAATCAAACCTTTTTTTTCCCGAGAAAAACCCTTCAAGAACGTTGCTTTCAAGGAAGGAGGCGGAGAAGAGAAGAATGTGAAGAAGTTATGTCTTATAGAGGGAAGAAGGAGAACAGTCCAGTTTCACCATTGAAGAAGCGACGAGCGAGCTGGTCTGACCTTTGGGTTAACCATCACCATTTATTGTCTTCTTCTCCGCTTGATTTTGCCGCAAAGTTTCAATCTTTGACCCCTCCAAACTCCAAATCCAAAACCCTACTCCCTCCTGATTTCACGCTTCTCTTACCTGACCTCATTCTCATCAGAATCATTGAAAAAATCCCTAAATCTCACCGCAAAAATCTCTCTTTAGTCTGCAAGAGATGGTTTAAACTCCATGGTCGTCTTGTACGATCTCTTAGGTTATCTGATTGGGGGTTTCTAGCGTCTGGTCGGTTGATCTCTAGGTTTCCCAATCTGGATACTGTTGATTTGGTCAGTGGGTGTTTGATTTCGCCGCCAAATTCAGGTATTTTAGTTAACCACAGGATAGTTTCGTTTACTGTTGATGTAGGGTCTTATCAGAGTTGGAGTTTCTTTGAGGAGAATCTATTGTCTGTTGAGGTAGTTGATAGAGGGCTTAAAGCCCTTGCTGGTGGGTGCTCTAATCTCAGGAAACTAGTAGTGACCAATACTAGTGAAGTAGGGTTGTTGAATGTAGCTGAAGAGTGTTCCATGTTGCAAGAACTCGAGTTGCACAAGTGTTCTGATAGTGTTTTGCTTGGTATTGGTGCGTTTGAGAATCTGCAGATCTTGAGATTGGTTGTGAATGTTGATGGTTTGTATCACTCTTTGGTTTCGGATATTGGTCTTATGATTTTGGCTCAAGGGTGCAAGAGACTGGTGAAGCTTGAACTTGTTGGATGCGAGGGAGGGTTTGATGGGATTAAAGAAATAGGCCAATGTTGTCAAATGCTTGAGGAACTCACTGTTTGTGATCATAAGATGGAGTCGGGTTGGCTTGAAGGGCTTCGTTATTGTGAGAATCTCAAGACGCTGAAACTCGTGTCTTGTAAAAAGATCGATAATGATCCAGATGAGGGATTGAGTTGTTGTTGTCCTGCCCTCGAGCGATTGCAGTTGGAGAAGTGTCAGTTAAGAGATAAGAATACCGTAAAGGCTCTGTTTAAGATATGTGAAGCGGCGAGAGAGATTGTTTTCCAAGATTGTTGGGGGTTGGATAATGATATCTTCAGCATGGCAGCAACGGCTTTCGGGTACTTAAAAAACTTTATATTCCTTTATTGTGCTTTTGATGTTTGATAGCACCATATGAATCTCTAGGAACAATGTGATCTTGTTGCAGCCGTTAGCCAATTTCATTGCTGCTAGTAGTAGTAAATCCATTAGATCTTGTCGATATTAAAAAAGATTGAATCGTTTTGCCAATGTCATTGTCTGTTGGGTTTGCAGGAGAGTGAAGCTACTGTATCTGGAAGGATGCTCATTGTTAACAACATCAGGTCTAGAATCAGTGATTCTACATTGGCACGAGCTAGAACATCTGAAAGTGGTTTCGTGCAAGAACATAAAAGATTCGGAAGTCTCTCCGTCGCTATCAGCTC
Source organism: Camelina laxa (assembly GCA_024034495.1). Lineage (NCBI taxonomy): Eukaryota > Viridiplantae > Streptophyta > Magnoliopsida > Brassicales > Brassicaceae > Camelina > Camelina laxa. The sequence continues at coordinate 2,802,280 of CM043881.1, forward strand.
TGTTCTTAGCTTTAGTGGAGTTGCAGTGGAGACCAGACACCAGATCGCATCTATCTTCAAGCCTTATAGAGACCGGAATTGGTGGTAAAGGTGGGAAATTTTTCAAGAAAACATGAAAGTTTACTATACTACCTAACTCTCTTGAATGTTTTTTTGAAAGTTTCTTAGGTTCTCTTTCTTTCTTACTTCTCGTTGAACAATACATGTAGCAATTACTGTAAATTCTACTTTTTTTTCACCCATTCTATGTTTGTAATCAGAGATTAAAAGCTACCGGGTTCACAATTTTACCTTACATTCCCTTTGCAAAGAGACTAAGAACTACTAATTGAGTACATTGGTTATTAAAAAAAACAAAAATAGAAAAAATGAGTGGAGATGCGGGGTATCGATCCCCGTACCTCTCGCATGCTAAGCGAGCGCTCTACCATCTGAGCTACATCCCCATTTGTTAATTTAAAAAGTAATAAAACTACATATCTCTGGCAATCTCTTTTTTTGCCTTTTTGTTTCCCAATTCAGATTTAATTCGTAAATATATAAAACTCAATAAATTGATATTTGTGTGTGTTCCCCAACTGAGAAAAGTGTACATGTGAGGTGCAGTTATTGCCTAATTAGGCCAGTAAACAATATAAAAGTGTTACAACTTGAATTAGGTTTTTCTTAAGTGGTTTAGGTTCATCCATATATACACACATATTTCTCTCTTTTTTTTTTTCGTTTTACACCAAAAAACTCACATGGGCCGGCTATGTTCCACAACCTACGCGATTATCATTTTTTGGCAAAAATAATATACACACTGTGGAGTTTTTATTATAAAATAAAAAAAGAGGTTTCAACTAATTGTTTTTGTTTACTACATATTGCAATGTGTGCACGAAGTACAACTTTGTGTGTGAAGGCCAGTCATAATTCAGAATCCATAATTTGGTTATATCTTCTAACATGAGTTAATTTATTTTTATTAAATTTTACAGGTCTACTATATATATAATTTAAGAAAAAAATGTTTACACACATACATAGTGGACAATGTTCTTTTCTCTTTCTTAACCTACATAATCACAGACAAAAAAAAATTCCGGACCGGGGACATAACATATTTTAACAAATGAACCATCTTCTCAAACATATATATAGCACATTATTCAGATTCCATGTTGTAAAACAAAACGTTTTCTTCCAACCAACATGTATTAATCACGCTTGATAAGAACAATATATATCTTATATTATATCTCATAATATAAGATATATATACAATCTGCTTCTGAAGAAAAAGAGCTCTATATATTGCCTACGACAGTTTTTCTTTAAAGCACATAAACAAAAAAACTTGCTTAAGTATAACGAAACGAGTGAATGGTTCAAATTTCGTTTTTCTAATTATATATCAATGTACAAGATGCATAGAGGAATTTGTCTAATCGTACATCGTTGTATTAGTTTTTTTTTTTCGCCATTACCCATCTCATTCTTCACATTTCACGTATTACGGCCAAATTTTGTTGTCGTCTTGTACGGCCACATTTATTTTATTTTCTGTGCGTTAGAAGAAAATGCACCTAAAGAAAAAAGATAACGTTCTTAATCGACTCTAATAGCCACTAATATACCGCCACGTAACTCGAGAACAGTACTTAGCCAACAAGGTCAACTATTGCTTCATTGATAAATACGGAGTTAGATTCAATCAAGACGCGTGTTTGCTTGTAATTGGTTAATAGCTGGCACCTAAACTCGGCATGACGTGGCAGATGTGGACAAGTTGACTATGCTAATGACCGTAAGATTTTGGGATTGCTCGAGAAACAGCCAGACACGTGGTCTTGTCTTATTAGAACTATTTCCTTAAATAGAAATATTAGTCGCTTTCCTACTAACCTAATTTGCAACATTTTCTATAATTAGAGTTTTAATTTATTAGACGACCAAATCTTATTGGATCAGTTCTTTGCTCACCCCCACGATTTTTTTTATATTAGTTTATTCGTTATCTGATCCTCTATCTTGACAAACAAAATTTGTCATTACTGCTTTCTTTGAAAATTGGAAGAAGATTAATATAAGAGTTTTTCTTTAAGATCATAGGGAATATCACTAATTTAGAAAGAAAGGAGATCTATTACGATAGGTACTTACCTTTAACGGAGGTAAATTATTTTATAGTAAAATAACTTTCAAAGTTGTTCCTAATAGTATATTTTCCCCGTTTTTTACTAGCTAGGTCGAGATAGATAAGTGGGATAGTGTTTGTATTTTCGCCGAAACTGTATTCTCATTTGTCACCTAAATATCTGGTTTAATTAAACAAAGATTTTTTTTCATCGAGGGTGTATACTAGGTCACTAATTTGAACTAGTACGTACCTTTGAAATTTATAGTTAAAATTAAAAGAAATTTGGTGTTTAGTGGAAGCAGTGCTTCACCTTGATACCTTATGCATTATGTCATTTGCTTGGATAGGAAAACCATACATACCACCAATATGGCCGCTTTAGTGTAGCTATGTGCCTATGTCTATATTTATTCTAATTATACACAAGATATAGGTAAATCATAGAGATACCAATATAGCTTTAACGTATCTATGAGTATATATAATTAAAGCAATATATATCTCATAAACATGCAGATGGAGTTTAATCATTAATAAAAAAAAAGTCACAGTTTGTAGATGCCATTAATGGATGTAGATTATTTAAGAGTTCTTCTTTTTCTTTTCATATCTTTGTTACTAGGATGAATATTATCGGTAGATTTATACTAATATTATATATTTTTCGGGTTATTTAACTTTTGAAGAAGTATAATGATATCATCACATAAAATGTTAGCTAACCAAAGAAAAATGTCTAATAGGCTAATGGACTCGATACTTTAAACATCTTTAGAAAAAAATAATTCCAATATTAAAAAATAGAATGTTAAATTAAACTTTTAATTTTATAATTAATAATTGAAATGTTTATAAGATCTCACGGGGTCGAGACTTCTATCTATTACATGATTATACCCGATGCTACAAAAATTGTACACTTTTCTAACAGTAACATAATACATTTTTGACCAATAAGGAAACCCAATCAAATAATCAATAAGATTAACTGCACAAACACCATTTGTCAAACTACTTTTAAGAAGAGGGAACATCATTTGTCAAACTACCTTTTAGAAGAGGGATCCGAGTTGTATTATAAGTTGACAAAAATAAAACTTTAGAGAAGCGAATATGTGGAGGAGTATTCTGTGGCAGAAGAGGATTCGGTGGTATAGTTAGTAACTTAGTATTAGAGTATTTGTGTATAACCATCAGAATTTCAACATTTTATTATTTGTAATGACATGCACAAACTTGTAAACGAATTGATTAATACCAAAGACGGTTTTAATAATAACTCGCTCAAATTATACTAAAATATTACAAGTTGAATTTTATATAACTAACTATTTACCGCGTTAGATTCAAATAATCAAAATTAAGGTAATTCTATTTCTATTTTTCTGAATATAGTTTATATATATCATATATCTATATATATAAATTTATTTTAAGTAAAAAAAAAATAGCAGAAAAAGGTTTCTCTCTTTTAAAAAAGAGGAAAGTGCAAAACAACCTAGCCAAGTTGCGTTACACACTACGTATCTTTTCTCCTCTCACAAAATATGAACAATATACTTTTATATATGTATTTTTAATACATAATATATAATGTAAAAACGATCATTTTCGTCAAAAAAATTCCACCTTTCTAGTTCCATTCTGGTTCCGTTCCTTAATAGTTCCTCTGCGTCTCCTTAATCTCTATCTCCCTAACTTCTCTTTCACCTTTACTCTCTCTCTCTCTACCATATATCTATATATATTCTCTGAACCCATCTCCTGAAAACATTCAAGATCAAATCTTTCTCGATCTATTCAAAGAAAACCGTTTGAGAAAACACGATCAAATAAAGATTTGATTTTGTTCCGGGATCAGTTTTCTTTTCTAGGGTTTAAGGTTTTTAAAAAGATGGAAGCTTTCGGTGGGTTTCACAAGGAAGATGATGAGCAGATAGATTTGCCTCCTGGTTTCAGGTTTCATCCAACAGACGAAGAACTCATAACCCACTATCTACACAACAAGGTTCTTGACATGGCTTTCTCGGCTAAAGCTATTGGTGAGGTAGATTTGAATAAAGCTGAGCCATGGGAGTTACCTTGTATGTTCAAACAAAACCCAAGTTTTCTTTCTGACATGCAAACAAGTTTATTTTTTATCATTGTTCTTAAGAGTCCTAATGAGTTTGGACTTGTTTTTGGTGTTTTTAATTTTTGTTAACAGATAAAGCAAAAATGGGTGAGAAAGAATGGTATTTTTTCTGTGTGAGGGATAGAAAGTATCCAACTGGTTTGAGGACTAACCGAGCAACCCAAGCCGGTTATTGGAAGGCGACAGGGAAGGATAAGGAGATCTACCGAGGCAAATCGCTTGTTGGTATGAAGAAAACACTTGTTTTCTATAGAGGAAGAGCTCCTAAAGGCCTCAAAACAAATTGGGTGATGCATGAGTATCGCTTAGATGGGAAACTCTCTGCTCACAACTTGCCTAAAACCGCTAAGGTAATTAATACATAATAACAAAACCCAAACTTTGGTCTATTTCTTGCTCTGTTTTTTGCTCTGTTTTTAAACTCTGTCTTATATCTCTGTTTTCTTTTGGTGTGGTTCCATTTGGCAGAATGAATGGGTGATATGCAGGGTCTTTCATAAAACTGCTGGAGGCAAGAAGATCCCTATTTCGAATTTGATCCGAATCGGTTCTTACGGAACCGGGTCCAGCTTACCACCTTTGACCGATACTTCAACATACAATGACAAAACCAAGACCGAGCCAGTTTACGTGCCCTGCTTCTCCAACCAAGCTGAAACCAGAGGAACAACATTACTCAATTGCTTCAGCAACTCTTCCCTTAGCTCCTCGATGCAACCAGATTTTCTACAGATGATTCCACTCTACCAACCTCATCAATCTCTCAACGTTTCGGAGAACCTACAGAGTTCCAATCCGGTTCTTACGCAAGAACAGTCAGTTTTACAAGCAATGATCGAAAACAACAAAAGGCAAAGCTTCAAAACATTGAACATTTCGCGGGAAACTGGAGGTTCTAATACCGATCATTCATCGGTTTTTGAATTTGGGAGGAAACGATTTGATCATCAAGAAGTTCCATCTTCCTCTACCGGTCCCCTTGATCTTGAACCTTTCTGGAACTACTGAAGCCTGAAAAAGAATCCATTAAGTTAGGTCACAAGTACAAAAAAACCTTTGCAAAGTTTTATCCTTTTAGCGTGGTGTGCTAAGTTTGTATAGTATATATCACTACTTCCACTATTGGTGCTTTAGATTATATGTTCAAGAAAAAGTTAATACTATTAGAAAGAGGATAAAAAGAAGCAATTAATCGAATTTATTAAGCAAATTGTGGTGGATTATTTTTGTGAAAACCATACTTGCGGGTGATTTGAATACAAATGTTCTAATATTTAACATTTTCTCAAACCATTTATGACAATAGAGTCGGAAGATTTTAGAAAAATATAATAACCCCCTGGTGGTCTTCTCTCGTTACAGTATTTTCTAACGATATAAGTGCATAAACAAACATCTACTTGAATGTCAAAATAAAAACATCTACTATCAATTCAGTTATGAATATATATGAAATAAATACAACCAACAATAAAACTTTTATTAATTTATAAATTTATTTAGTATGTGTAATATATATGATCATATATTGAACTTTTAGTTAAAATTTAGTCTTTGAAAGAGTTTCTAATTTGGAAAAAAACTACATGTTTTCATAAATAAAAAGTTACATGCTGTATTGAACAAATAATCAGTTGTGAACTTAATCAATTTTCTTATAACACGACTCTAAGTCTCTAACACAATACACAATACATTTTTCCTCCCTTTTTCTTAACACCATTTGTTCCATGGAAAAACTTTATTCCGTTATAAAGTTGTTACGAATGATGTATGAAATTATACTTTAGTTTTGTGCACCTTTTTGTATAAGATATTCAATTTAAAAATGGATGTATAAGATATACGAGAAGATTAAAATTACAATATGAGTGAAAGACGACTCCCACAATCTTTAACCATAACGGAAAAAATGAGTTCTGCATGTTTTTAATTTCTTATTCTTCGACAAAAAAAAAAAAAAAAAAAATTCTTATTCTAAAAAACTTACAATATGAATGAAAGATTTCTACAAACTTTAACCAAAAAAAAAAAAGACTTCTGCAGATTTTATTCGTTATCCAAATTATATTGTAAAAGATAATTTAGTTTTGAAGAGAAAATATGTAGTTATATACCTAAATTGACTAGGAGGCTTACGAAAAAAAAACATTAATTTAAAAAATATATAATTAGTAAAATACCAAAACATAAAAAATAGCTATTTTACGGATCATAATAAACATCCCCATTGGTCAATGTAGAATTATTAAAAAGAAGAAGACGTTAAAACAAAATATATGCCCATATTGAAGTTTTGGATAATAACAAAGTAAAAGTTGATAACTTTAGTTACCTTTTACAATTAGATTCCCAAACCCCAAAGAAACTCGAAATTAAATTTTGTATTTTGCTAATTTCGGATTAGTATAAAATTCAGATGAATTAGAAATCTCACCTCAGTAATTACGGATTTCACATGGATACGTATTCCCCACGTGTCGTATTCGTTTTTTTTTTGGTAAAGCCCCACGTGTCCTATTCGTTGTATTATTACTCGCCACTCTATTATTTTCTTACCGGTTTGTTTAGTTTCCACATTATAATAAGACAATTACTTGCCCATCATTACATATATAGTTCTTTTTAAATACGAGATGCATCAAAGTATGGGAATTTTCAAAACTAATAATTCTGCTAATTTTGTTACTGTGTAAACTATTCATTAATTAGGTGTATATCTTAAACAGTCTTTATTTCGTTGTAAGGCACATGATATAGTTTGATTCATAGATGTTCGAAGTATCAGAATTTTCATAAATATCCCTGAAATGGGCCGTCAACAGAAGATGGGCCGTGAACAGAAGATGGGCCGTGAACAGAGAGGGAGTCTGGCTTATAGGCCTATTTGATCTAATGGTCTCAATATGGTAAAGCTTTTCGGAGATTCTTCGTTGTTTGTTTTGTTGTTGATTTTTTTGTGTGCGTCACACAAGTCGCTTAATTTAATAATCTCACACATATATGGGTGCGATTAGCAAAACATTTAAATAAGTTTTACCTTTAAAGTTTCTATCATCATCACTCAATCAACTTTTATATAATTAATAAAAGCCTAGATGACAGCATGTAGAAGACATGTGTGTGTCATTAGTCATTATATTTAATTAGTCACCATATTATATAATTACAAGAAAGAAAAAAAAGGGTGAAGACTGAAGATTGATATCAGAGAATGATGATGTTGATATATAAAATTGGCATTAAAGACACTAATATACGTATTTAACTAAATTCTGAATATTCTAAAAATAAATTATTGTTAAAATTGTAGAGTAGTAGACAGTAAACATTCTTTCTTTTTCGGGGTTTAAAACTTAAAATATACATGCGAGTTTTGATCTCACGAATGTATGGCACGATAACAGTAAAACTAAAATAAACTATTATGTCACATGTTCTAGTCAATAGTTTAAAACAACAAAACCATTAAAAAAAAACTGAATTATTATTCTACTTTAACAAAAAGCACAGTATTAATTATTTAAATTAGCACAAACCCCGTAGCCATCACACCGACATAGTGTAACGTTTAAACATATATTAACAGCCAAAACCTAATAATATTTTTAAGTTAAGAGAGAATTGGGTCCACGATAGAGGGAATCATATAAATGCATATTGTCTACACTATTATTCTAATAAAAGGAATAATCTGTCGACCGATCGCTGCATACGGATTCTGTTTCAAAAAAGAAGTTATGCAATCGAATAGTATAATCTAATTATTGGAACTCTTTTGTAATAATGAGAGCTAGGAAGATAACGGTAATAAATTATAAGCCACGGAAGGTGCGACGAAGGTATATATATATATGCTTATTCCAATCCAAACATTGTATCGAAGTACGTATATTCTTGAAATCGATCACGCTTCTTAGAAAAAGAAAGGAATCTACCACTACATTACATTTATTTAAAATATATCCAAATAGAACCATGCATTCTCAAGCTGTACGAAAATTAATCGTTCTCAAACGTAAACAAAATTTGTTAGTGAATTAATATTTTTTAACATTAGGATCATATGATGTAGCGATAAAAATTACATTGATGAGTCTGTTCAGTCGTACCGATAAAAATTACATTGATGAGTCTGTTCTATAACTAAACAATTCTCGAAACATGTGTATAGGTTTAACGTATATATAACTCTATTTACTGAAGAAAGAAAAGCTTAAAACCTTTTTATCCTAACGAAAATAGGAAATCTTTATAAACTAGACTATAATCACAAGTAAAAATATTTAACGTAAAGTATTCATACATAAACACTTTGATGATATAAGTAGTCAACTTACTTTAAGTTTTACCCAGCACTACTATATACTTTTTTTCATTATCTTTTTCAAATCAGAATACTATATATATGGGATATTTTATATTGGAAAAAAAACTTAGAGAAAGCATATATATCATATCATCACCAATAAACTGAAGATCAGATCCTAGTCCTTCATAATGTGGAAGTGGAATTGGATTTTTCTTAACTTACTATACCATAAGTCGATAAGGTACTAGAAAATAATGTTGACTTAATTAAACATATATATATATATATAATTTATTTGAAATTAGCAATATACGCGGGTCGGAGAACCACATAAACCTCTCTTATGAGTTACGAGAGTGTCAATGGACATGTCATTGTTGTCCTCTCCGTTGGCTCCTCTTTCACTTTATCTTTCTAATTTCCTATATACATTTTTTCTGTTTCTCCACCAAAAATTGCTACTGCTTTTGTTCTATGGGTCTATTATTCTAAGGTCCACTATCACATCCTTAAATACTTCTTTGTCAATATGTCCACTATCATTCATCCCTTCAACCTATCAGTCTTTTTTTTTTTTTTTTTTGCAATCTTCTGTATTGATCCGAATATAATCCAATCGTCAATGAACTCTGTACCTAGCTCCAAAGCCTCCAGTCGTCATCTACGAAAATTCATCTCTTGTATGGGCAGAGAGACCAATAAATGTTTTTCTATAGTTTTCTTATTAACTAATTCCGATTCATGCAGCAATTAAAGCCATGCAAAATGATACAATGCAAGTCTTAGGAAAAAGGTCTTATGAGACTATGCATGCATGATAATTTGTCTGTGTGGCTCTCGTATTCTAACTAACATATGATAAGGCAAATATCAAATTGGGCGGCCCCTCATCTGTCCATTTCGTTCACGTTTTATTTGTCCCAATCATGCCATAGTATTTTCAAGTTGCAGTTGATGACGAAAATGACAACATAATATTAAGCAACAAACATACTATTTCTTCTTTTGTCCAAGACATTGTTATACTTTGCGATAAGAAATATTCCCTTCATTTTGATAATAGAATATGTCGTTTTGATATATCTTACGTAATTTTATTAATTATATCTAATTTCTTATAGATTATCTTATATTAAATTTAAAATAGGAATAAATTAAATATTTTTTCATAAAAAAAATTATATTTATATACTCAAACGAAACTTTTAATTCAAAACAAAGTATAGTATTTTTTTTTTTTCCAAATACGAATGTTATATTTGGGATTGTTTACGGAAGTTGCGAAAGTTGAAAAATAGAAATTCAAATTTTTTTTTAAAAATGATGATAAAAAGGAAAATGTATGTGTATGTCCAAAAGAAAAACAAGAGGGAAACGATTGTGTGAGTGGGTAATTCCAATCAAACCACCTTTCCTTTAGCTATCTATGGTCCAAGTCCAAAAAATATAAGCACCGATTTAATCAGCTTGCATTTCACCAGGAAAATTAATCTGCATGAGTAATAATTTGCATTGGTCCATTCGTGGCATGTGTAGCACACACGACATAGATGAAGCAATTTTTTTATCCCATAGTTGGTAACTCTCTGCACCAAATATTAAATGATATGTAAGGTATGTCCACCACACTAGTAAGAAAAGAATGTGTTTTGAATCTAGTACCATATTATGATCACCATTTATATAATTTCTATTTGCTACTGGGTTGATAAAAAAATGCTTTTATTTTCTTTAAGAAAAATAAAAAACATTGAACTTTTCAACTAAAATAACTATATAAAAATATCCCTTATTTTTGCCAAAGGTTGGCTAGCGTGGTGTATGTCTAATCAGTCTTAATTAACAGGAAGGATGAGACTGTGGTATCGTAAATTGTGAATGTGATCTTTCTTTATAGTGATTTGATTTAACAGAAATATGCATCATTAACCTGTAGTTCTGTACCATACAATGATGATACAAATAGTTTTTCTTTTGTTTGTTTGTTAAACAAGAAGTTCCATGTCTAAATATGTAGTTTCTTAACACTCAAGACCAGCCGTTAACTAAGAAAAACCGAGTCATTGTTTTTATCCGTAGTAGTAACCCACACTCACTTGATGACTAACATACAAGATTATACTCTAATCTGACATGGATTTACTCCGTTTATATAAGAATGAAACTTTTGTTGATTTTGTGTCTTGAATATAGAATTTTTCAACAAATATATATGTGTATTAGTGTGTGTATATATATATATATATATTACAAATTCATTGTAATTACGTCTCAGGTTCTTAATCAAGCATATACCCACCTAATGTAGCTAGCTATATATATATGTGTGGTGTTAATGTGATGTTCGAGTTAGCCCTGCAAATTCCGAAGAGGCGTGTAACTAATAGATTTTTCAAATGCGAGAAATTATAGAGAGGGGCAAGTGAGAGATGCATGTGAGCTGAAAAGAAACGAACACTAATAATTAAACAAAACGACTTTATTTTTATTTTTATTATCAACCCTAATAATTAAATAAATAGTTAAGCAAAATGACTTTATTTGAATTTCGAACAATTAATTATAAATAGTGTAAGAGCGATGCTGAAAAACAGCACGTGATGATTAATCTGAATTTATAACAAATGTCATATAACTAATAACTATAGAAAAAGACTACGCGGTTGCACTAATAAAAATGTAACATCATGATGATAACAAAAAATAATAATAGTACTAATTAAAACAATTTTCTATAATGAAAAAGATAGTTAAAAACACGTTTAGGCGGTCTTATTCTTATCGCTTAACTTTTGCGAGATGCGTGATATTTAATATACAATTTAATATATATTAACTAAACATGCTGACTACTGATATCTTTAATTGTGAGAATATACCAATTGAACGTGTTTATGAAGGTAAATTAAATTCAATAATTCTCAAAAAAAATTTCCATACCTTTTTTCCTTTTTCAAAAATAATACTTCATCCGTTTCGTCCGTTTCAAAATAATATTTTAGAAAAGTTTTTTGTTTCATAAAATATGATATTTTCAAGTTTTTATACAATTTTTAAATTAATTTAGTATTTTATATTATGCAGTTTTGTTTCTGATTGGTTAGACTGGTTAAAAATAAAGATTTTGAAAAGAAGGAGTATGAATTTGGTTTCTAGAAAGAATAACATTTTGTTTTTTTAACTTATACTTTCTAGAGACCCAACAAAAAAAAAAAAAAAAGCGTAAGATGAAACAGTTGGTCTTGAAAGTTTTTGGCATCTCGATATTGCCTTGAATGAAACAGTTGATCACATCAAATGCCTAGATATAACAATCAGTTTAAATGCCTGAAGCAGTCTTGAGAATTTTGTGGCATCTCTGGACTCTGATATACATCTGATCAATATATATGTTTGAAAGTTGCAGAAGAGGAGGATAAGTTATGTAGCCTGGTGTTTCTACTCTCTTCCCAAAGCATGTACCCTTTTTTTTTACTTGATAAGTAACGTATGACATTGTTAGTTCCTTAAATACAAATGCTATTCTTGATATTTCTATTTTGGTCAGCACGGTATTTGAGATTTTAACTAATATCAATTCGCAGAAAATATTCCATAAGTCTCTCTCTCAAATCATTTGAAAAGTTCCAGTAGTACCACCAAAAAAGGAATGGTCACTAGCCACTACTCACTACACTCCTGATTGCTGATGAGTTGATATTTTTTTATTATTGTTTAATTTTATTCACGGTGCCTTTTACCACTTTATTGACACGAGTACCGTAGAGATTATATATATATGTATATGCTCGTGTCCATATATAGTTATGTATGATTGGAGTAAGTAGCTTGCAATGTCTTATAACTTTGATATATCTTCCCCTTCTTCAAATTATAGATTATAAATATTCTTGAAGATGAAAATGCTCTTCCACAGTTTCTCAGTCAGTTTGATATTCAGATGCATCAGAGTTCTCATCAACAGATCTATCAGTCTTTTGCATTAAAATTCGACGACATTACTGGGGTTTTGTTTTTGTTTCTTTCCTTATTCTCTTGTTTCTTCATCTTTCATTAGGTTGTATGTAAAATCTATATCATAAAGAAAAAAAAAAAATGTCAAGAAAGCCATGTTGTGTGGGAGAAGGGCTGAAGAAAGGAGCATGGACCGCCGAAGAAGACAAGAAACTCATCTCCTACATTCATGAGCACGGTGAAGGAGGCTGGCGTGATATTCCCCAAAAAGCTGGTACATTTGTACTTAATTATATTATGTTAATAAAATCTGATGGTTCAGTGGTTTAAGTCTTTAGTTTTCAAAAAAAAAAAAAATATTATGTTTATATACTTTTTTATATACCACCACCTTATGTTTTTTTAATTTTTGGTTTGGTGAAGGCTGGTGTTTTGCATTTCCTATGCATTTCCAATTAGTTGATATCAATACGTCATATGAACGAATATTTGAAACCTAATTAATTAAATACAATATAACTAATTATAGAATCTTATTAATTAGTAGATAATAATTTTTTATGAAAGTATATATTGTCTAACAGTTGGTTTTTATAATCATGACAATGGTGGTTACTTAATTAGGACTCAAACGATGTGGAAAGAGTTGTAGACTGCGATGGGCTAACTATTTGAAACCTGATATCAAGAGAGGAGAGTTTAGCTACGAGGAGGAACAGATTATCATCATGCTTCACGCTTCTCGCGGCAACAAGTAATTAAAAATGCTTCTAGCTTGTCAAAATCAACACAAATAAGTGTAATTTAGCACATAGATTTTAAAGTTGGATTTATTTTTCTTAATAGGTGGTCGGTCATAGCGAGACATTTACCCAAAAGAACAGACAACGAGATCAAGAACTATTGGAACACGCATCTTAAAAAACGTCTGATCGATCAGGGAATCGATCCCGTCACCCACAAGCCACTTGCTTCTAGCCCTAATCCAGGCACGCCCAAGGCTTCTGATCCCAACGATGATGAACAATCGCAATCAGGTTCGATGTCTCCAAAGTCTCTTCCTCCTTCTTCAAACTCCTACAATCTACAAGAGACAAGCAGCAGTGACGAGACACCGAGACACGGTGCTTCCTTGACCTCCAAGAAACACTTGTTTAAGAGGTCAAGTTCTACATCAAAAGTGTTAAACAAAGTTGCAGCTAGGGCTGCTTCCATTGGAAATATTTTATCAGCCTCCATGGAAAGAACCTTGATCAACTCTACATCCTTGTCTCCATGTCTCAATGATGAATTTTCCGAAACTAGTCAACTTCAGATGGACGAGTATGATCCATTCTCTCAGCCATCCGAACAGATTATTCCCGATGATATCGGCATGAACACTGAACTCAACAGTTCGGCATACGATTTCTCGCAGTTTCTGGAGCAGTTTGGTAACAACGAAGGCGACAATATTCAAGATCTACTTATGTCTGATGTTTCATCACCAAGCGTTGATGAATACGATATTATGCAAAACATAACCGATTGGTCAAATTATCTTGTTGAAGATTCCGATTTTAATCATGACACGAACCAAGATTGCGACGACAAGAACTTCATATAATCCATTGATTGCTTACCGGAACAGAGTTCACCGGTACTTTCATGGTTCTCGTAGATATTTGTCAAGTTATTGTCAGGTTCACAGTAGAAGTTGCTATGTTCAATAAAAGATTCTCCGTCTGAGAAACTTGTGATCCCGTGGATCAATTAGTATTTGATTTGCGGTAGACACGAGTTTTTTTTTTTTTTTTTTTTTTTGTTTTAATTTTATTTTATTATACATATAGTAACTTTTTTTTTTTCTTTTAATCTTTGTGGACCTCCTTATGAAATTAAATATTGAATAAATTTATAATTTTGTTTTTTTGTTATCTAACTTACAATGATTCAATAGATATGATTTTTTTTTCTTTTGTTTTAAGATACCATTTTATAACATAAAATATCTAAATTAATATATATTTGGCATAATTAAACCTATGCATGGTGTAATATTGTACAAACAAAACTATGGTGTACGCCAATAAAATTGGTCAGTTTTTATATAAATGTCAAAACAGTCCAACTTTATCTTTTGTTCTCCCAGAAGTGTTAAATATATTAGAGAAAAAAAAAGTAATTAATAATACTATTAAACTTTAAAAAACTGACGAATAGCACATAAAAATACACTGTAAGAAAATCTTTAGCTTGCCTGAGCCATGTAACCATGTTACTAAAAACATTCCGAAATATGTAGCTTAATTTGTGATGAAAGTCCGATCCAGGAAAATAATTTCTATGGAAAAAGTCGATGAGTTTATTATTGGTTTTTGAAAAAAAAGAAAAAAAATATATTTTAATTGTTATGGATAAGTACTTCGTAGTATTAAGCATTAATGATTAATCAAAACATAAATGAAATATATAAAAAGAAATGAAAATAATACTAATATAGTGGTGTAGAACAAAATTTTATAAATTTTTAACTTATCTCTTAAACTAATTGCAGAACAAGTTAAGGATTTAAGTAAAATATAAATTTTCTAATGAATGTATTTGGTAAGGCGATAACATTTTAGTGATATGTCGCAATATATCATTTTACACTGCTGTTTTATTCGTTCAAAAGTAATATGTATCTATCAAATGCTACTGTTTACATCAATAAAAAGAATACAACTTCTCGTAAGACCAAAAGCTATATTCATTAAAGTATTTTCCTTTTTTTTTCTTCTGGTAAATATATATTCACATTGACGTTGTTTAAAATTTACATATAAAGTTTTGTGATCTATCGTAATCGTTCGTTGGACATACCGCACGCCATCATTTCTTTACATGAAAGTTTGGAATATTACAAAACGAGAAATAACGTTGTTGACAAAAAAAAAGACGAGAAATAACGTTGTTCCTAATATGTGTGTACTATAATATCTTGTCCACAAATAGTAAATTATATATATATATATATATACAAATATACGCAAATGCTAAGAGCAATAAGTGAGCAAATAATTGGATTGTGACATTCCGACAGATTTTGTGTGCCAAAGAAAAACAAATATAATAAATATTCAACGATATCATCAGTATCATACTACACCGTGATAAGCTATGGTTTTTATATGTGTGGTGCTCGTGAACGATTCAATTCCCTTTTCTTCTTTTTTCTTTTTCTTTTCGATTTCCGAGTGTACTTTAAATTATGTATATAAAATCCCTTAATCTTCAACTTCCAAATTGTCTAGCTAGACCGCAGCTCAAACTAATCTAGATGACATGCAGCAACCAGCTTTTCACGTATATATAGTAGAAGAAATTAATGCTTTGCCACTTTACTAATAATAAGATAGAGAAGTAACAAGTTCTTTGATTCAAATTGATGGAGTTCCAAGGAAGCTAATAAGATATCTTTAGAATTCAGAATATAACAATAAAGATATTCTCACACATGAGCCACTCTTCAAAAATCAGTCTGTTTTTTTTTTTTTTTTTTTTTTTTTCTTTTCTTGATAGCTTGTCACATGTTCAGTTGGAGGTTTTTTTAGCCAAGATCCTCAACACTTATTGGTCTTAAAAATTGAAGCAAGACGTTTTGCATTAGGAATAGGGACCAAATATGTAGATGTTGCATTAATTACAGTGGTTGAGAACAGAACGGATGATTTTTTTGCATGCCTGTATTTGTGTGGCGATTAGAACAGTTAACTGATTGTTTTCAAATACTAAAGCTAAATATGTTACAATTTTAGGTTAGATGACATCCGAATAATTAGAGACGCAAAAAAAAGTGGATAGAGCCTAGAGGTACAAGGCTGTGACATATATGGAAAGACTGACAAAGATACCAAAAACGTGCACCGTCCAATATCCTGGCTACTATACCTAACCTTCTTCCAGGGGACAAGGACTTAATTAGCACATCACTATCTCTGCCAGTTCTATTTTATTCTGTAGTGGTGATGAACACTGCATAAGAACAATGAAAAAACAGTTAGGAAAAATGAAAACAGTTTTTAATTGATTCTTTTTTTTTCCTGGTATATTTTTAACATAATTAATACTAAGTGTTATTCTATATAAATGCAAATTAGTGAACATGCATGTCGTACATATCGTAGTGAATGTTTGTCTGAAAAAAAAAAAAATAAATGTTAGTACACATATGTACAATGGACGTTAAAGTATTAGAGGATTAAAGAATGACATGTTTTTATAAGTTTTATCTTTCAAATGTTCTGATATATATAAACCCTTTTCTTATTAGCTAGGTGGTCTGACATAGCAAGACTTTTGGAAAAAAGAACGGATAACGAAAAACTAGTGGAACACACATCGCTCAAGAAACGTTTAGTTATTTACATTTACAGCATCGATTCCGTAAACCACAATGGAGTTATACGACTCCAGTATCTTCCCCTTCTTCGAGTAAAGTAACCGAAATCAGCAGTGAGGGGACGTTGATAGAATGCAGCAAAAAACGTTTTGAAAGATCGAGTCCTACGTCAAGGCTTCTAAAAGCTGCTTCCATTGGCAAGATCTTATCAACCTACATAGCAGGAACCTTGAGATCTGATACATCGTAATTAATTCATTCTTTTAGTCATCTGAACATATGATCGATAAAAAGGAAGATCTCGGGCACGAGCATTGATCTCAGCATCCCCGATCGATTATGATTTCCCACAGTTTTTTGAGCGATTCATTAGCGATGACGACAAAACCCGAGAGAACATGTTGATGGACCTAACCAACGACATGAAGAACTTCTTATGATCTGTCTATGGCGTGGTCAATTTCCCAATGTTGATAATTTGCCTAAGATTATAATTAGGGTTTTTCTCTTCGAATTTACAATTTTTTAATTTTTATTTATTTATTTAACTTGTTAAACTGTTCTAGATATCATTCAGTAAGTCCCGGCCGGGTTGATTAGTTTGTGATTTGCGGAAGAATATATATATATATATATATATATATATATATATATATTTAACACTTTTCTTAAATAAATTTAAATAAATTAAGCTTTATCTATATATTTTACGGCAGATAAGAATTTAAACTTTATGTATAGGTCCACACTATAACTCAAAAGGTAAAGGGAGCAATGAGTGAGCAACAAAATAGGATCTGTACACCCGACAAATTTTGTTTGCTAACAAAAACGAATCTTAATAATAGAGAGTGAGAGAGTGAGCAAAATTTGTTAAAATCTTCACTGATCACATATATATATATGGGTGTGTACTGTGTGTGTGTGTGTGTGTGTGTGTGAATATGATTTATTATGAGTGCTTTCGTTTTTCTTTTTATGTGTGTGGGTGCACATGCGAATGATATATGATCTAATTTTGGAGGTGTGTGTGAAAATGAAAGTTTTATGTTTCTGTCATCCGATTAAAAATCCACATTTGATTGAACCGAAAATTAGACCCACAATACTATATTATTTGCGATTAGACAATACAACCAAAAAGAAACGTAGCTTATTAATTACACGTACGGCTGCAAATACTCTATGATCACGATCATTAATCATTCGCATAGCTAGCCAAAATAAGCAACCTGTAGCCACCACATATATAATATGAAGCTATGTTCTCAAGTTCCGTAATCCACCGACGTATTCGATGAAGGTCTCAAGGAAGGGTTATATTTACACCTTTAAAATTTCTGTCGTTACCTTCTATTTCTATGTGCACTCAATTTGACCTAGCTTTATACAAAAGAAACAAAATTCTTTTATTTTTGTAAATAAATTCCAAATTCCTTAACTTATACATTTATGAGAGTCCAAATCCAAATCGACTTTATTTTCCAGAGTATATATTTCCAACGATAATCGAACCCATGTTCTTCTAGTTATACGTTTTTAACTTACACCACTTCTTTTTACCTAACCCTAACTGGATCAAATCCCACTAGCTAGTCCAACCACTACTAAATCAATCCCAGCGATGGTGTATATTTGATTCATCCAAATAATTAATATATAGCCAAGAACTTTAAACGTGGAAGTTTTTTTTTATGTTCAAGTTCCAACAAAGTATATACAAATTTTTGTAAAGTAGTATTATAAAATTGGAAAATTGGAAACAAAACTTACTTTAATTTATAAACTTTTAATGGAGAATCAATAAACAACAACTGTATAATTAACCCACTGCACATGGTGTTGTTTAACAAACTGAAATTATTGCAGCCTTTCCTTAAAATCAATTATTAAATGAAAATACTGTAGTGGTCAAACGTGCATCTAATTAAAAAAACTCCTGTTAGTAATATACTTTGGATCTTGTTTATGGATGGAGTAGTTCATTCCAACCAAAAGTCGAATCTCTTTTTTAGATTCTTGTGAGTTGTTAATTGTGAGTTTCCAGCTAAAAAAATCTTCGGTTCTATATAATAAAAGGAACCCTAATTGGGCCGCTAAGAACATAAAAAGCCCGTTTAGTGGTTTCTACTTCTTTTTCTTTTTGGGCCAACGTATCGTAACGTTTTAGTCTTTTTTTTTCTTCTGAGTTTTAAAATAATAAGCGAAATTATAAATCCATCTCAGACAACCTCGGAACAAGGACAAGATCTCTCACCAGGTTACTTGCAAGTTATTATTACACAACTTGTATAAACGAAGCAAGGAATCTAACAATTGAAATTTGTGAATTCTAATTATGAATTGGAAAACCTACCCAGAAAGATAAACCCTAAAAAGTAATTGAAAATTTTTCACATTGCCTGCAGAGTTGGGTAAAGTAAGTAACTTTGATCTTTCATATAATCCCCTTCGATGATCCCTCAAGTTTCCCGAACAAATTTCGAAACTTTTCACTTTTACCACTCGATTGAACCCGACCCGTTTAATCGATGGATACGGAGGATAGGTCCGAGATTGCCTTCTTCGACGTTGAGACGACTGTGCCAAACCGAGGGCAACGTTTCGCGATACTAGAATTCGGGTCAATACTTGTATGCCCCAAGAAGCTTACGGAGCTCCGAAGCTACACGACTCTTGTCCAACCTGCAGATTTGAGTCTCATATCTTCTTTGTCCGTGAGGTGCAACGGCATCAAGCGTGACGATGTCGTTTCGGCACCGTTGTTCTCCGATGTCGCTGATACTGTTTACGACATTCTCCATGGTTATAATCTTCTTCTTCTTCTCTTTAAGCTCTATTTAATTTTATTTTTCGGTTTTTGTAACTCTGTTTCGTGTCCTGAAGTCTTGAGTTCTTGGTTGAGTTTGTCAATGTAATCAAAGGAATGGCCAAGATTCAAGCTTTACATTATATTTTAATTTGTGTTTTGATATTTGCAGGGAGGATTTGGGCAGGTCACAATATATTGAGGTTTGATTGTGCAAGGATCAGGGAAGCATTTGCAGAGATTGGACGTCAACCACCTGAGCCAAAAGGAGCCATCGACTCATTGACTTTGCTTACTCAGAGGTTTGGTAGGAGAGCTGGTAATATGAAGGTACAAACGAAACATTCCTTTTATTACTTTTCACAAGATTGGATTCGTGAATGATGGAGTTTCAAGATTGAGAGCCTTTATGATCCTCTGCGTGCTTTGTTACTGCAGATGGCAACTTTAGCTACGTATTTCGGACTCGGGAAGCAGACGCACAGGTAGATATCTAATTCATTACCTCAAACTATCAAAAGCTTATTAAGCTCTAATTCTTTCTACCTACTAATATTCAGGAGCCTTGACGATGTTAGAATGAATCTTGAGGTTGTCAAATATTGTGCTACGGTCTTGTTCTTGGTATGTTCTCTTTTAGTTACTTTATAAATGGAGAGTCTTTGTCTTCTAATATCTGTTGCAAACAATGTTTAGAAAACCTGACTAATCAGAGGCAATGCTTTTATATTTCCTAGGAGTCGAGTCTTGGACTTGTAGATCATTCGGTATCTCCAGGAACCACTAGTTCAAGGAGACGTCTCGATGCATCTTCTTCTCACGAGGGTAATATAGTAACCTCTGTTAGGCTACCGTCCATTAGCGAGAACAGTGCAGCTCAGCCAGATCCCTTCAACATGAGCGTCTTGAGGAATGAAATGGCTTCCGACAACCACCTTCAATCAGACATTCTCATGGAAGAAGAAGAACAGATTCAACCATCTGATACTGTTGTCTTTGAGAATACCAGTGACCATGAGGGATTCTTGGCGCCAGATGCGATATCTATTCCATACATCAAAGCGATTCTTGTCCCGTTCTTTCCTGGAAGCCAAATGAAGAAACTAAAACTACTCTATGGTGATTCCCCTCTGCAGCTCTACTGTTCTTGTCTGAAAATACGGTTTGGAGTCAATGGGAAGTTTATGGATAACACTGGGAGACGGAGGTTCAACTTTGTGGTTGATCTGAATCCAAGCCTGTGCAGCATACTCGAAGCATGTGATAGTAATGCGCAGAGACTATCCGTTGATTCGGGTTCTACCTCTGACTGGAATCCGGTTGTGAATCCAATGAAGGGATTTGTAAACTATCCTAACGCAAGGATACAGTAAGTTATACTAAACTCTCCCTTTCTGGTTCCATGTTCTTCAAACAAAATCCTGGTTTCTTGATGAGTTTGCTTTTAGTTTCTCCTGATTATCTTCTTGGGTTTTTCTACAGTATTGCAACAGATATAAACGGAGATGTAGCTCGGTACGCAACAGAGATACACCAGAGAGAGTCCTCTAGAGCTACTCAGAATTTAATCTTCAGCAACCCGAGCGGTGAGGAGCTGGAACCGTTGCTTACCACGGGAAGTTTGGTCGATGCATTCTTGTCTCTGGAACCGTATGATTATCAGCAGAAGGCAGGAATCCGCCTCGTTGCCAAAAAACTAGTTATACACTCGTAAATCAATACAGTATTGTTAATACCAAATACACACACACACACTCAGACTCACCCATTCTGTGTTGTAATCATATAGTTGAGAAGACTCTGTACATAAAAGTTTCAAATAAATGCAATCCAGGTTTGGAGAATTTTTTCTTGCTTATCACTGTGCAAGAAATGCATAAATTGCAATCTTGAATTCTTGAGTGAACCACTTAACGAGAAATGCTTCATCATGGTACCTCTTCTTCTAGACACTGTTAACTTTTCATTACGTTGAGCAAACATATACACGTAGTAATTTGGCTTTGGCTGAATTAATAACATGTTAATAGGTGATATTTAAAGTCATTTATTATGGTTTTGGTTTAGTACTAACGGTGTAATTAAGTGAATCGAATCTGAATCAACTGATATCTGAATCTTGATCTCTAAAAGTTGTTAATTGTCCGCTTCCTCTGTGTGTCTCTTCTCTCTCTCTCTCTCGTACAGACAAAACAAGTAGACAACAACAATGGCTTCTTGATCAAACTGTTTTACTTTACTAATTGCTCCACACAATGGGGAAGAAAGACGGATTCAAGACTCAGAAGCGTGTTTCAACCGCTTCATCCGCCGCCGCCGGCGTTCTTCCGACGACGATGACGAGTGGCGGGGGAGGAGGAAGAAGACCACCACCACCACGTGGCAGACAGATCCAGAAGACCTTCAACAACGTCAAGATGACAATCCTATGTGGCTTCGTCACCATCCTCGTCCTACGTGGCACTATCGGCGTCAACTTCGGAACTTCCGACGCCGACGCCATTAACCAGAACTTAATCGAAGAGACTAACCGACTTCTAGCTGAGATCAGATCCGATTCGGATCCTACAGACCCGAACGAGCCACCTGACTCGGATCTTGATCTCAACATGACGTACACTCTCGGACCCAAGATCACAAACTGGGATCAAAAACGTAAACTTTGGTTAACGCAAAACCCAAGTTTCCCAAGTGTCGTCAATGGGAAAGCCAAGGTTTTGCTTTTAACAGGTTCGCCTCCAAAACCTTGTGACAATCCCATTGGTGATCATTACTTGTTGAAATCAGTGAAGAACAAGATTGATTATTGTAGGATTCATGGGATTGAGATTGTGTATAACATGGCTCATTTGGACAAGGAGCTTGCTGGGTATTGGGCTAAGCTTCCAATGCTTAGGAGATTGATGTTGTCTCACCCTGAAGTCGAATGGATTTGGTGGATGGATAGTGATGCTTTGTTTACAGACATGGTCTTTGAGATTCCCTTGTCTAGATATGAGAATCATAACTTGGTTATCCACGGGTATCCGGATTTGTTGTTTGATCAGAAGTCTTGGATTGCTTTGAATACTGGTAGCTTCTTGTTTAGGAACTGTCAGTGGTCTTTGGATTTATTGGATGCTTGGGCTCCAATGGGACCTAAAGGACCTATACGTGAAGAAGCTGGGAAGATTCTCACTGCGAATCTTAAAGGAAGACCAGCGTTCGAAGCTGATGATCAGTCTGCATTGATCTATCTCCTGCTTTCACAAAAGGATACGTGGATGGAGAAAGTGTTTGTGGAGAATCAGTACTATCTTCATGGGTTTTGGGAAGGATTAGTTGATAAGTATGAGGAGATGATAGAGAAGTATCATCCGGGGTTGGGAGATGAGAGATGGCCTTTTATTACTCACTTTGTTGGATGCAAACCGTGTGGGAGTTATGCAGATTACGCTGTTGAACGTTGCTTGAAGAGTATGGAGAGAGCATTCAACTTTGCGGATAATCAAGTGCTTAAGCTTTATGGATTTGGTCACAGGGGATTGTTAAGTCCTAAGATCAAAAGGATCAGGAACGAGACAACGTTTCCATTGAAATTTGTCGACAGGTTTGATATTCGGAGAATGTCACCTCTCAAGATTGAACCGCGAAGCTAGCAACGGATAAACCGGTTTGGGAACTTCATTGTTTCAAAAATGCTCATTGTCGTTTTGTTTCCATTATATTTTTACCCCATATAAAAGTCAATAGATTCTTTTGTTAACTTGAACAGAGAATGATGTATTGTTATCAATCAATTTGTTCAAGTACCTTTTCATTTCAAAGAACTGATTGTTTGCAGAACCCTAAGGATGATTTCGAGAGATTGAGATATAGAAATTTTACAGAGAGCTTTGAGTGACTTGCAAAAGAATATAAACAAAAAACAAAAAAAGAATCAATAAGCTAAAAGAAGTTTGGAATTTTGTGATGGATGGATCAGCTTCTTGATACGATGTCCTTGTGGTGCTTAATCAGTAACTCATTCATTTGAGCAATCTGATGTAAAAGCTGAACTATCCTCTGTATGCAAAATCACAAAAAAGAAGCCAAAGGTAAGTAACACTGTGTCTTAGACATTTCATCAAACACTTTGTATGCACAAAGAAAAAAAAAGAGAAAACTGATTAACGAACCTCGTCTCTCTCTTTGATGGCATCTCGAAGATGAACCGTGGTTCCACCTTTGACAAGTTTCCGACGAGCTCGTACACGCATCCACCACCAAATCGCAATAGCAAGAACTGGATAAAACGGCCGGAGAGTAACTGAGAACCAAGTCACTAAATTCTTCAATTTCGAGTACACACGTACGAGAAGAAGCTCCCACCAATCTCCAAAGACATCAATTTCACGACGATTCAATTGTTTCCCTTCTGAATCGCCGCCGCCTTGTTTAGAGGGAACTCGCGATGGCAATTGTTTATCTGAATCGGACGGTATAGATTCGCCGACGACAAGTAACGGCGGAGATTTCTGTTCAGTTTCCGACGGAGACTTACGGTCGAATTCAGATGGTAATACATCTGAATCAGAAGGGAACAACGAAAAAGAAGAAGAAGAAGAAGAAGAACCAGAGTGTCTCGATAAAGACGACGGAGACGAGGATTCCGACGGAGATTCGAGGTACGTATCGACTCCGTAGATGGAAGAATCGACGACGAGATTCTCGTGGTAGATCGGCGGGAAAACAACGTCATCGTGAATTGGGGAATCTCTGATGACAACCATTGACGAACTTGGATCTAAAGGACCAATCATCAGCTGTTCTTCTTCATCTTCGGTCATTTTTTTTTTGTTCAGTTGGATTCGAGCCGACGAGGAGGGTTAGTCACACACACGCAGGCTAGGGTTTGTTTGTGAGAAAAGAAGAGAAGAGTGTGGCGTGAAGGAAGAAGACAAACACAACAAAGCCATGAAAGTTTCAAAACTTTGGGATCCAACAAAAACGTGATTGTTGCGTTTCCTTTTTCGTCGTTTCTTTATTTTATTTTATTTTCTTACGTATGCGTTTGATTGTTTTCCTTTTTTTTAATTGTATAAAAACATTTAAGTAGTTTGACTTTGATTGGTCTGAATCACTTGGAAAATATCATTCTCATTTAATGCTCGAATAAACTCGAAATTAGATTATTTTTGAGTTATTTAGAAGAAATATTGGGATTATTATTTTTCATTGGTCTGAAATCTGAATCCTAAAAAAAAAACAATGATGTTACGTTACGATACAAAGATACACACTAAAATAATGCTCTACATCTTTCTCTCTCAATCTACCTGAAAAACCCTATACAACATTTTCAATCTATCAAAAATTCCTCTAGTTAGGAAAATTAAGCAACATGAAAGAATCCTAATTTTACATGTTAGAAATTAAATCAATGTGGAAGTTAATCATCATATGTCAATCAACGTGAGTGGAGGAGGGAGATAAAAGACCTGTCTCTTCTTTATCTTCCAATGGTTTCTTCGATAGCCCCCGCCCTGGCGAAACCCCCTCCCCATAGGACGGATCCCAGCCTGCCTCTTTTAAACTTTCACGCCCCATGCCGCTTTGCGGATAAGGTTTTCTCGAACAGCACCACCGCCTTCGCTGGCTTTACAAGACCACCTTGGACCTTGGTTCTCTCAAAGAGATTCTGGCGGATTTTGCAAAATTATATTCAAGTTTTTTTTCCTCAGCTATCATCAACTGGTTTTTTTGTGAGACTGACTCCTTTGGCCTTCTCCATTTCCGCTTCCTTTGCAGCTTTCTTCTTCTCCAGCTCTGCTTGCTTGACGTTCTCTTCGTGTGCTTTCTTAAATAACCGTATGAAATTCAAGAGGGTCGCAGTAACTGCGGCATTCCATCACCCGGTGTTATTATTATTAGCTACATAGTAACATAACAGTTCCAACTAAAAAACGAATAGAGACTTTTTTTTTCCTATGTATTATAGCCCAAGAGGATTGAAATTTATATTCCGCGACCTACCTTGTTCAAATGGACAACGGTTAGGATCCTCACCAAAGTAGTGCGCAAGCGCATCAGCATTTCTTCCCTATCGTCCATCATAAGAAACAAAACAAAAATCATCTCAGGACTCAAATACATGGTCAAAGGTAAGAGGGCCTTGGAATAGTAGAGGTTGACAAATTACCACGACTGAGTACAGACTCGATACAGTTGCCACTTCAGTCTCGGCAATGGATATGAAGTCCCTCAATGTCTGTCATCGAAAACACAAACGTAGGTTTAGGATCCAAAAGAAGTTAATTTGAAGAAGTAACTTCCAGCGGGTATTGAATGATTGACAAAGAGATACAGATGTAGTTATGTGGCACAATCATGGAACTAATCTCGCATTCATGACTGATAAAATATGCAAAAGAAAAATCAACATACTTTACGGAAAACTTCAGAGACAGGACCATCACTTTCGGATGCAGTAAGCTCCTGGTTCAATTTTTCTAACCCTTTGATTATGGCTTGCATTTCCTCAGCCAGAGACTTCAGTTGTATCTGAAAATATACAGGATAGTCAAATAATGAGCCAATCGCAACTAAAGAGTTGAGGACGAAAAAAAAGCACAAACGCAAACCTTTGAGGCTGATTCAAGACTTTCAAGATCCTTGTGGAAGTCCAGTAGAACTGATGCCTTGGAAGCAAGGACCTAAAGAAAGAAACAGATGAGGGTTTCAGGATTATGTATTCCTCCTGAGCCAGACTAATTTAATCATCAGAAACTTGATCCTGCTTTTTTTCGATTGTAGTTTTACCTTGCAAAGATAATGCATGAGGGTCATCTTGCTGTTAGCAGCACGTGTGTCGCTTAATTTCAATAAACTGTCCAACTTGAATCCAACAGCAGCGCCTGCAGAAAGCAGAGCAAGAATATTATATCAGCCACAAAGGCGCCGAATCTAGCCCACATTAAACGGAGAAATTTGTTTTCTTGCATCAGGAAATGTCTTGTGAAAAAACATGTAAATATGAATGATATAATACTTACCCCTTGCAGTTCCTTGGTTCAGTGTGTTCCCCAGGTAAAGAATCTTTTTCATAATTTCTTTTAGCTTTTGGGAATTACGGACCTGATGAACAGCAATAAGGAGAAAATTTTAACAAGGAGAAATGAGGGACTAATAAATAAAGTTAATAACTGCAAGCATCTTCTTACCTCCTCGCATGCAGAATTTACCGCATTTAAACTTTTTTTGAATTCTATTATCTGCACCAAAAAAAACATCATTATCAAATAAGATCAATAATCTACAGTTACATAGAGTGACTCTACAATTTTGTCCTCCAGAGAATCACAAGATTATAACAGTATAAGTAATACCACCAGACCTGAGTGCCGAATTGAATCTTGAAAGAAAATACTCTAAGCTTTGCCTCTACTCGTGGCACCTTCATTAGCTCTAGGAAGTACTGCGACAACAAATGGATGACAGAAGTAAACAAAGTAAGCTAATTGCTAACCATAATATAGTAGGAACCAAAAACAGTGCGAGATTGAGAATCTCAAGACTTAAACAGACCTGCTCACACTTTCCCAAGGTCGTCTTGTCACCAGTATAGTTCTACAACAGATCAGTCAATTACGACCAAGAACAAGGACTCATGTCAATAAAAAGAGAATATTGATAACCAAGAATTGAAATATTTCACAAACGATCTTCAAAATAAAAGACAGAAGTCGATAATGCTACTTAAAAGTCAAGAGGCAAAACCTTAAGAAGCTCCATCTCCTCCTTGGTTGGACAAAATTTTATAAGGTTATCTATTTGATCAACATCTAATACAGACTCATCCATTGCCAGAACTGCAGCCTGGATGATGCAAAGAAAAAATGTGGATAATTATCATTAAGCTATGGAAGATAAAACAATAATGACTTTGAAAAGTAGGTTTTGGAGCTTACCATCATATCAGGCAGAGGCATCTTTACTTTCGTAAGCATAATTTCGGTGTTATTGGCTCTCCTAAGGTCAATCTGGAAAAGCATAAGACAGACAATTACAACTCCTCAAAAGAGTGGAATATTGAGCCACAAAAGTATACAGACATATGCAATAGGCTTCAAAGTAGAAGAAATTCCAGGAGAGTAGCTAATAGAGGCATTCTTAGTACAACTTTATATCTGACAGTAACCAAGGATAGGATTAATTCACATACCAATTGAACTTTTTCAGGTTTTGCCCCAACAGATTTTCGTCGACTCCCAGATTTGTCAGCTGGCTTTGGCACTGTAGCAGAGAAAAGGGTCTCTATTTCTGATACATCAAATTCTGATGGACTAGCAAAAAGACAAAGTGATGATTAATTAGCAATAGTCAATAAAACCTTAGTAGCACGGAATTGAGTTTCGTGGATAATCAAACGTGCAAGAGGGGAACTAAGAAGTAAGAAATAAGGTCTAGTCCAATACGTTTGCGATTCTCCATGTCTCTGTAGCTCATCCCATAAACTCCCCTGCAAAGCCCTTGTTACTTTAACCCAATGTAATGGCTTCAGGGACGACTTTTTCTGAGCTGCAGACCCAAAACCTGGGCGTGGAAGACCACGTCCTCTTCCTGCTCCCCTAGGATCAACTGCAGCTCCCCTACCACCAAGCATTGGAGGCGGAGGAGGTCCACCACCTGGAGGTCTTGGTCCAGGAGGCGGAGGTGGACCAGGACCACGACCACCAGGAGGCGGAGGAGGAGGTGGACCAGGACCACGACCACCAGGAGGCGGAGGCGGCGGTGGGGCTCCTCCACGCATTGGAGGAGGAGGTGGCGGTGGGGCTCCTCCACGCATTGGAGGAGGAGGCGGCGGTGGGGCTCCTCCACGCATTGGAGGAGGAGGCGGCGGTGGGGCTCCTCCACGCATCGGAGGAGGCGGTGGCGGTGGGGCTCCTCCAGGCATCGGGGGAGGTGGTGGCGGAGGTCCCCCAGATCTAAACGGAGGTGGCGGTGGTGGCGGAGGTCCCCCAGATATAAATGGAGGTGGCGGTGGTGGCGGAGGTCCCCCAGATCTAAACGGAGGTGGCGGTGGAGGAGGAGGAGTGCCATGACTTGGTGGCGGAGGGGGCGGGGGAGGTACTGAATGTGCATTCTTAAAAGGAGGTGGCGGAGGTTGAGGGATTGAACGCAAATTGCTAAAAGGAGGAGGAGGTGGGGGCGGTGGAGCTGTTTTACTAGGTGGGACCTTGGGTGAAGGTGCAACACTTGTATAAGGCAGAGGGGGAGGCGTGGGAATGTGATTTCCATTTGCTATTGTTGTATTTAATGAGCTAAATGGAGGAGGAGGTGGTGGTGGTGGTTTAGAAGGGGATGATGTGGAGCACAGTTCACGAGTTTCCAAAGACGAAGCATACACAGACTTCCAAGGTGGTGGAGGCGGCGGTGGAGGTGACAAAGTTTCACTGTTTCGCCTTACAGATGCAAACGGGGGAGGTGGCGGAGGAGGCGGTGTTGATGGGAACTGATATGCTTGAGACTCGCTGCTCTTTTGGCCTACTGAATAGTGTGCAGGCGGAGGCGGGGGAGGAGGCGGTTTTGATGGGAGCTGATATGCTTGAGAGTCGCTGCTCTGATATGCTTGAGAGTCGCTGCTCTTTTGGCCTACTGAATAGTATGCAGGCGGAGGCGGCGGAGGAGGCGGTTTTGATGGGAGCTGATACGCTTGAGAGTCGCTGCTCTGATATGCTTGAGAGTCGCTGCTCTTTTGACCTATGGAATAGTGTGCAGGCGGAGGCGGCGGAGGAGGTGGTGTTGATGGGAGCTGATATGCTTGAGAGTCGCTGCTCTTTTGGCCTACTGAATAGTGTGCAGGCGGGGGTGGCGGAGGTGGCGGAGGAGGCGGTGTTGATCTGAGCTGATTTGCTTGAGTGTCGCTGCTCTTTTGGCCTACTGAATAGTATGCAGGCGGAGGTGGCGGAGGAGGCGGTGAAGAGGTAGGAAGTTGAGAAGTAGAAACTGTTGCAGGAGTTGCCAAAGCTGAAGCATACACAGATTTCCAAGGTGGGGATGGTGGTGGTGGAGGCAACACGGTTCCACTGTTTGATCTCTCAGATGTTTGAGAGTATCTGTCATTTTGGTTCAGTGAAGAGTAAGTAGGCAGTGGTGGAGGAGGAGGAGGTGGAGGCGGTGATGCAACTGCTTGCGTAGAGGGTAAAACTGATGTAGTGGCCTCACTGGTTAGAGAGGGTAAAACTGATGTAGTGGCGTCACTGCTTAGAGAAGCTTGATGGCGAGAGGCAGTAGCTAGAGAAGACGGCTTTTCCTTTGGGCTAGAATCAGGTGATGCGCAAATTGGAGCTCGACTCCTCATATCCGGTGAAGAAACAGACGCTCTCAGATATTTAGTCTTAGCATCCTTTGGAACCACACCATCAGGTGATGTAGCTCTTTTGCCATCCTTGAGAGAAGTAGTAATTGAAGCAGGGGCACTGTTAATTCTTGTTGGGGGATACGCCACATGCATAGAATCTTTATATGAGCCCTTATTTGAAGGAATCCATCGAGAAACTGCGTTAGGCTTAGCCATTCTTACGTTCTGACCCTGTGTTTCTTGCTGCTTAGACTTCGGTTTAATTGAATCTCCAGCCACCTTTGCATTTGCTCCGACCTGTTTCCTTGGTGTAGCTTGTGTTTTTTCGGATATGGGTTTGTTGAGATTAGAACTGGTTTTCTGAGTCGGAGGTTCTTCTAAATCATCCTGGGAACCATTGCCTTCTCCATCACCTTTCCGTTGAGTCTCTGCTGTTCTAGAATCATTTTCTTTAGGTTCTTCTAAATCATCCTGGGAACCATTGCCTTCTGCATCACCTTTGCGTTGAGTCTCTGCTGTTCTAGAATCATTTTCTTTAGGTTCTTCTAAATCATCCTGGGAACCATCGCCTTCTGCATCACCTTTGCGTTTAGTCTCTGCTGTTCTAGAATCATTTTCTTTAGGTTCTTCTAAATCATCCTGGGAACCATTGCCTTCTGCATCACCTTTGCGTTGAGTCTCTGCTGTGCTAGAATCATTTTCCTTCGCTTCCATGATCCTTCTCTTTCGCTGCTCATCACCATCATCTATTCCTATATCCTTCACTGAGTCAATATTAGAATCTGCCTTCCCATCCGACCTATAATGTACATCATCAACAGTGATATCTTTAACCGGATCCGTGCTAGTCTCTGCATGCATATCATGTTTATGATTAGAATCATCTGATCCAACTGATGCACAATCTAGAAACGCATTGGGATCCACGTCCCCCTTCCACACTTCTTTGCCCTCAGAATCATCTGAAGCAGTATCAACAACCACAAAACTATCTGAATCTTTCTTATGGTCAGGTCCATCAATCACATCGCTAAAAATCTCCTCCACCTCAAAAAATTCTTCCGGTGAAGCCATATCAAAATCGTTCTCTTCTTCTTCTGATATTGTAGAAGTTGTGATAGTAGGCACCACGGCATCAGCGGCAGAGAAAAGTACCTGATACATATATGAGTATGCATTCAAACTTAACAGCCTTATTCAAAAGATGATCAGAGAATATTTTCACAACGGCCTACCTCTGCCTTAAATTCCTTCGGAAACTGGTCCTTAGCATCCCAAAGTATATCCATCTCATCGCGGTGGACCATTAAAATATTAGCACGCACAAATGCCGTGTGGAACATGATTCTAAAGACAATCTCCTCACTCACAAAATCATCATGCAAATGTATACATTCCAGAACAACATCCCCTTGAACGCGGCACTGTATATCTAATTTCACCAGGATACACTCTTCCTGCAGATGAGATCACACATATGAGCATTTCATTGGTATAAACGAGCTCCTAAACTCTAAACTATCTTTTATTAATCTTTTTAATTCGCATATGTGACAAACTACAGCACCGTCTCAAGTTCACATGGAAAGGAAAGGATATTATTAGAACCATTTCCTGTGCATAAATCAGTGTATTGAGTCACAAAGATACAATGGTCTAAAAGGTACCTGTTGGTAGAGACGAGTGTGTTTCTTTGTCTTTAATGTGGAGAAGAGAAGTATGGAACTCCTGTTGGTTCGGGCTTTAGGATCCTGCCCATAAACGCGTAGAATTGGTCTGCAACCTTTTCTGTCTTCAAAATGTGGGAGATCTCTGAGAATCAAGCAATCTAAGAGAAGAGGCGTGTCTGAAGGAGGCCAGTCAGAGCCTAAATTTCGTCTAGAAATGTACTGAAGATATCTGAGTTGAGAAGGGTGTGGGTTTAGAGGCGACAATAGATGAAGAAGCTCCTTAGGAGCCTGTTTGTGTACCATCTCAAGAGTCTTCTGCTCACCATGATACTGCTTTCTGTACAACAAAAGCCCCGATAACATGAAGGCAAGAACAGGCCAACCACCTCTTTCACAATGCATCAAGAGAACATTTTGTTGACCTTCCAACGATAACCAGCTTTCACTCGATCGTAGGAAGTGATGGATCATTTCGAGAGGTAAAAGCGGGCAACTCTCATACTGCCGTGGATAATCCATTACAGTCATATCGTATTGAGACAACACGTCTGATATTTGACTACGTTGTTCCCCTTCTCTAAAATTAAACACCATGAAAGATGCATCTGGGAAATGATCCTGAAGCTGCGCCACGATGCCACCCAAGTATACTTTGTACTCATCCTCCCCCATAACATCGCTAGAGAAACAGCAGTCAAAAACTGCAAAACGAAAAAAAGAAACAAGAGACGATCAGCTCAGAAACCTGGAAACTCAAATACATAATTCCTAAGCATTGAGACTATTGTCACTGAATACAATGTATCATTGTCGAACAATAAAGGAAAGCACAGTTTTTTATTCTTGGTTCGTGTCACACACACACACACACAATAGAAGAATATCCCACAAAGCTATAAATTGTCATCAAAGAGATTCTGATTCCTAAGAAACCTCTTTAATTCAAACAGAGACAAGTTCAGCTAAGCTCCAATTTGCAAAAAGCTACACTTGAAATTCTCAACGCAATTAAACTGCCAAAACCCCTCCAACCAACCATTAGCAATTTTGACACAAATGTGCCCATTTTATTTTAGCAAGTTTATCTTTGGAGATGCTTATTTGTTGTTGATCCTTGAAACAGAGAGAATTCAAGAAAAGAGTAAAAAATACCATAAACACGCTCCGAGATCTCGAGAAGGCGATCCGGAGGCTTCTTGTAGAAGAAGCGACGGAACAGCGCCATCCGGTGGCGCTGTCTCTCCCCCGATCAGATCCAAACCGTCGGATTTAGTAAAACAACAAAGAGATCATTCTCAACTGCTCCAATTCCGTTGACCTAAACCCCAGATCCCCTTCTTCCCCTCTCTAAATTCACCTCACAAACCCTAATTTTTTTTTCCACCCCTAAGCCCAAAAAAGTAGACAAATTTTGCAAAATTACAAGAGCATGATAAAGACCCAATTCCCAGAATTATTCTCCTCTATAATCTAATTTTGGAACAACGCAAGTCGTAATCACAACGCCAACCCCAAAAAAGTTCAGGAAATTTTTCCAAAATACTTTTTGTTTTGTTCAAATTGAATCGATCTCTCTCTCTCTCTCTATCTCTATGTACAATGCCGAATCGTGGAAAACAAAGAATCTTCGAAGCTAATCAAATAGTTTGTTAAAAAAAATTAAAAGAGAGAGAAGGAAGTGACAGTGAGATGAAGAATTTCAGGTGAAAATAAGGAGAAAGATGAAGCTCCGAATTTTACAAAATAGAACGAACGAACAAAGATATGAGATTTCGACAAATCTTCCAGCAGTTTTTTTCTCAATTTTAATTTATTATTTTTATTATTATTTTTAAAATTTACAAAAGCTTTTTTTCATTATTTTAGAGGTATTTAATAATAGCAAACAAAAAAAACTTTTTTGGATTCGTAACCATATAGTTGTGTTGTGTAATTGAAATTGAACTCTACGGAACACCGAACCAAAAGCGACTTAAAGTAAGAGAAAAAGGAACAAAGAGACTCGGTTCGGAGTTTTTTTTTGACAGACGAGACGAAGACAAGACCGTTCTCTACTCTCTAGGTGTCTGTCTCATCCTACGTGGATATATATATATAGTAATCAATTTATTAAAAAAAAAAAAATTACAACCACGTTTCTTACGATCATACCAATAATAATTAAATTTCAACTTGGTGATTTTCCCATCTGTCTAAAACACGTCATTTTTAGAAATTTCCTAATATCATTCATTCATTCATTCATATACGAACAAGCCATTAAACACATTCACATTTTTTTTTGTTTGTGAACCATGTTCCGTGTACGTACGTACTTACCACATTTAATCATTTACAATCGGTTTATGTATATTTGTGTAATCTAGTTTTTTTTGTTTTAAATTTAAAAAACGGTTAACGGCCCATTGGTCTTCCTAACTGAGACCCATATAAAATATTTGGGCTTAAGTATAGTTAACAGCCCATTGATCTTCCTGACTAAAATAGTCACGTGTCTCTTTTTAGATGCTGTTTAAACAAGTCAACAACACAAGTCTATGCGATTGATTCTATTAGGGTTCTGTGATTTTGAATCGGTGAAGAAGGTGATATGGTCTACTGGTATCCGTTTGCTTGGTTCCTGAATCCGATGTCGTTGTTCGGACGATTCATTTTCAAAAAACATCCTCCGGATGGGCTTGTCGAGATCTGGTAGCGTGTCTTAATCTTTAACAAGAATATATGCCTTCTTAATCGCTTTTCAAACCGGTTCGACCAGATGGTTTGTCTTAAAAAGATCTGATTTTAATCTTCCAACAAATTAGGATTGGTTTGCTGGATCTGTGTAAGTGTAACTCTTAAGTTTAATAATACTAGTTGTAAATAGTTTTTTCAACCTTATTCAATGTACAAAATGATACTAAAAAGAGAATAATTTTTCTCAGGACTTGGGGGATAGTGAGCAGAGAGAGACATTAAATGTAAGAAAAAGACAAAGAGGAAGAAGAAAGAAGAATCAGAGAGAGAGAGAGAGAGACGAAAAAAGTAATAATCTTTTTTGTTCTTCTTCGTTTGCTCACACTCACAGCACAGCACAAGTCTCTCTCCTTCAAGTCCCATGTTTCGCTTCTTCTGTTTGTATCCTGAGAAAATTCCCTGCAATCCAATCACTTTCTTCGTCCAAAGATAATGGCCCAGTAGATCTCAGACGCACTTCTAACATTAAAGATAAAAAGATAAATATAGAGAGAGATCCCTGTTCTTTTGGGGTGTATCCCACTTTCTCCTTTTTTGCATTTTCCCGAGAAAATAAAAAGACAAGCTTTTTTCTTTCTTTCTTTCTTCTCTCTGTTTTCTCAGCATCTTCTTCTTCAACTAAAGAAAGAAACTTTGAGCTGAAAATCACAGAGTTCTTGTTTTTTTCTCTAAAGGTAGATCCTTTCTCTCTTGTTGTGTCTTGTCACTTTACTGATTATATGGTTTCTGGGTTTTTTTTCTTCTGCAGATTTTCTTTCATTACTATGTTGTTCACCTAGCTAGGAATCTAACTCAAAAGTTTCATCTTTTGCTTCCTTCTTACTTTGGTAGGTCGTTGATGTTCTTGTTTTATTCGTTCCTTACTGCTTTAGAAAAGCTTTGTTTTTCTTTGACTTCACCTTCAACCACTTGTGATTATGTTTCTGTCAAAAAATAGTCTTTGAGATCTTTTATTTACAACCTCATCTTCCACATTTGCAACTATAAAATTGATTGGTTCCTTATGAAAATTATTGGTTCATGCAAGTTAATAAAATTGTTTCATTTTTCTTTTTTGGTACAGCGATCTTGCTCAAGAGTGTAAAGTGAATGCAGCAGAACAACTTTTTCCCGGGGTGCAATTTCTCAAACCGTGACAATACGGATGCGAGAACTGGCTGGAGTTTGTGTCCTGTACAGGACACTAATTCGGTCTTAACCAATAATAGTTACGGCGTGAACCTGAATGTTGATGATGATACACTCTCTTTGTTGTATGGTGATCTTTATCTTAGCCAAGTGAAAGAAGAGTTGAGACACACCATGCTTGTACATGAATCTGTCTTTGGAAATCAGGTGTGTTCTTTTTTTTAGTGCGTTATCTTGGGGTGTTTCTTGTTTCCTCCAAGTTAAAGAGTTTGATACCTTTTTTTCATTGTAGATCTATGAGCTTCATCGTCTGTACCGAAGGCAGAAGGAAATGATGATGGAAATGGAGGGAACTCGACATCAAAACGCCTCGTACTTAAGTTCTGGTTTCCCGATCCCTAGAACACATTGGATGAGTTCAAGCATTTCTCCTTATCAAACTAGGAATTTGCCTTGTGAAGAAGACATTCCTTACCAAATGAAAGCTGAGCTTCTTGTAGATAACAAGGTTGAGAAGTTTGAGAAGAAGGTCTTGGATCTGGAAGTACCAGTTTTTGAGTATAATGGTATGCATGGAGAAGTCCATGAAGCTCCAAACTTTTTGAAAGAGCAATCTCAGAGAATGATGTCTTTGGAATCGGGTAAGCAGGTGAGTAAGCTACAGCTTGATTTGAATGAACCTGCCAAGATCGAGGAACATTCAGATAATTTGTTCAGTCAGTTCTTGAGTCCAGTTACATCAGATGGGATTAGAGAAGAGTCTGATACAAAGAATGAGGGAGACAGTTCATTAAAAGGTTTCAACGGGATGAATGAAGCGCAAGGATCTGTTAGATGTCGAGAAGGTAAGAAATGTAACTATATGTTTTGCATATTGATTTCTTCTCAAACATTTTTGTCACACTTTCTTGATATATGGAAGGTTTAATTGATCTGATACTTCTTTTGAGCAGAGTACGGATTTGACTTGAATATGTCTCCCCTTTCATCCGAAGATGAAGTAACAACTATTGTTAAGAAGTTTGAAACCGAGAAACCTCAAGAGTCTTCTTTGGTTACGGTTCACGGAAAACACAGTTCAAATCAGCCGCGAGTGAATGTTCAAGCTCTACCATGTTCAACTAGCACTTTACTTCTGGACAAGCGATTTAAGTCATTCATGAGAGGCTCAAAGTCAAGGAAGAATGTAAAACTTTGTCCAAGCAACAAAAGTTTCAAAGGCTCAAAGCATGACCCACACTTGAGTGCTCAAGCCAGCTCAGAATCTCAAAGCAATGAAACGAGTATGGAGAAAGGGAGTTCAAGTTCTTTGTCTGAGGCAAAATCTGCAAAAAAGGGGACCAATCTAGGAAAGAAAAGGCGTTGTAAACCACAAATGAAGTCCAGTAAGGGTCAAAAAGTAGTTGCGAGAAAGAGTGGAAGAATGAAACGGAAGAAGAGCAGAAAGATATCTCTTGTTAGAGAGGGAAATTATCAAGAAGTGTCTGCAGCTGAGGCTATAGTACATATGTCTAGAAAGTCCGCCACTGATTATATTACTTCCTTGAGCAGAAATCTTCTTTGGTTCGCCGAGATTACTTCTTCGGTTGCAAAGATGCAAAGAGAGAAAAAGCTAGAGGAGCAGGAGACAGACAAGAAAGGAGCAGCAGTCGCTAGCATTGTGCTTGGGAAGCAGAGGAGAAGCAAGGCCAGGCAGGGAAAGCGGAAATGCAAAGATGACCAGCATGGTGATAACGAGGATCTGCAGGTACTAGGAAAGCTAATTGAAGCATCTGCACTAAAATGGAATTGCGGGTTCCTCAAGAACAAGCGCAAAAGCTCTCCTCCTAAACCAATAGATGCTTTCACTTTCTGGGGGGAAGAAAAAACAGGTGTTTATTGGGGAGCCTTAAAAAAGCGAAGACGAAGCTCTAGAATTCCTGCTGCTGATTTTACTCACATGATCATCAACCAAGTAGTATAGCCAAACTAAAGAAGTAACTACAATGCTTGCCATAGTTTGCTTCATGTTTTTTTTTTTGGGAGAACTAATAGTCTTACTCTTACTGATGATGCTTTTTGTAACAAGTCTTGTTCTAGAGATGAAGACTACATAGGAGAATCTAAACTTCTAGAATATCAGTTCATCTAATGCCAATGACTGTGTTTTAGACTAGAGATGGTATAGAACAAAGTTCAAAGCTAGTTAAATGAACCATCATAACCAGTCTTTTACATTAGCTTGATTCTTGGTTCATACATTAAGTTAAAGCTTTGGCTTTTCCTCAAATCATATGGTTTCTGATTTTTGATGAAAATGTTTATAACCAAATTGATATGTTTTATTAATATAATCTCCATTAACAATGGTTGTGAATACTAGACCATATTGAATGAAACAAATATATAAAATGTATGGATATAAATATGGATCAACCAGAAACATAGGCAGACCAAACTAGATAAAAGAAAGAAACAACAAACAAACAAACAAATGTATAAAATGTATGGATTATAAACTCTTTTCTTTCTAAACATAACGACAAATGAGTAGTATTTCACGAATTGAGGTTTGTAAAATGAGAGCTTTGAAGAGCTTCTTGTAAGAGTTCATGATCATCCCAAGAATCGCGATAAGTCTCAAGATTCTCCTGTGAATTATTGAGAGCAGACAAACATAGTAGCTTTCTCCATTCTTCCAAATGCGGAAACCCAACATAGTCCGCGTATTTATCGCAATACTATATATAGCAAAAATATTCAAAACATAACACAAAACTGTTTATAGGACATGAAATCAAAAGTATGAAAAAATGTTAAATTCTGTTTGTAGATGGTTAATAACTTACGGTGAAATCAGCAATGTCGTGAGTGTTGTGTTTAGGGACTCCAGCAAGATCTCTTGACCGATAAAACTCTGCCACGGATTGTAACATTTGGTCAGAAGAAGGAAGAGATGACTTCCCGGACAAAACTTGAGCTATCCATTTCGCTTGTGCTTCAAAGAATGGGAATCCTATTAACTGCAACAAAAAAAGAAAATACCACCAATAAATTTTTTTAATCTTAGAGTGAATGTTAATGATTTGTATAGTCCCTAAAAACCAAAAGATGAAAGATGAAAGATAAGAGACCTTTCTGGGGATACCGACAAAGGAGAGAGAAGGGGAGAGACAAGGAGGGAAAGTATGTTCGAAGAGTGGACCAACTCTATCATCATCAACTTCTATTCTTCCTTTACTCTCAAGAAATGGAAACTTGTACGAGTATCTGTGTTTTTGGTCCCCCAAACACTATTATTATTATTATCAAAGAAAGCAATAGTATATACTAGTACTATATATTTTGAGAAACTCAAAACAATTGACAAAAATTTGGTTATATTTTGTCTATGATGTCCCCAAGAACTAGGGGTAATGTGATTTGAGAAGACCAATGTAGAAAAAGGTTTGTATCCCACTTAATCTGGCTTTATGATTCCCGCATTTTAGTTAAGAATATGCATTTTGATAACAAGAAAGTGATATCTATGTAAATGAGTTTGTATTTTTATTCCATCGATATGATTTTATAGTAGGACTAATATCTAAGTTACGCAAAATCATGCAGATCCCAATGATCAACCATAGTTTTTTTTTATAAAAAAATTCTTTTTCTTTTATTACATGAAGCAATGTTTATGATGTCGATGAAGACCACAATACCCCACAAACCCACACAACAATTGATTAATAAAACTTAGGGTATGTTTACTAATTACGGTTAAATCACATTATCAAAGGAACCTTAATCATCATCATTATCTATTTGTCTTCTCTAACGGAAACAAAAGGTACTAGTAATTAGTCTATTCTTCAGTTTGCAAGAAAAATTGTTTTTTATTTTATTTTATAAACTAACCAAAATCTGTTAGAGATTAAAGATCTTTTTGTTTATCCATTCTATCTCTTACCCGGTGCAATATAAAATTGTATCAGCGACGACCCAAGATCCATCCACAAAAATGACTCTCCCATCATCCTCTAAAGATTCAATCTATAAAACGAAAAAATCAAAGAAATGAAAGTTTTAATTAAATTTATACGTAAAAACATGGGGTGACTTAAGATAACTTATCATAATATATATAGTAAAGAGAACCTGTGGGTGAATAAGAAGGTTTGGGTGTTTGGAAATGACTTTGGAAAGGCCAGAAGATATATCAAGTGTCTTGGAACTTAAATGAACTTCCTTTGCCACTTCCACAAGCTCCATTGATATGTCTTGTCCACTCATTGAGTTCCCAACCACCACCACCACCTATCACCATCATGACCATCACTATCATTATAAGTCATAACCATCATAATCATCACCAAATTTAAGAGGATATAGAGATATTCAATCACCTCATTACGAAATGGATCAGGCACCCTGTAAACATGGCTATGGATTTGCTTCCTTTTCCAAGAATCCATTCCTATAGCCACCACCGAATCATTTAAAACAAATCAATAAACATACATATATACACATAAATAGCATATGAAAAATAGAGAGATCAAGTAAAGTCGAATGTTCAACAAATGTCAACTAGTAACTATTGAATTCAATAGATATATACCTTTAATAGAGGGCAATCTAGGGTGGGAGTAATGACCATTAGCGACAACAACAGCATCAAAGATCTCTTCCAAAACCTTACCACTTAACTTCTCTTTACTTCTCACAATCCACCTCTTCACATCATCATCTTCGTCTTCTTCCCTTACAAACTCAACCTTAACATTAAACCTAATCATCTCTCTTAACCCAAAAGCTTCACAAAAGTCCTTAAGATACAACCAAAGCTCCTTATGTCCAGGAAACCTCCTCATGTCTCTCCCTTTCTTCGCCAAAAATGGAAAATCCGAATAACCCATTATCTCTCTCGGTGAGGTTAGCCTCAAGGAAGAGTAAATGCTGCTATGTACCTTAAGTTCACAATTAATGGAACTACTACTTCTTCCTAATGGATCTTCTTCTTCTACGTTTGGTTGATACAACCATTGCCCTCCTACGTCGCCGTTTTGCTCCATCACCACCACTTTGTGCCCTTCTTTTCTTAGCTCCCTTGCGGAGACTAGCCCCGCCGGTCCAGCTCCGATCACACATACCTTCTTTGATCGGCTTCTTGATGCTTCTGATGTCACCGAAACCATATTCTAATAATCTTATTTAGTTTGAAGAAAAATAAATTTGAAATGGCTTCTTGATTTGGTTTCTTTGTGTGGTCTCTCACCCGATGTTGTTTTTATAGTTGAAATTTAAGACTTTCTCACTACTACTACTCGATATGTCATGTGTCAACAAAAAAAAATGTCATGTTTCAACTCTCTTTATTATTTACTTTTTTGGTTGTATAATTATTACTCATAATCTTTTATATATATACTTATAATATATATGGATATATGCAGATTACAGTATATGAGAGAGAAGGCGTACATGACAAATTATATTGACT
Organism: Camelina laxa; assembly: GCA_024034495.1. Taxonomy (NCBI): domain Eukaryota; kingdom Viridiplantae; phylum Streptophyta; class Magnoliopsida; order Brassicales; family Brassicaceae; genus Camelina; species Camelina laxa. The sequence continues at coordinate 2,843,296 of CM043881.1, forward strand.
GGAAGAAAGAAAACGAAATTATATAAATATGTACATGTAAACTAATGTAGTATCTCTTTTTCCAAAAGATTCTTATACTACATTCACATTGTTCAATAATATTTAAATCCGGATACATTCTTCACATATATCCGGAAATGGTTGCACAAAGATGAATGAGTTGAAAAAATATGAATTGAAAGAAACTGGTTGAATAGCATTCAACTCATTCATCTATTAAAAGAGTTGAACAAATTTCTTTTATAAATTGTTTGTTTTTCCAGCTTTTTTGGTAGAACGGGATGAATAAGTTTTCCAAATTATTCATATAAAATAATAAAAATTTGGATGAATGGTCATTCAACTTATTCAACCTATTAATTCAAGTCATCAATTTGCACCATAGTACCACAACAGTCGTAAAATATTCACAATCTTCTCTTCTTAAGTAAATCCCGATATCGTTATCTATTTTTGAGATGGTTATTAGATCTTTTATTTAGTGATATGTTTGTTGTGCATGAAACTATCGGTATTAAAAAAAAAAGAAAAAAAAAAAGAAACATCTTACAAAGAAACTATTTCAAAATTCAAGACGTAGGGTCTATGATTTAACCAAAATAAAATAAAAAAGAAACCTCAGTTTGAGTAAGTAAATGGGTCCCGATTTGATAGTCAATCAAAACTCTGACCTGATCCACCGTCGTCCATATGTTATACTCCATCCTTTTTTATAATATATATAAGATATTTGGAAGATTATTTTTATTTTATAATATAGAATGTTTTCAACTTTCTATGCAATTTGTAGATTAATTTTATATTTTATGTTATGCAATTTTGATTATGATTGGTTAAATTTTTTAAAACTAATTTTTTTTAATATGCGTGTTTCTACTAAAACATCCTATATTTCGAAAAAGATAAAGTACGAGGATATGACTATTTTTGTTGGTCAAATTCATATTTCTATGTGGAAGCTAATTAATATATTGTTTCAAACTTTTTTCTTTCTTTCTTTTTTTCAGCAGAAGAGATTCATGAATCATGATAAATTTTAAAAATCATCAATCATCATTTTCCTTAGGAAACAATTTAAATACTTTATATATCATTGCTTTGGTATTTGATTACGTAGTTGTATGCTAAAAATGGTAACTATAATTCGCTTGGCTATCGTAGGAAGAAGATACATGCATGTGTTTAACCTCTTCACAAAAGTATTGATTTTGTAATAACTTCAAAACTATAATATTTTATTTTATAAAAAAAAATTGATACAATGTTAGTAGTTTCGTTCTGTTAATTGAAATTATTTTTATATAGTCTTCTATGTAGCATAGAAATATTATTTTTCTCTCTTGAAAATTATATGACAATTCAGTACTGTTTAGATTTTAAAACATGCATAGATCAAATCTTAAAAGAGAAACTAAAAAGTGTGAGAAACTTAACGTCGTAGGTAAAAAGTAGTATGAATTACGTGCCGACTAGAAATACATCTAATAAAAGATATTAATATAAGAAAAAGTGAGACAAAAAGGGTCAGTAAACCCTTTCCAACCAAGTTAAAAAAAAAAAGAAAACAGTCTTGAGACACAAAATAATGGCTATTGTGTTGTGTCCCTCTGACTCAAAGAAACTCCCTCTTGCTGTTAAAAGCTGTGCTTATAGGGTTTGTTGGAAACATTACCAACCTATATTATTGACTGTCAAAAAAAAATAATAGTATATTATTGAAATAAATGATTTGAACGAAAATAAATTGCCATTATAAGTTTATTATATATAGAATTGCTATTTTAAAAAAATAACAAAAATTACGATCAACAACATCTACAAAATTTTGAGATACATGAGATCTACGTATAATAATAATAATAATAATAATAATAATAATACATGAATATGATAGCACATATATTATATATGCAAATAGCCAAATATTATAAGTATACATAACCAAATTATTGAAATTGGGAGAGTAAGACTAAAATGGGTCCCTACATATTGGAAAAAGCAAGTCTTAAAGGAAAGGAAACATCAACAATAATTTCATTGGGCTCTTTTAAGATCACATCTTACAACTCCTAACCCCCTCATGAACTTTAAAAGGAACCAAAACTATTATACTTTGCGATCAACATCTTTTTGCCAAAAAATATTCTAATTATCATTTCAGTTGTATGTAATAAAACAATGATGACATTGATACGTAACGTAATATAGCATTGGATCCACTCTTTGTTTTTCTCCAGTATCTGATTTTCTCCCATTGGAAAACATTCTTTGCTTCTTAATTACACAACAAATTTTATTTATATTTATTTAAATAGAAACATGAAGTGTGAGTATTTTCAATAATTAACTTCTTTTTTGGATGTTTTTAATCGCTTTGGAGAGAAGGAATATCAACATGTACTTTATTAGTATATATATATAAACATATTAAAAAAAAATAGGAGATCTCGAATTTACAAAAAAAAAAAGTGCATAAACTATTGGAAAAAGGAATTAATTGTTCTTGCCTTTTTAAAATATAATTTGATGTAATTTCCTATAAAAATTGAGTGATGTGTTATCAACAGCAATTGCAAGACTCATGCAACATTTAAATATTCTGTAATTTTTGTTACAAACTGTGGTTGGTATTGGTCAAACCTCAAACGGATTTAAAAACAAAATTAAATGTAGAAGAAAAATTTATCATAAGGCTGACCACTTTTGCTTTCTTAACAAGAATCTGCCGCGAAAACAATCTTTCATTCCAAGCAAAACTGTGATTACAGAGATACAATCATACAAACAGAACCTTTGCTTTGTCATTGAGAGTTCCATTTACTGACAAGTCAAAAAAATGTTTTTTTCATTTTTTATGAGGCATGATTGGTTTTCTGATCTTTGGAGTAAGAACTACCAGGAACTTCAACCATAAGCTCATCTTCTTCTTCATCGGTTACTGAATCGGTCTCCTGAAAACATACATACCAAAAGTTTAATGGTATAACGAGGCTTGCCATGTATTGTAAAAGTCCCCATGTCATTTGTATATGTCTCATAATCAATACCTTTGTGCAGTCGTCAGCCGAGAGATCTGTTTGCTTTGGTATGTTTCTGAGTTCTTTTAAAGTGTTTTTGAGTTGCTTTCTGGCTTCGGACCGTATCAGTTTACGTTCTACACATTGAGCTGCAGTGACATCGGCATGACAAGCCACACAAAGTGTCCTCATGTTCTCTAGCCGACATTCGCCTATCAATGATCCAAATTTCAAGACAATTTGTTCAATCAGTTGTATTCACATACGAAATTATGCATTTGTGATATTGTTGAGAATGATGTTTATTGCGAGGTCTAGTGTAAAAGATTGCGACTCACCTCCACCTTGGTACACTGGAATGATATGATCTGCATGCCACGCATTTCCCTCGGTTGGATCAGTGACCAGAGTTTCAAGCCTTTGACATTAGAGGAGAATATTAAGTAATTGATTTTCAAAAAAAAAAATATGTACGTTCAGTTCAGTGATTAAACTCCTTATATGATATTGTAAGAGAAATACAAACAAAAAACTGGGTTTGAATGGCTCACAAGTTCTTCCGGGCAAACAATTCTGGAGCAACTTGGTTTATGTATTTACGGCGTTTTTCCAGTGGTAAAGGCCTTAACCGTCTGACAAGTTGGTGGCAGTCTAATTTGCAATTTGTGCAAATTCCATGTTCTATCTGAAAAAGTTCCTGAGATTTGAAACCTTACACCTCTTAGTGATGCATTTAAGGTATAAAATATATGAAACATTGCTGATCATAACTCATATGCATTAAATAATGAAAGAATGACCAAGACAAACCTGTCGAATGTATCTGCCGCTTGTTCTTATCCGATAATCTTCATAGCATGCAAGATCACAGAAAAGATCCTCAAAATACTCAGGCTCCTTGGCGTTGTTTCCCCTAGAAGATAAAAAGAATTTAAAGTTTAATTAAAAAACACTAACCAAAAACCATCAATCAGTAAGTAAACCATGTGTTCACTCACTTGCAGGGCTTTTGACAGAGTTTACAGAGTGGTTCGTTGCTCATACTCCAAGCTTGGGTGTATTCTTTTTCCTTTCTTTGGTGGCCACTTCTAAGGTTGACCTTTTTCCACACTGCACTTGCAGGTAAAGGAATACTGATTTCAGAAAACGGTGTATTTCGTCTTTTGCTCCCTCCTCTGAGCAATCCCTGATGCAGAAAACTCTCAATATAGTTATGTTCGAATCATATATTCGGAAAAAAATTTAGCTTAAAGATATACCTCGCTGTTGTGGCTAGCACTTTCACTCAAGTAGCTTAACTCCAGTGACAGAGGTAATTGTAACGGCTTTCCAAGTAGTTTCCGCTTTTCGATTGGCCGTAATGATTTCCACTCTTTCAGAAATTCTAAAATAGCAAGTACATGAACCGTATCATCCGTATTGGATTCAGGACTTGTTACTTTATTGATACCCTGACTTAAATCGCTTGCTTCAATCTCTTCTGGTCGAAAGTTCTCGAAGCAAGGCCTTGGTCGTGGATCTTTCCCAGGAATGCAAGAATATAAATGAATTCTTCCAGTGTTTTGGCTTACCTAAAAGAATTTAAGATCCGATTCATATGTGTTGTCAGCTCTAAACAAGTAACGATCATGATATTTGATAAAATTTCATAATAGAAGTAAGAATCAGACTGCAGCCTAGATCTGATAAACTTAGAAACTGACACGAGATTTGAAACTATGCAGTTGATTCACCAAATTTTGCCTCCTTGACATAATTATATTTCATGACCACCAAGGTCCAAAGGCAACCAGAATAACGGATAAAATAAGAAGAACCAATGCAGACTTTAAACTTTACCTCAAATCGCAGGGAATCGACAAGTGGATAAATGGAACTGGAATCATCTTCTTTCAAAAGCCCATCATCAACAATAAGCTGCATCATAAGAAAATGTATATATAAATTTTAGGACATGTCAGAGAAGAAAAATAGACCTTTAAATTCATACATTTTCAGGCTGATGATTTTCTTGGGTTTCCTGGTCTAACATAGTAGAAGAAATGCTGACAGAAGACCTCATCTCAGAGCCGGAACCATTTTCATCAAAAGGACAAGCTTCTAATATATCCAAATGAGAAATCAGGTCGTCCTGCTTGGCCAAAAAAGAAAAAAAAAAAACCATTCAGCCAAAACGAGTGAATCTCTGAGTACCATAATTAATGAGACATCTGAGTTCCATAATCAAAGAGACATTTGGCTTGTATAATTCATGGTGTATGAAAGATAAATTCTGAGGTCATAAAGGTCCAATTTGTTTGATCAATGACAGGTCAAGAGATAAACCTTGAGATCAATAGTATTTGATACATCTGTCCCAGATCCCCAATCTTCACAGTTTTCAACAATCTTATCAGCTACTACAGTATTAGCTTCTGATGGTTGCGCTTTAAGAACTTCTCTTTCACTGCTTTCTTCAGCAGGCTTGAAAATATATGCTCTTTCAATCTGCCCAGATATCAATTTTTATCATACAAACTAATGGTTTTGTCATGTGAATAAAATTAAGCCTATGACATATGAATAAGCCTCTATGTGTTGTGAAAATCTAAGGCAAGGACAGTAGTTTACTGAGAATTAAGAAAAAGAGCAGAGATTTGGGAGATACTTCAATTTCGGTCTTCCCATCATATTTTCCATCAGTGGTAGATGAAATACGGTGCAACTTCTTGTTCAGATTTTGCCAATTTGTCTCGTCCATAGTATCCTGTTACATAGTATCCAATTCAAGTATAGTAGATAAGACAAGCTTCAAGTGACTAATATCGCAGCAGCAAACAAATTTACCTTTGCGCAAATGATGTATACATTGACTGCACTTGTCTGACCTCGCCTATGTGCTCTATCCTCTGCCTTCAAAATGTAATCAATTGATTATGCATCTAGTAGCCTTACCGTGTTCGCAGAATAGGTTTAGGAACGAGAAAACAAGAAGTTAAGAGTACAAAAAGAGCAGTACAGAAAAAATACCTGAAGCAACAGTGACGGTGTTTTAGGCAATTCAACGAATACAACATTTTGTGCTGCTGAAAAATCAAGTCCAACTCCCCCAGCTTCTACGCCAATAATTGCAACTTTTACCTGAGAGCCATAGCATAGTCAAATACCACACATCAGAGCAAGCACAATCAATTCAAGAGTTAATAAACATATAGGGCATATTGTGCATACCTCACTAGAAAACTGAAATGACTGTACAGCCAATTTTCTATCTCTTGGCAATGTCATCCCATCAATGCGGACGAAACCAATCCCTTTATCACATATAAATTCCTGAAAATCAATAATCACAAGTGAAATTTTAACAGAAAACTACTTGCTCATCATATGTTACATGAGCTGCATGGTTATAATTACAAGTTTAACTAGCAGACAGATATACAGTTTTGAAATTTTCAAAGAGCTAATGATGAGATTGAAGCATACTAACCTGAATTCCATCCAGAACCTTGTGGTGATGTGCAAAAATCACCATTTTAGTTGAGCTTGTGTCTCCATCAATTTCTTCTGGGGTATAATCCAATCTTGACAGAAGTGGATGTAGGGATAACCATTCACGAAAGGCAGAAAGCTTTGCAATGCCAAGTTGTTGATAGGAAAGTTTCCCACATAGTTGATTATCTTTGTCAGCTAAAGCACAACAAAAGAATAAAATGAAAAAGAGTGCAAATATATGCAAAAAGAATCATATCTTGACCCCTATGGAAAGAATATAGTCAAAACATACTCTCAGGCCCTCCAGAGTTCTCTGCGTCTACATGCCCAGCTTCATTTGATCCACGAGCATTTTGATCTATACTTAAAAAGGCAGCATGTGTTAAAACATTGTATGGACCACAATGATTAAGTAGATCAAAATGTCTTAAATACTGATGATAAAAAACAACTCAACATAATTATTAAGTTGGTATAAAACACGCCACATACGCTTAGGTTCATGTGAGTTCTCTGTGGTTTCTGCTATAGCACCATCTTTTTGTTTATTAGCCTCGCTGACAATAGACATTGCTAAAGCTATATCGGACTTCTTTAGAAGTATGGTTACGATTTGCCTACGTTTTGGGGGTAACTGTGTTAACACATGCTGCTTCAGTCTTCTTATCTGTAACAAATAAAAAGGGATTTCATAATACATAGTTCTTCAACACCTCACAACACAATACATGAAACTTCAATTGGCATAACATATCAGTGATATCTGAACTGTGAAGTTGGAACATGGAAATAATTTCATCCAAAAATTCAAATTAAAATTGTCTTCATATTTAACTAGAAGACTAGAAATGCTTTAAAGTTGTAACATAAACATTCAAAAATTATTAGACACACTTGGTCCTATGTGAATTATGAGGAAAGATCAATTGATACGCAAGTTTCCTAATATCTACCATTGTTACGAACCAAACTGAAATAGAAGAACAAGGATTTACCATCACTGTTTGGTTTAGCAGTATGTTTAATTCTAGTAAGCGAGTACCCTTTGAAAAATCCTGCAACACCGAACCAGAAGATTTATTACCATCTCGCAACATTAACAAAATGAAACCTAAGATAAGGGAACCACAGTTCATATTAGTAAGAAAGCGACTGAAAAGAAATAAAATGAAATATGATCGCAACATCCTCTATGGACTATGGGTAACCACTAATCATGCAATGGGAGTATTCTGCACTTATAATATACGATCATGATGTCACAACAGGCTATCACAAGTCCATATTTACCTGGAAAATTTTCCCTTGGATACCTCTGACAAGCCCAACTTCACAATAGGTTTTCGCAAACTCATACTTGTCCTTTCCCAGCAAACCAGGCCTGGTGACAGAATCAGTGTTAGAAAAGGGAAGTAGTGAAAATCCAAAAGTTTATGTCGAAGTTTGTAGATGACTTGCCATAGCATATTTATCTGATGGAAGATGTCAAAGGGCCTGTGGTCACCAAGGTAACAAATTTAAGGAAAAATTACAAAGTCGACGTACATAGACGATACTCATTTGACACAGAGTTAAATTCCACAACCTCGATAAAGAAGGAGTTCCTGATAACAGAACTATGTGCTTAACCTTTTCAGCAACATCAAGGACTGTCTTTATCTGCAAAGAATAACCGAAAGTGTTATGAACTCCACTCAGATATAAAGATGTTCTTTGAAGTTTAGAGAAAGTGTCATTGAATCATCTCTGTGTTAATCAAAGGTAACTAAAAGCAACTAGGAAATCATAGAAAAAAAGACACACGAAGGCATGCTTAAAAATGGCATTAATGATTAGATACCTCAGGTGTATCTGACTTCTTTTTCGAGCATCGTAGATGATGAGATTCATCTACTATTAAAAGGGCCCAATCTCGCTCAAGCATGGTCGTCCGGAGATGCTGAAGCATCTTGTATGAGATAACCACAACTTTTGGCCATCTTGGTAAATAGGCAGGATTATTTTGATGACCAAAAACTGAAACCAAAAAAGTTTTATCAAATACAGCTCGATGTGACAAGAAGCCAATTAACAACTCCAAAAACTGAATTAAGCTATTGCTTTAGAGCTCCGGTGGAGAAAAATAGAATTAGAGACAGACATTGCTATATTGCAGTTCAGTAGAGACTTTTACCGAGATGTATGTCAGAAGGCAAACAAAATGGCAACCAACGTTCCAATTCTTCTGCCCATGAGAAACGCAAAACAGCTGGACAGACAACAAGAATGGAACCCTCATTTATAAAGCAACCAGCAATGGCAATAGCCTGACACAAAGATTAACCACTCAGATTAACTACTTCACCAAACTACTAAAAGCTTTAAAATTTCCACACAAATACCAAATACATCACCTGAAGCGTCTTTCCAAGTCCCATTTCATCAGCTATAAGACACCTGCCACCTCTCCGTAAACCAAATCTTAGACCATCAAGTTGAAAAGGCAAAAGAGCATTCACCAATTTCCTTGGCAAGGTTGCAATCAGTTCTTCAACCTTCTCTTCCGTAAAATGTTCAGGTATACAAGGTTGCCACTTCCCAGAAAAGCATGACTGAGAAAGTTTCTCAACAACAGCCAACGTTTTCCAAGGTATAACTTCAACTTCAACTCTCTTAGACCTTTTAAGACATCCAGAGACCATACTGTAGTCTCTGATCTTATAAATCCCTGCTTTTCCGCCATCTTGATTTTGAGTATAGTGTGAAGGAATCGCCTAAAAGCAAAATCAATTCGAATATCAAAAACCCTAAAAATCGGAGCTTGTACAATTTTTGTCACCCTTTAAACAAAATCAAAGCTTTGTAGAAGAACTTACATCAGATAGAATCTCTCGCAATTGACGAAGACACTCTTGCTCTTCAGGGCAACGAAACCCTTGCAATTGCAACGGCGTCACCGAAAACGAATTAGGAGAACAGATCTCAAGCCTGACCCGGAACTTTTCCGGAACACTTGTAATTGTACCCGATTCGTAATTCCGATTCCGTTCTTGAAATCTGACATCGTTACAATCATCGAGCTTTCGACATTTAGCTAACCTGAAATCTTGTTGTCGCTGTGAGTTTCCTGAAGAATCAAACGAAGGCTTACGCTTCTCCCCAAACAACACTGATTGATTCGATTCGTCTCTTCGCCTTTGCTCTTCTGATACCTCCATTGATTAAAATCTGAGAGACTTGAGTTGTGTCCTCCTGGTGTGGTGTGTGAAGTGAAGAACAGAGAAGGCGTTTGAATTTTGAAACGTACGAGAGCGTTGAACAAAGAGATGAGCGGGTACGAAGAAATCACACGTGTCAAACTCCACACGCGTGAATTATATTTAATTCCGGTTCGGTACAATAACAGAACAAACCAATCAAACCGGATTCCAATTTTACAACACTAGATATATCTTGAACTCAAACTCAGCATCATACAAGAAACATAATTTCTTATTGGAAAATATATGATTTCTTTGAAAAATTTTACATTACAAGATTCAAGAACCAAAAAAAGAACCATCTGTATCACAAATTCACAACTTTTCAGTTTTTTTTTGACTCAAAATAGTATTGAATATTTAAAGCTCAAGGGGACTACTAGCCTTCAACAGCTTGTGAAGAAGATGTGGGTTTGATCTGAGTCTTCTTCTTCTGAGATGTTCTCTTGTTATCTTGTAGAGAGATAACAGTTTCAAAAGCACCAACCAGTGCTTTAACCTTACTCTTCCTCACTTCTTCAAGCTTATTCACAGTCTCTTCAATCACATTATTGAAAAGTGTCTGCAACTTCTTCTTCACTTCCACTTTTCTATGCCTCAATACAACTTTCTCTCGTTTACCTTCACCGTTAATCTTCCCAATACTTTCTCTTTTGTCTTTCAGGTTCTTCTTCTTCCTGTTCACATCACTTCTGAGCTTTGGTTCTTGAACAACTCTCTTTTTGAACTTGATCGATGTCGCAGTGGAATCTTCTGTTTTTGGTTCAAGAACTTTCACTTTCTTGAAACTCGTCAGCTGCTTCGTTGCAGTAGGAGGAGGAGGAGTAACCTTTAAACCAATCCTCTTCGGCCTAATAATCCTGCTTTCGGTTTTTGGATTAGTAACAAGATTTGCAGAACCAGATTCTTTCTTCACAGACAATCCAGTCTTGGACTTGGAAGTAGTCTGCCTTATTGGCCTAGGATCTGATCTTGTGACCGGTGATTTCTTGACCTCCTCCGAGGATGGGGACAAAGACGGTGATAGGCTAAGACTTTTCTTTCCGCTGCTTCTTAAGAACTTCTTCTCAGAAGATAGCTGAGTTTCACTCGTAACACTAGTGATGCTCTTCTTCTTGCTCTTCTCAATACTAGATTCAACAACATACAATGTCTTCTCCAATGCATCATCAGATCTAACTGGTTCATCAACCTTCGTCTTCTCTTTGTTCTTCAGATTCTTCAAAAGATCCTCTTTAGAATTCTTGATCACGCTGATCCTTGAAACCTTCTTAACATCAGGGTTTGTCTTCTTCATTACATCATCACATCCAACCGGTTCATCAATCTTCTCTTTGTTCTTCATATTCTTCAAAATATCCTCTTTAGAACTCTTTACATCAAGATTCGTCTTCTCCAATGAAACATCACATCGCTCCAGTTCATCAATCTCTGTCTTCTCTTTGTTCTTCAAGTCCTTTTAAGATCCACTTTAGAGCTCTTGTTCTCGCTGATCTTTGAAACCTTCTTAACATCAAGATTAGTAGTCTTCTTGACCATTCTTGCAACAGCTGAGACACTCGGACTAGTAGTACTGTTGGTTTCAGTCTTCTTAACGCGTAAACCATCACAAGATTTGACAACCTCACTAGAAGCTTCTTTCTTTACAACCCGCAATGGTGACTTGTCCGGTTTAGACACATTTCCCAACGACTTCCTAAAAGTCTCACCTTTCACCAAATCACCACTTTCAACATTCTTTTTCTTAACCAACTTCCATGGCTTGATAACCTCATCTTCCTCACGCCTCTTCCCATGTTTACATAGATCATGAGTCGAGCTCGTTTGGTTCCCACTCCCACGATAACGGGTTTGAACCTGAGGTTTGCCTGCTGGTTTATCAAGAGCTCCAGTCGAATACCGTCTCAAATTCAAATGATGATTGGTCTCTGCAGCTGGAAGCAGAACATCATCTCCTTGAACTTGCTCGTCCATAACAAGAGGGATCTCCATGGGGTTTGCATCATCCAAACAACACTTGTCATCAACTTGTGAAATATTCTCTTCAGACATTGCAAGTTATTATTACAACAAACAACTGCAGAGAAGAACACAATGTACAGATCATCAAAATCTCCAAACTTTTGAGAATCATTTAAACAACCGTACCACACATAATAATGATTTGATCCTAAACTGTTTTTTTTCTCTGATTTGGAACCACGTTGAACATATGAAAAGAATTAAAAGTCTACCAAAAAAAAATTGAATCTTTGGTTCCACCATCAATAAATAAGCAATCACATCAACACACCCAACAACAAAAAAAATCGAACTTTAATCATGACTCAAATTCAATAACTAAACCGATGAACATAAATAAACCAAAAAAAAAAAAAAGGCAGATTTGGTTTATGATCTCAAAGTTATGATCAAGAATGAAGTAACAATACAGTTCAATAACAAAATAGTTTAAAGAAATTACAAAGAAGAACTGTGATGAAAATGTGAGAGATACAAATATAGAAAGATGTTACCTTTAAGATCAACCAACTCTTTTGAAAACTGAGGAGTGATGTTTAGAGACTTTCAGAAGAAAATAAAAAAGAGAGAGAGAAAGAAAGTTAGATTTGATCTTCAGAAGAAAAACAAAAATGAATGAGGTCAACAAATCTTTAATTGAGCGAAAGAGAGGGAAGCCGAAGGAGAGAAGAGAATCTTTTTGACATTTTTTTTTTTCTTTTATTATAAAAAGTTTCAGTTTTAGACAAATATTAATATACATAAGATTTTGTAATCAATCAAAGTGAAATAAAATAACACATTAATATTAGTCATACATAATGTTTTAAAGATTTTATGAAGGAAACGAATTGAATTTAAATCAATAATTTTGAAGTTATTAAAACTAAAAGTAGTCCGTATATTAATGTGTCAGTTCATTATAGGCTATTGACGGACGGACGGATCGGGAGAGATGGGGGGGAAACAAGTCGTCTTTTTGTAATTTTCTAAAGAATGATGCTTTCTGCGATGGACCGACTTTGGATTCTTTTGATTTTTATATATTTATCGAAACAAAAAAAGATAAGATCTAGATAGATGCTGCTTGCTTACTCCCAACAAAAAAAAAAAGAACAGATATGCTCTCAAATAATTTCTAATAATTCGTGCCATATATGTATGATTCAAAATAAATATATGTTTTACAACGAAAAACTAACACACATCTTTTTTTCTTTGAACATGGAACAAAGAGCATACCGGACCAATACTAGGTGCGGGTAAATCTTCTCCTAAGCAAATTAACAACTACTCACTCCGTAAAAGAAAAGTTGTACTGCGGCCGTAAGAAAATGTGCTTACTTTTTATGCATTTTGGTTTTTGGATATCCAAAATCAATCAGTCACCGTCATTCAAATCTTAATAATATCCAAAATGTATTTTTTAAAAGCCCAATTCCGACCAAGTCTAGGCCCTATATGATGACATAAGGCCCCCAAATTTCAATTTATACTTGCTGATTCTAGAACATTTTGACAAAAAATGAAAATGTATATTTTGTGGTCATCCTCCTATATAGAAAAGTAGCTTACCAAACAATTCCAAAAATACCATTCAATATTGCGTGGCCCCCTTAAAGCAACAAGAAAACAAGAAAAAAAAAAAAACAAACATGGATAAAAAGAATTTTAGTATGATTTTCTATATATGTAAATAAAAGAATTGGATATAAACATTATAAGCTTATTAATACTAATACCTACAAAAAAAAAAAACTTAAGAGAGGTAGTAACTAATAAAGTAGGTTGGTCAATTCATAACTGATAACCAACCACTAAAAGGAACACTTACTCTGAGACTAGAAAGTGAAATATCTAATTTTACATCTCTTAATTTGATTTAATTTAGACATAATATGATAGTGATATCATATATAATAAGAGAGAAAAGGGAGAAAGGGATAGATCTGTTACAGGCTGGTTTGCTTCTGAGATAAGCATGACACATGGCAAAATACTGACTCAGAAAATGTCTTAAGAGCTGACAGATGCACCGACTCGAACCACCTTCCACACTTGTTTCCTTTACCAAAAATTGTTCTATTTCTTTCTTTCTTTCTGACACCTATATTATTTACTACTTATTATTTCTCTAATTGTGTAATTTTATAATCTGAATTTACCATTTTTAGTAGAAGCAAAAAGATAATATTCCTTTTTAGATCTAATCTTGTTTAGTAATGTTCCCTGGATATTATTGGTTTTATGCAACTTGTGCTTGGCAATATTTTAAAAAGTAGAAATAGTTGAAAGTGACTCTCTTTTGTAGATTTTTGAATTTATTTGAAAAGTCATATGAGATGAAAACGAAACAAGATGTACACTTTGAAAATGACTTGTCTTCTAGATTCTTTATTTATTTATAGAATCATAGTTATATTAGTTTTGAATTAGTATTAACAATTTTTTTGGATAACATACACAACATAACATAGTAAATCGATTATGATTCAGTTAAGTGATCATAGTGTAATTAATCTTAACTTTAGAAAACACATACAAAAAAACAACTTCACTAGTAAGAAAAAAAAAAGGGGGGAAAAGTAAAAAGCTAAAAAAGTAAAAAGGCAAAAGAATAGCAACTAAATTTATTATTATTATTTTTGTCCACCAAATTCGATCTTACTTGTTTTCAAAGAGATGCTAAAACTGTTTAGTTTTTGTATTCTGTTAAACAAAATCAATTAATGAGAGAATTAAAAAAAAAAAGTGGTAAAAAGCTCATGTCTGAAAGAGAAGGTTTCTGTCTTTCTGATTCAACAAGTTGCACCAACTCCTTCATAAATAATGTTACCAAACAATAAAAATTACAAAATACAAAAGTTTTTGGAAAGAAATCAGAGCAATTAGAGAAAGCCGACAAATTTTGCTAAAAGGTCACACACACATCTTACACGACCGTCAGATTTTTGATCTAAGACAAAGGCTCCTCAACTCAAGAACACAATCCACATAATCAAAATCTCTACTTTATATCAAAAAAAAAAGTCCAGATTTTTACAGCTACCCTTTTGCTACAGAGTCGGATTATCTCCATTGAAGCTGGATCCTAAGGTCAGTTCTTTGCTTCTTCTATCTCAATCTGATGATTCCATTATCGAAAGTTTTAGTTTTTCTTTCACTTTTCAACTCCCAGGGGCTTTCGAGTTCGATCTCCGATGTAATGTTAACTAAGAACTGTTAAGAGATTTAATTATAATTACTTGAGAATTTGAATAGGTTGCCATCGTCATCCTTCATTTGACTCCTGTCGGATTTTTAGTTTTTTTTTTCCATTATTTAACTTCACTTTGTGATTACATTAAACCCAATACTTGATGAACAAAAAAAAAACAGTATCTTGACTAGTTAATTACATTTAATTAAGAGGATGGGCTAAATGCAGCATTATAATCATAAACCCTAGTATATTACTCTTTCCGCACCAATCCATTCTCTGTGTATCAACTTCCTTGTTCTGGTAATCAGCAAAAAGCTGATTTTTTTTCTTTTTTCTTTTCTTTCTTGAATGGGCTAACTAGTAATTTTACACATAACTCTCTGGTTACAGAGTGTAGTTTATTCCTTTCTCTATGTATATAGATTTTTTATTTAACATGCAAGCCTCAACCAATTGCAGAGTGGTTGAGTTCTGCTTTTTATAATATTTTAGAATTTTCTCTTCTTCTTGATTTGTGTTAGAAAAGTTTCAGTTTTTATTTTTTGTTGGTTACAGGGAAAGCTAGAAACAAAAAAGTTGAGAGAGAGCTTTTGGATGGTGAAGCTCAGAAACAAAGCAATGGGCTTCAAAGTTTGTTTCTTTGTCATCTTGAGTTGTCTTCTTGTAGCTCCAGAGACAACAATGGCTCAAGAAATGAAGCGTGTATCGATCGTTATTGAAGGAGCTCGTCGAGTCTCTGAGACTGACGAGAACTTCGTCTGTGCGACATTGGACTGGTGGCCACATGACAAGTGCAACTATCAACAATGTCCTTGGGGCTACTCTTCAGTCATCAATATGGTAATAGCAAAATTTAGTGAGAAGGATTCACCTTTTGGTCTTTACTGATTGCAATTGAAAATTTTCGAATGTTTTACAGGACTTGACACGACCGCTTCTTTCTAAAGCTATTCAAGGTTTGCACCTCTCACACCAAAAATGTTAATGCCTTTGCTTAAGCGTTGTTGATTTCTGAAACTTTTTTAAGGGTTTGAGTTTTTGTATTTGTTTAGCTTTCAAGCCGTTGAGGATTAGAATTGGCGGTTCACTGCAAGATCAAGTGACTTATGACGTAGGAAATCTCAAAACTCCTTGCCGTCCATTCAGAAGATTGAACAGCGGTTTGTTCGGATTCTCTAAAGGATGCTTGCATATGAAGCGATGGGACGAGCTCCACAGTTTCCTAACCTCAACGGGGTAAGCCTTCTTTGGTTTCCATTTATTTTCATCAAGCTTCACATTTTCCTCTTTAG
Organism: Camelina laxa; assembly: GCA_024034495.1. Classification (NCBI taxonomy): domain Eukaryota; kingdom Viridiplantae; phylum Streptophyta; class Magnoliopsida; order Brassicales; family Brassicaceae; genus Camelina; species Camelina laxa. Next base: position 2,859,521 of record CM043881.1, read on the forward strand.
AAGAATCTCTTGAAACTAGCTGTGTTTTGTTGCGCAGAGCTGTAGTGACTTTTGGTTTAAACGCTTTGAGTGGGAGACACAAACTCCGCGGGAAAGCGTGGGGTGGGGCGTGGGATCACGTAAACACTCAAGATTTCATTAATTACACAGTCTCAAAGGGTTACGCTATTGATTCTTGGGAATTTGGTAACAATCAAACTTCTGAAAGTGTTACCTTCTTTTACTCGGTGTTTTTTTTTCTAAGCTTTCCTTTGTGCTCGGTTTAGGAAACGAGCTAAGTGGAGCCGGGGTTGGTGCGAGTGTGAGCGCAGAGCTTTACGGGAAAGACTTGATTGTACTTAGAGATGTAATTAACAAAGTTTATAAAGACTCTCGGTTAACCAAGCCTAAACTTGTCGCTCCTGGAGGATTCTATGAACGAGAATGGTACTCCAAACTTCTTCAGATCTCTGGTCCCGGTGTTGTTGACGTTGTGACTCATCATATGTACAATCTTGGTTCAGGTATGGTTTGGTACCAGATCTAATGAAATATAATCGAATCAAAACCATTAATTGCTTCTATGTATGTGACTATGTGTAGATCATTTTCTGAGGAATTCTCTGTTTGCGTTTTTCAGGAAATGATCCTGCGCTGGTGAAGAAGATATTGGATCCGAGTTTCTTAAGCAAGGTATCTGAAACATTCAAGGATGTGAACCAGACGATTCAAGAACATGGACCGTGGGCTTCTCCTTGGGTTGGAGAATCTGGTGGAGCTTACAATAGTGGTGGCCGTCGTGTTTCAGATACATTCATAGATAGCTTCTGGTAGAACAACCGATTCTTAAATTTAACCCTGGCTTTTCAATGACCAAAAGAAGGAAGTAAAAGAAGTCTCTTTGGATTTTATGTTTCTTAAGGTATCTAGATCAGCTTGGAATGTCGTCGAGACACAACACTAAAGTTTACTGCAGACAGACTTTGGTTGGAGGGTTTTACGGCTTGCTCGAAAAGGGAACGTTTGTTCCAAATCCTGATTACTATAGGTAGGAGTCGTCCCTAACCAAATCTGGACTCTTGAGTTTTAGGTTATGGACCTTATGGTTGATTGATCTTTGAAGTTTTATCTGATTTGATTGGGACAGCGCTCTGCTTTGGCATCGGTTAATGGGAAAAGGTGTTCTTGCGGTTCACACAGATGGACCGCCACAGCTACGGGTTTACGCACATTGTTCAAAAGGAAGAGTGAGTTTACTCATCTCATCTTTAAACTCTCGGTTTCCAAATCTCATTTTTAGTTACAGTTTGCTTTAAATGCTTTGTTTTTTTTCTTGCTTTTAGGCAGGTGTGACATTGCTTCTGATAAATCTAAGCAATCAATCGGATTTTACGGTTAGTGTCAGCAACGGCATAAAGTTGGTTACGAATGTGGAATCGAAGAAGAAGAAGAAGTCATTGTTGGATACTTTGAAAAAACCATTTTCTTGGATTGGAAGCAAAGCTTCTGATGGATATTTGAACAGAGAAGAGTATCATCTGACACCAGAAAACCGTGAGTTGAGGAGCAAAACAATGATCTTGAATGGTAAACCGTTAAAACCGACGGCAACAGGAGATATCCCGAGCCTTGAACCGGTCCTCCGTGGTGTGAACTCTCCTGTTAACGTCGTGCCATTGTCGATGGCGTTCATTGTGTTGCCTAATTTTGATGCTTCTGCTTGTTCATGAAGTTGATGGGTCTCTTTACTCTCTCTATTTACTTACTGGAAAAGAAAAAAAAGTAAAAGAAAAAGGGACAGATGTAATTGTTTGGTAATTGTATCTAAATCAGGTAATAAAGGTACCAATTTCTATTTTCCAAAATATAAATGGGAGCAAAAAGTTATATTCTAAATTACATTTAGGCCTAGATATTAAAAGGCCTGAATTTGGCCCAGATTGTAAACTATATTTTTTGTCAAGTTAATAAATGAGTTAAATAAAATATTTAGTCAACAAATCTAATTAGTAAGAGATTTTTTATTTTTATTTTATCTTTATTTGATTTTATTTAAAAGCTTATGTATGGAGTAATCTTATGTATGGAGTAATCTTTTGTTTTCCATTTGGAAACACTTTTGGGATCGATGGTTGTTCACATTGGAAGCTCACCGCGGTTTAAAGATGTATGAATGCGAGTTTGGGATGGGAAAAGCTGTTGCGGCTAGAAGCGGTTATGGCGGTAAGTTTGATGGGAAGGTATCAGCTAATCCGGGAAGAGAAGGAGGAGGAAGTGTAGATTTGGAAGTATGTGTTGCTCCAGAGTGTATATGGAAGCTTTGGAATCAGATCAAGAGTTCATGTCCCTTGTGTCTTCTTCTTCTTCTTGATCTTGTATGATTAATATATATGATCTCTAGATAAATTGGATTTGTTGGATTTGAGTGTTTGTGTTGCTGGTTAACTACCGTTATTATTATGTGACAATGTGTTATTCAATTGATGATGATTGTAATATCTTACTAGTTGTAATCATAATGCTTGTGTTATTTTACATGTTTCAAATTATAAGACTTTGAACATTGTTTAACAAAAAAGAAAAAAAAAGTACCATGAACATAAAAACAACACTAAGGATTTGAGAGAGCCTCTATTTTTTTTCGAAATGGAGTTTCTGGATCTTAGTTACCAGATCCAAGCTTCCTTCACCATCTTCTCTTCATTTCTTCACTTGCTTGTCTCCGATCTGCAATCGATTCTTGTAGATCTAACCTCTCCTGCCTCTTTTTTCAAAGACATGTCTTCTGGTTTTTGCTTCTCCTCTAGCACCTGCTAAGTCTCTCTATCAAATTAATTATTTTCTAGCTTATGCTAAGGTTCAAGACTCCGGCGATTGGTCTATGACTTTCAAAATCATGAATGATAAGGATACCCAGTTCAAGTCGCTCTCGTTAGATTTAATCTCCCGGGTTCTCCAAGACATTGACAATCTAGTCTCTTTGACAAGGGAACTACCTAAAGGTGTTCATACTTCGGCACTTACTTGTGGCTCCCGATGTTTCATCTCCCATTATGGGAAGAACTCTCCTCAAACTCAGCTGATGCTCGTTTCTGTGGTTGATTGTATGTTTCCTGCGCCTCTGATCGGATTGGCTCAATCGCAAATCTCCATGGCGTTCTCGCAAGATCTGGCGGCTGATACCAAGGATCCGGTGTTTGAGTCTCAACATCCGGTGGTTGACTCCCAAGACATAGTGGCTGATTCTCAACATCCGTTGTTTAGCGCTCAAGATCTTGTGCTTGTGGTTGGATTACCTTGTTATGCCATGTATATACTCACACCACTTCGAATATGTTCTATCCGGTCGGGATGGACTGTTACTTTCCACCGGTCTTTCATACCGGTGAGTACCTCTTACGGCGTCATCAACCACGTCTCCGCTGGCTTCCTCCGCCGTGCGAATCTTGCAACAGATCTAGAGAAGCTCCTTTACTGCTCATTCATTGTGTCCCAGCGACGGTCCGGTAGTTAGCAGTCGATGTCGGTGCTCCTCCTTTGTGACCAAGATAGACCTAGAAAGTGTTACAGGCCTAGAGCTTGTCCGGCCCACCATACATTTTTATTCCTACGACTCCATCAGCCTGTTGATGTGGAATTTCTTTGGATCTGCAAAGAGTTTCTTATTGAGGCCCAATTATGAAATCCAAATTATAACATTTTCCCTCGATTTTATTGAGGTGCTACGTTTATCGAAACTTAAGATTACTCAAAGAAACAACAGTACGGTGGGGTTTAATACTCCCTCCGGAAACAGTTTATGAGGACTTTAGCTTGGAATTGTCAAGGGGCGAGAGCTAAAGAAACCTCTCGTCGACTGAGAGAGATGTGTCGCATGTACTCTCCAGGTTTTATGTTTTTATCTGAGACCAAAAACAATAAAACAATTCTGCAAACTTTGCAAGTTGAGCTAGGATTTGATAACCTTCAAACTGTTGAGCCTGACGGCATTAGTGGAGGTTTAGCTCTTTTCTATTCAAAAGATTATCCGGTTAAGTTTTTGTTGTTAGATGATCGATTAATCGACATCGAAACTATCATTAATGGAAACCGAGTTTTTATGACTTTTATCTATGGTGATCCTGTCCCTGCAAATCGCGAATATGTGTGGGAAAGATTAATGCGTATTGGAGTTAATCGATCTGAAGCCTGGTTTATTATTGGAGATTTTAATGAAATAACAGGGAATCATGAGAAAAGAGGAGGAAAAAAAAGATCAGAATCTTCCTTTCTACCTTTTCGTGCTATGATTGACTCATGTGGTTTAATTGATTTTCCTTTCCAAGGAAATCAATTTTCATGGATTGGTCAACGGTCAAATGGTAAAATCCGGTGTCGCTTAGATAGAGCCATGGGAAACGAAGAGTGGCACAATATATTCTCCCACACAAATGTGGAGTATTTGAAGATGTGGGGTTCAGACCATCGTCCTCTCCTCGCATCGATATTAACACGTCCAAAAAAGTTTTTGAGAAGGTTTATGTTTGACAAGAGGTGGATTGATAAGCCAGGCCTCAAAGAGGCGGTGGTGGAAGGATGGGGAGGTGATGATATTTCCGTCGAACGATCCATCATGAAAAAAATCCAAGATTGCAAACGAGCTATCTCCATTTGGAAGAAAAGTAATCAATCAAATTCGGAAAAGCGGATTAAAGATCTCCAAGAAAAGATTGATGCGACCTACGAAGATGATAAAGCATCGTCGGAAACTCTCCTCAACCTAAAATGGCAGCTCTGTGAGGCTTATAGGGAAGAGGAAGCATATTGGCACCAAAAAAGCAGAGAACTTTGGCTTGCAGAAGGAGATAAAAATACAAAATTCTTCCACGCTTCTACAAAACAAAGGAGGGCAAGGAACAGAATCACTGGCATTCTTAATCAGCTTGGAGTTTGGGTTGACACAGAAGAAGGAATAGAAAAAGTAGCGGTGGACTACTTTAGCAATCTCTTTTCATCCTCGAATGCGAGAGACCCTACATTGGCCATTAAAAACGTACCTACTTTGGTCACATCTGCTATGAATGAGCATCTCACGAAAGAAATCTCAGAAGAGGAAGTCAAACGAGCATTGTTTTCCTTGAATCCGGGAAAGGCTCCAGGCCCAGATGGGATGACTGCTTTGTTCTTCCAAAAATTTTGGGAAACCATAAAAGGCGATCTCACTAAGATGGTGAAGAATTTCTTTAGCTCCGGAATTTTTGATGGCAAGTTAAATGAAACAAATATATGTTTGATCCCGAAAGGAGAACGACCTCGTGAAATGTCAAGATTTCGCCCTATCAGCCTCTGTAATGTGAGCTATAAGGTGATTTCAAAAATTCTGAGCTTACGTCTCAAGAAGTTTTTGCCGGAACTTATATCCGAGACTCAATCTGCCTTTGTAGCAGGAAGATTAATTACAGATAATATCCTCATCGCCCAAGAAAACTTTCATGCCCTCCGTTCTAACCAGGCCAATCGCAAAAAATTTATGGCAATTAAGACGGACATGAGTAAAGCTTATGATAGGGTGGAATGGAATTTTTTAAGAGCGTTGATGGAAAAAATGGGATTTGACCAAAAATGGGTGGGATGGATAATGCAATGCATTACGTCTGTCTCATACAGAATCTTGATCAATGGGGATCCTAAGGGACGAATTAGGCCAACACGTGGGATTCGGCAAGGAGACCCAATCTCCCCGTATCTTTTCATTTTGTGTACTGAGGCCCTTATCGCTCAGATTAAGAATGCTGAAAGAGAGGGGAAGATCCAGGGTTTACGTATTTCGAACGCAAGCCCACGGGTTTCCCATTTACTTTTTGCGGACGACAGTTTATTCTTCTGTAGAGCCGATCCTCAGCAATTCAAGGAAATTATTGATATAATCCGCTTTTATGGCGAGGCGTCCGGACAAGAAGTCAACTTCTCAAAATCTTCCATCATGTTTGGAACCGAGGTCCCGTCCCATACAAGACAAGAGATCAAGTCTATTGTTGGGATATCACAAGAAGGTGGTATGGGTACATACTTGGGTCTCCCTGAGAAGATTCATGGATCAAAGGCACAAGTCTTTGCATTCGTGAGGGATAGACTTCATAAGAGGGTAAACTTATGGACCTCAAAATCCTTATCGAAGGGTGGCAAGGAAGTCCTGATTAAATCAGTAGCACAAGCAATTCCGACATACGTAATGTCGTGTTTTCTCTTACCAAAAGTTATATGCTCAAAATTAACTAGTGCGATTGCCGACTTCTGGTGGAGCAATAAAGCAGATAGTAAAGGATTACATTGGATATCATGGGAGCAAATGTGTACTCAAATTTCGGAAGGTGGGCTAGGTTTCCGAAGATTAGAAGAATTTAATCTTGCCCTTTTGGCAAAGCAGCTATGGAGATTGCTGAGATATCCAGATTCACTTCTGAGCCGAGTTCTAAAAGGAAGATACTTTCGATACTGTAGTCCATTAGAGATACAAGTATCCAATCGCCCTTCATATGGTTGGAGGAGCATGTTGGCAGCAAAACAAGTTCTCTCGCACGGAATCCGTAAGACCATAAGTTCGGGGTTCAACACGTGCATCTGGACCGAACCGTGGATTCCAGATACGCCAGCGCGGCCGCCACAAGGATTAACTACTGAGAGAGATCCTTTGTTATGTGTTAACACTTTGATCGACTTCAACACAAAAAGGTGGAAACTGGAGCGTCTTCGGGAACTTTTTCCCCCGAAAGAAATTACCCTTATTTTGGGAATCAAACCGAGTCTAAATGCTTCGAGAGACGGTTATTCCTGGACCCTGACAAAGTCTGGGAATTATACCGTAAAGTCTGGTTACGAAGCCGCGAGAGCCATCTCTCGCCCTGTTTGCGACCTTCCTTTTCAGGAGCCAAGTGTGACGACACTTAAGGCGCAAGCATGGAAGTTAAAAACATCACGAAAGCTTAAGCATTTCGTGTGGCAATGTGTGTCTGGGTGCTTGGCAACATGTCAACGCCTACATTATCGCCATATTGGTAGAAACAAAGATTGCCCTAGATGTGGAGCAGAGGAGGAAACTATAAATCATATGCTATTTGAATGCCCCCCAGCACGTCAAGTATGGGCTTTATCGACAATCCCTTCCCATCCTATGGTGTTCCCTTCACCTTCCCTATATAGCAACCTCGATTTTCTATATGGGCGTGGTAGAGACTCTGGTGCAACTGATCAAAACTTGAGGACGTTCCCGTGGATGATGTGGTACATTTGGAAGGCAAGAAACAAGAAAGTTTTTGAAAATTTATCTGAGTCTCCGCAAGATACTCTGGAGAAAGCTATCCAAGAAGAAGAAGTTTGGAGAAGAGCAAATAACAGAGACTTAGCACCAGCGGTAGTAGAAACATGCATACCTTCGATCCCAATTCCTCAAGAATCTCTTGTATGCTTTATAGATGGATCTTGGCATACAGAGGTGGATATGAGTGGACATGGCTGGGTTGCGTCTATCGGTGATAGAATCCTGCACATGGGGCTAAAAGGATCGCGCAGAAGCTTATCCCCATTACATGCAGAGTTAGATACCCTTATTTGGGCTATGGAGTGCCTATTAGCGTTGGGCTTGGATAAAGCTCTTTTTGCTACGGATTGTTTAGACCTCCTAAGGATGATGTCGAATATCGAGGATTGGCCGACCTTTTCATCAGAATTGAAGGATTTTATTCATTTCAGAGATAAATTTGCTAATTTTAGTATTATATATATTTCCCGAGAGGTTAATATCCGTGCCGATAAACTTGCGAAATGTGCAAGAGCACGAGGATTCTGTTTTTCCCATGTAAGCTCGTCGGTACCTAATTGGCTCTCTCTCGAAAAGAGTCATTTCCGATAACTTTATATATGGGGTTTGATTGTCAAAAAAAAAATTATAAGACTTTTTAGCTTTTATTTTTTTGTTCTATTTTATAAATTATTTTTTTCAGATTTTTATGCATCATTTGTTTTTATTTAATATGTTATGAGTATTTGTAATATTCTCCAGGCTTTTTACTATTGGTTAAAATTTTAAATAGTAAAAATATCAATTTTATTCCAATTATTTTAATGTCTTGACTAATAAAATATTAAAAAAATATATTAAAAATAGATAAAATAGATTAGTTTGTTTTCTTAATCTATGTAAAAAAATTTAAACGTCATGTAATCAAATGTGACAGAAAAGAATATTAAAATTAATAAAATGTGATATTGTACATTAGTCTTAGACTACGTATAATGAAGGTGTTAAATACAATTTTCAACTGTTTAATCGATGCAACGAAACTATTGAATTTTCTAGAAAACACATATGGATTAAATTGAGTTGAAAAAATTCAACTAGTTGAATCTGAAGAAAATAGGACATGGCGAATTATGAGAGGAGAAGATGGTGAGTGTGTTGTACTCTGAATGTGAATTGTTTTTTTTTCTCTTTGTGGAAAACTTGTTTTATTCTGATTGGTTGATGATAGTTTAAGACAAATGTAAAATGTAATAAAATGCAAAAGGGTAATATAAATGTTATCTGATCGATTATGATAAATAAGTGGCCGAGGTTTTTTCTTCACAAATTTAATTGTTATCCGACTATGATAATTATTAATTTAAGTGGTTGGCCGAGGTTTTTAGTTCATGTATTCCACACATGTTTTTAATGCATGTAAAACAACCTTATCTTTTATCTTCCAACTAGGTATTATCCCGCGAAAAATCACGGGCTGAACTTTTATTGATGAAAAGTTGTAATAATTTATTTTGTTATATGTTATTTATAATGGTTTGTGATGCAAATTTGTTGCTTATGTGATAATTTTTGTATTTTAAAATTATTTATTGAAAATCTGTCAATAAAACATTTGCATGTAAGGAATAAAATTATTTAAACATTTGTAAAATTTTTGATATAGTTGTGAAGTAAGTAAAGATATAACTAACATGTAAAAAAGATCTTATCTATTAGTTTTTAAGTACAAATTAGTTTTGATTTTAACAGATTTTTTTTTTTTACTTTTCTACAGTATATTTGATTTGATGTTTCCCCTATTTTCGTTTTTTTAAATTAGAAATATTTTATTTAATTAATTATTTAATCTTAATTACATTTTTCTAATGGCAATTGAATGTAATTTTTTACACATTTTAAGGTTAGTTTTATATTTGTACTTCTCAATTAATAATATAGTAGAAAAAAAAAACTCTCTCTCGATATGGCGAACCGCTGGTTCCCTGCGGACCAAATTTCCGGCCTAAATCCCACTTCAGCTGCGGCTGAAGGCAGTTCGTTTCGTCCCCCTCCTTTTCCCCCTGACCCTCCTGACTGCTCCCCCCTCATATCCCTGTCTGAATTCCCCCCCCCCCTTTCCCCTATTTCATCTTTTTCCTTATCTCCTCAATCTCCTACTGCTCAATTCGAGCCGGAGAATGTCATTCTTGCTCTTCTTGCTCAGCATAAGCCTACTCCAGTGGTTGTGTGTGCTCAAGCTCAAGCAATCCTCAACTCTTACAACCAATCACAAAATCTAAACCCTAGATCTGAAACTCGAGCTACAGTAACACCAGCTCCAATTGCGGCCCAAGCACAAACTGACGGTCTATTGAGGCCTGTCCAGCCAAAGGTTACTCGTGTGCTTCTTCCAACTACTCCGACAAGTATACCCGCTGCCTCTTCCCAAACTGCTCCCCTAGCTCTATCTACTGCCCCAGTTGCTGTTACTTCTGTTACCACTCCAATCCAAAGTACTTGCCCAACCATTGTAGTTACCCATCCCTCCACACAACCTCCTCTTCTCCCTCCCCCCTCTCAACCTCCTCACCCCCCTTCACCCTCAAAGAAATCTCAGACTACCACCTCTCAGCAAACCGCAACTCCCCAGTCGCCTCCTGTACTCAACCCAAACCCTCACACTAGCACAACTACTTCTACTCCCTCTGTTACGCTAGCTCAAAAGCTAAGGAAAGACGCGGACAGGAAGCTCACTCGTCTTGCTCCTGCTACTTGCTCGGCTGATGGCATTCCTCGTATAGTCATCCCTGACTCGGTATTTCATGAAGGAGCTGCAATCCATAAGGATTTTATAATTGGTCAGTTTCAAGGACTACTCCCGACTTACAGACACATTCAAAGTGTTCTCAGCCACATGTGGGGCAAAGGACAAAAACTGGAAGTACACTTGAATCATGCAAAAAACTCAATGTTGGTACGTCTACCTAACAAATACATACGTACCAAAGTTCTGGAGAAAAAGTTGTGGTACATTGGCGAATGTATGTTTTTGGTGGCGCAATGGGACGCGTCTGGTGGTGTCAATACTGATCTAAACGCTGTGCCTATTTGGGCACATCTAAAAGGAATGCCCTTTGACCTAATGCATCATAAGGGTATTAGCTTAGTGGCAGGGTTAGTTGGTGAACCAAAGGAAATGGATGACTTCACAAAAAACCTAGTAAGTATTTCTGAAGCCCATGTAAAGGTTGAGAGAAACTTAAACTTACCCCTCCCTTCCTCAGTGGAGATAGTTCGTGATAGTGGAGAAGTTCTCACCATCTCAGTTGAGTATCCTTGGATTCCACCCTCCTGTTCTCACTGCAAGAAAATAGGCCATGTCTTTAAATTCTGTCCCTCTGCTAAGCCATCTTGGTTAGGAAATAAGGAAACTGCTTCGAAGGAGAGTAAAGGCAAAGAACAAACTAAGAAAGGGTATATCCCGAAGGGTTCTAAAGAAGTACCTTCAGTAGAGGTTTCTCAAGCTGGGACTACTGCTGACTGTACTGGTGATCCTACTGGATCTGCTAAACCTTCCCCTGTAATCGTCCCTCCCTCAGGAACCTCTCCACCTACCTCTGAAAATCCGCCTTCTCCCATGGACTGCATGTCTCCGTCCCGTAACCCCTCTCAAATTGTCTTAGCTAACCCTTTCGCTGTTCTATCTCATTCTAACCCCCAACTGAAACCTCTCACCCTCCTCTTGTAACCTCTAACCCTCTTTCACACTCCATGACTCAACCGTTGATCATACCTTCAACCATTCCCGCACCAAAGCCCTCAACCATTACCCTCGAACCTTTTCAAACTCTCCCCTTCCACCTTCTGGGAAGAATCTCCTATCAAATGGAGAGACTTCTCACTTAGCCTAACCCTCAAATCCTGTCATGATGTATATAAAACCCTTTTTTTGGAACGTCCGTGGACTTAATGACCCGGATAAACATCGGCCTTTTGCTTCCTGGCTTGCTTTTCATAAGCCTTCTTTTGGTGCTATTTTAGAAACCCATATAAAGGAACCAAACCTGAACCGTGTTATGAACCTTACTTGTCCCGGATGGCATTTCACTTCCAATCATGCTGAAGAAGAGAGTGGTCGCATAGTGATCATTTGGAAGTCACCAGTTACTGTCTCAGTCTTGCTCCAATCAAGACATATGATAACTAGTGAAATAACAATTCAAGGCGGCCACAGGTTCTTTTTCACTGCAGTCTATGCTCCCAACACGAGTGAAGAACGCACTGACCTGTGGTGCGATCTTATTGGCCTTCATCAAAGATTTCACTTTCATATAGTTCCCTGGATGGTGTGTGGGGACCTCAACCAAATAACTCATCCTGCTGAGCACTCTAGTCCTATGGTTAACCACTTGACATCTAGAATGATTGAGCTGCGAGACTGCCTATTACAGATGGAATTGGTTGATCTGCGCTATCAAGGATCTTTATTCACCTGGTCAAACAAAAGTCCTGCCAATCCTATATGCAAAAATTTGGATAGAGCTCTTGTTAACAATGTCTGGCTTACCTCGTACCCCAACAGCGTCGCCTCCTTCTTGGCCCCTGAACTTTCTGACCATTCCCCTTGCCTTATAGACCTTGACACAACGCTCCCACAAGCTGGCACTAAGCCTTTTAAATTCTTTAACTTCCTCACTTCCCACCCTCGATTCCTAGAAACGATCGAAACTGCTTGGATTTTGGCCGGAAATTTATGTCCTCTGGAAACATGTTTGTCAACCCTGTGTGCAAAGCAAAAAACACTAAAAAGAGCGTTAAAATCACTATCAAGAGAGAACTACTCGGATATTCAAAACCGAGTCAGAGACTAACCGTTTGCTTCAATGTGTGCAGGTACAAGCCTTGGCAAGTCCAACTTCAGATCTTTTCCAGCAGGAGCAAGACTTGCATTCCAGATGGGACCTATTACGGAGAGTGGAGGAAGCTTATTTTAAACAGAGATCCCGAATCAACTGGCTAAAAGAAGGAGATTTAAATACAGCTTACTTCCATCGGATGACTTGTATTAGGAATGCATTTAATGCAATCAGGTCTTTCTCCACTATAGCAGCACTGTTGTTGATGATCCGCAGGAAATGGGACTGATGGCTGTAAGTCACTTCCAACAGATTTTGAGTCCAGCAGTCTTGCCCCCCTTGTTACTGCGCTTACTTGGTTCCAAGACTTAATCAGTTTTCGATGCTCGCCTGAAACTAAGCAGTCAATGATCAGTATTCCATCTTCGAGGAAATTACTAAAGTTATGTTTAAGCTAAATGCTAATAAAGCTCCTGGACCTAACGGGTTTACTTCTGCTTTCTATAAGTCTGCTTGGGAATTCTTGGCCAAGAAACCACTTTGAGTATTCTTCAATTCTTCCGCTCAGCTTTTCTCCCCAAAGCCACAAATGCAACCACTCTTGCTCTCATCCCTAAGTTACCAGGTGCCTCTCTTGTTTCAGATTTTAGGCTCATTTCCTGTTGCAACACGCTTTATAAAGTTATATCCAAGATTCTTGTCTCCCGTTTGAAGCCTATCCTTCCTGACCTGGTCCAAAAAAATCAAACTGCATTTATCAAAGGTCGATTATTGGTTGAGAACACTCTACTGGCTGCAGAACTGGTAAATGGCTATCATAAGCAGGTGGGGCCAAAACGCATAACTATCAAAGTTGACATAGCCAAAGCTTTTGACACGATTCGATGGGAGTTCATCTTTAACTGCTTAAGGGGGATTGAGGTGCCAGAACTTTACCTGAGATGGCTCAAGGCCTGTGTCTGTACTCCTTCCTTCTCCGTGGGTTTTAATGGCACAGTCCATGGATATTTTCAAGGTCGTAGAGGATTGAGGCAGGGGGATCCATTATCTCCGTATCTTTTTGTACTGGCAATGAACTGTTTATCTGCTATGTTGGACAAGGCGGCTGAGGATGGTAGAATTAAATATCATCACAAATGCGCAGGGTTAAAGCTTACACACCTTTGCTTTGCTGATGATCTGCTGATTTTTGTCGAAGGAACGGCGCTCTCTGTTCAGAATGTCCTCCTGATTCTTAAAGAGTTTGAAAATGCATCAGGTCTCGCCATCAGCCTCCCCAAAACGAGTTTCTACACTTCGGGTCTCTCTCAACCGGAAATAGATCAAATAAAAGTCAATTCTGGGATTAATCATGGCCAGCTTCCAATTAGATATTTAGGAGTACCTTTGTGCACTAAGAATGCATTACGTTGATGGAAAAAATGGGATTTGACCAAAAATGGGTGGGATGGATAATGCAATGCATTACGTCTGTCTCATACAGAATCTTGATCAATGGGGATCCTAAGGGACGAATTAGGCCAACACGTGGGATTCGGCAAGGAGACCCAATCTCCCCGTATCTTTTCATTTTGTGTACTGAGGCCCTTATCGCTCAGATTAAGAATGCTGAAAGAGAGGGGAAGATCCAGGGTTTACGTATTTCGAACGCAAGCCCACGGGTTTCCCATTTACTTTTGCGGACGACAGTTTATTCTTCTGTAGAGCCGATCCTCAGCAATTCAAGGAAATTATTGATATAATCCGCTTTTATGGCGAGGCGTCGGACAAGAAGTCAACTTCTCAAAATCTTCCATCATGTTTGGAACCGAGGTCCCGTCCCATACAAGACAAGAGATCAAGTCTATTGTTGGGATATCACAAGAAGGTGGTATGGGTACATACTTGGGTCTCCCTGAGAAGATTCATGGATCAAAGGCACAAGTCTTTGCATTCGTGAGAGGATAGACTTCATAAGAGGGTAAACTTATGGACCTCAAAATCCTTATCGAAGGGTGGCAAGGAAGTCCTGATTAAATCAGTAGCACAAGCAATTCCGACATACGTAATGTCGTGTTTTCTCTTACCAAAAGTTATATGCTCAAAATTAACTAGTGCGATTGCCGACTTCTGGTGGAGCAATAAAGCAGATAGTAAAGGATTACATTGGATATCATGGGAGCAAATGTGTACTCAAATTTCGGAAGGTGGGCTAGGTTTCCGAAGATTAGAAGAATTTAATCTTGCCCTTTTGGCAAAGCAGCTATGGAGATTGCTGAGATATCCAGATTCACTTCTGAGCCGAGTTCTAAAAGGAAGATACTTTCGATACTGTAGTCCATTAGAGATACAAGTATCCAATCGCCCTTCATATGGTTGGAGGAGCATGTTGGCAGCAAAACAAGTTCTCTCGCACGGAATCCGTAAGACCATAAGTTCGGGTTCAACACGTGCATCTGGACCGAACCGTGGATTCCAGATACGCGGCCGCCACAAGGATTAACTACTGAGAGAGATCCTTTGTTATGTGTTAACACTTTGATCGACTTCAACACAAAAAGGTGGAAACTGGAGCGTCTTCGGGAACTTTTTCCCCGAAAGAAATTACCCTTATTTTGGGAATCAAACCGAGTCTAAATGCTTCGAGACGGTTATTCCTGGACCCTGACAAAGTCTGGGAATTATACCGTAAAGTCTGGTTACGAAGCCGCGAGAGCCATCTCTCGCCCTGTTTGCGACCTTCCTTTTCAGGAGCCAAGTGTGACGACACTCAAGGCGCAAGCATGGAAGTTAAAAACATCACGAAAGCTTAAGCATTTCGTGTGGCAATGTGTGTCTGGGTGCTTGGCAACATGTCAACGCCTACATTATCGCCATATTGGTAGAAACAAAGATTGCCCTAGATGTGGAGCAGAGGAGGAAACTATAAATCATATGCTATTTGAATGCCCCCAGCACGTCAAGTATGGGCTTTATCGACAATCCCTTCCCATCCTATGGTGTTCCCTTCACCTTCCCTATATAGCAACCTCGATTTTCTATATGGGCGTGGTAGAGACTCTGGTGCAACTGATCAAAACTTGAGGACGTTCCCGTGGATGATGTGGTACATTTGGAAGGCAAGAAACAAGAAAGTTTTTGAAAATTTATCTGAGTCTCCGCAAGATACTCTGGAGAAAGCTATCCAAGAAGAAGAAGTTTGGAGAAGAGCAAATAACAGAGACTTAGCACCAGCGGTAGTAGAAACATGCATACCTTCGATCCCAATTCCTCAAGAATCTCTTGTATGCTTTATAGATGGATCTTGGCATACAGAGGTGGATATGAGTGGACATGGCTGGGTTGCGTCTATCGGTGATAGAATCTGCACATGGGGCTAAAAGGATCGCGCAGAAGCTTATCTCCATTACATGCAGAGTTAGATACCCTTATTTGGGCTATGGAGTGCCTATTAGCGTTGGGCTTGGATAAAGCTCTTTTTGCTACGGATTGTTTAGACCTCCTAAGGATGATGTCGAATATCGAGGATTGGCCGACCTTTTCATCAGAATTGAAGGATTTTATTCATTTCAGAGATAAATTTGCTAATTTTAGTATTATATATATTTCCCGAGAGGTTAATATCCGTGCCGATAAACTTGCGAAATGTGCAAGAGCACGAGGATTCTGTTTTTCCCATGTAAGCTCGTCGGTACCTAATTGGCTCTCTCTCGAAAAGAGTCATTTCCGATAACTTTATATATGGGGTTTGATTGTCAAAAAAAAAAATTATAAGACTTTTTAGCTTTTATTTTTTTGTTCTATTTTATAAATTATTTTTTTCAGATTTTTATGCATCATTTGTTTTTATTTAATATGTTATGAGTATTTGTAATATTCTCCAGGCTTTTTGCTATTGGTTAAAATTTTAAATAGTAAAAATATCAATTTTATCCCAACTATTTTAATGTCTTGACTAATAAGATATTAAAAAATATATTAAAAATAGATAAAATAGATTAGTTTGTTTTCTTAATCTATGTAAAAAAATTTAAACGTCATGTAATCAAATGTGACAGAAAAGAATATTAAAATTAATAAAATGTGATATTGTACATTAGTCTTAGACTAGGTATAATGAAGGTGTTAAATACAATTTTCAACTGTTTAATCGATGCAACGAAACTATTGAATTTTCTAGAAAACACATATGGATTAAATTGAGTTGAAAAAATTCAACTAGTTGAATCTGAAGAAAATAGGACATGGCGAATTATGAGAGGAGAAGATGGTGAGTGTGTTGTACTCTGAATGTGAATTGTTTTTTTTTCTCTTTGTGGAAAACTTGTTTTATTCTGATTGGTTGATGATAGTTTAAGACAAATGTAAAATGTAATAAAATGCAAAAGGGTAATATAAATGTTATCTGATCGATTATGATAAATAAGTGGCCGAGGTTTTTTCTTCACAAATTTAATTGTTATCCGACTATGATAATTATTAATTTAAGTGGTTGGCCGAGGTTTTTAGTTCATGTATTCCACACATGTTTTTAATGCATGTAAAACAACCTTATCTTTTATCTTCCAACTAGGTATTATCCGCGAAAAATCACGGGCTGAACTTTTATTGATGAAAAGTTGTAATAATTTATTTTGTTATATGTTATTTATAATGGTTTGTGATGCAAATTTGTTGCTTATGTGATAATTTTTGTATTTTAAAATTATTTATTGAAAATCTGTCAATAAAACATTTGCATGTAAGGAATAAAATTATTTAAACATTTGTAAAATTTTTGATATAGTTGTGAAGTAAGTAAAGATATAACTAACATGTAAAAAAGATCTTATCTATTAGTTTTTAAGTACAAATTAGTTTTGATTTTAACAGATTTTTTTTTTTTACTTTTCTACAGTATATTTGATTTGATGTTTCCCCTATTTTCGTTTTTTTAAATTAGAAATATTTTATTTAATTAATTATTTAATCTTAATTACATTTTTCTAATGGCAATTGAATGTAATTTTTTACACATTTTAAGGTTAGTTTTATATTTGTACTTCTCAATTAATAATATAGTAGAAAAAAAAAACTCTCTCTCGATATGGCGAACCGCTGGTTCCCTGCGGACCAAATTTCCGGCCTAAATCCCACTTCAGCTGCGGCTGAAGGCAGTTCGTTCGTCCCCCTCCTTTTCCCCCTGACCCTCCTGACTGCTCCCCCTCATATCCCTGTCTGAATTCCCCCCCTTTCCCTATTTCATCTTTTTCCTTATCTCCTCAATCTCCTACTGCTCAATTCGAGCCGGAGAATGTCATTCTTGCTCTTCTTGCTCAGCATAAGCCTACTCCAGTGGTTGTGTGTGCTCAAGCTCAAGCAATCCTCAACTCTTACAACCAATCACAAAATCTAAACCCTAGATCTGAAACTCGAGCTACAGTAACACCAGCTCCAATTGCGGCCCAAGCACAAACTGACGGTCTATTGAGGCCTGTCCAGCCAAAGGTTACTCGTGTGCTTCTTCCAACTACTCCGACAAGTATACCCGCTGCCTCTTCCCAAACTGCTCCCCTAGCTCTATCTACTGCCCCAGTTGCTGTTACTTCTGTTACCACTCCAATCCAAAGTACTTGCCCAACCATTGTAGTTACCCATCCCTCCACACAACCTCCTCTTCTCCCTCCCCCTCTCAACCTCCTCACCCCCTTCACCCTCAAAGAAATCTCAGACTACCACCTCTCAGCAAACCGCAACTCCCTAGTCGCCTCCTGTACTCAACCCAAACCCTCACACTAGCACAACTACTTCCACTCCCTCTGTTACGCTAGCTCAAAAGCTAAGGAAAGACGCGGACAGGAAGCTCACTCGTCTTGCTCCTGCTACTTGCTCGGCTGATGGCATTCCTCGTATAGTCATCCCTGACTTGGTATTTCATGAAGGAGCTGCAATCCATAAGGATTTTATAATTGGTCAGTTTCAAGGACTACTCCCGACTTACAGACACATTCAAAGTGTTCTCAGCCACATGTGGGGCAAAGGACAAAAACTGGAAGTACACTTGAATCATGCAAAAAACTCAATGTTGGTACGTCTACCTAACAAATACATACGTACCAAAGTTCTGGAGAAAAAGTTGTGGTACATTGGCGAATGTATGTTTTTGGTGGCGCAATGGGACGCGTCTGGTGGTGTCAATACTGATCTAAACGCTGTGCCTATTTGGGCACATCTAAAAGGAATGCCCTTTGACCTAATGCATCATAAGGGTATTAGCTTAGTGGCAGGGTTAGTTGGTGAACCAAAGGAAATGGATGACTTCACAAAAAACCTAGTAAGTATTTCTGAAGCCCATGTAAAGGTTGAGAGAAACTTAAACTTACCCCTCCCTTCCTCAGTGGAGATAGTTCGTGATAGTGGAGAAGTTCTCACCATCTCAGTTGAGTATCCTTGGATTCCACCCTCCTGTTCTCACTGCAAGAAAATAGGCCATGTCTTTAAATTCTGTCCCTCTGCTAAGCCATCTTGGTTAGGAAATAAGGAAACTGCTTCGAAGGAGAGTAAAGGCAAAGAACAAACTAAGAAAGGGTATATCCCGAAGGGTTCTAAAGAAGTACCTTCAGTAGAGGTTTCTCAAGCTGGGACTACTGCTGACTGTACTGGTGATCCTACTGGATCTGCTAAACCTTCCCCTGTAATCGTCCCTCCCTCAGGAACCTCTCCACCTACCTCTGAAAATCCGCCTTCTCCCATGGACTGCATGTCTCCGTCCCGTAACCCCTCTCAAATTGTCTTAGCTAACCCTTTCGCTGTTCTATCTCATTCTAACCCCCCAACTGAAACCTCTCACCCTCCTCTTGTAACCTCTAACCCTCTTTCACACTCCATGACTCAACCGTTGATCATACCTTCAACCATTCCCGCACCAAAGCCCTCAACCATTACCCCTCGAACCTTTTCAAACTCTCCCCTTCCACCTTCTGGGAAGAATCTCCTATCAAATGGAGAGACTTCTCACTTAGCCTAACCCTCAAATCCTGTCATGATGTATATAAAACCCTTTTTTTGGAACGTCCGTGGACTTAATGACCCGGATAAACATCGGCCTTTTGCTTCCTGGCTTGCTTTTCATAAGCCTTCTTTTGGTGCTATTTTAGAAACCCATATAAAGGAACCAAACCTGAACCGTGTTATGAACCTTACTTGTCCCGGATGGCATTTCACTTCCAATCATGCTGAAGAAGAGAGTGGTCGCATAGTGATCATTTGGAAGTCACCAGTTACTGTCTCAGTCTTGCTCCAATCAAGACATATGATAACTAGTGAAATAACAATTCAAGGCGGCCACAGGTTCTTTTTCACTGCAGTCTATGCTCCCAACACAAGTGAAGAACGCACTGACCTGTGGTGCGATCTTATTGGCCTTCATCAAAGATTTCACTTTCATATAGTTCCCTGGATGGTGTGTGGGGACCTCAACCAAATAACTCATCCTGCTGAGCACTCTAGTCCTATGGTTAACCACTTGACATCTAGAATGATTGAGCTGCGAGACTGCCTATTACAGATGGAATTGGTTGATCTGCGCTATCAAGGATCTTTATTCACCTGGTCAAACAAAAGTCCTGCCAATCCTATATGCAAAAATTTGGATAGAGCTCTTGTTAACAATGTCTGGCTTACCTCGTACCCCAACAGCGTCGCCTCCTTCTTGGCCCCTGAACTTTCTGACCATTCCCCTTGCCTTATAGACCTTGACACAACGCTCCCACAAGCTGGCACTAAGCCTTTTAAATTCTTTAACTTCCTCACTTCCCACCCTCGATTCCTAGAAACGATCGAAACTGCTTGGATTTTGGCCGGAAATTTATGTCCTCTGGAAACATGTTTGTCAACCCTGTGTGCAAAGCAAAAAACACTAAAAAGAGCGTTAAAATCACTATCAAGAGAGAACTACTCGGATATTCAAAACCGAGTCAGAGAGACTAACCGTTTGCTTCAATGTGTGCAGGTACAAGCCTTGGCAAGTCCAACTTCAGATCTTTTCCAGCAGGAGCAAGACTTGCATTCCAGATGGGACCTATTACGGAGAGTGGAGGAAGCTTATTTTAAACAGAGATCCCGAATCAACTGGCTAAAAGAAGGAGATTTAAATACAGCTTACTTCCATCGGATGACTTGTATTAGGAATGCATTTAATGCAATCAGGTCTTTCTCCACTATAGCAGGCACTGTTGTTGATGATCCGCAGGAAATGGGACTGATGGCTGTAAGTCACTTCCAACAGATTTTGAGTCCAGCAGTCTTGCCCCCCCTTGTTACTGCGCTTACTTGGTTCCAAGACTTAATCAGTTTTCGATGCTCGCCTGAAACTAAGCAGTCAATGATCAGTATTCCATCTTCAGAGGAAATTACTAAAGTTATGTTTAAGCTAAATGCTAATAAAGCTCCTGGACCTAACGGGTTTACTTCTGCTTTCTATAAGTCTGCTTGGGGAATTCTTGGCCAAGAAACCACTTTGAGTATTCTTCAATTCTTCCGCTCAGCTTTTCTCCCCAAAGCCACAAATGCAACCACTCTTGCTCTCATCCCTAAGTTACCAGGTGCCTCTCTTGTTTCAGATTTTAGGCCCATTTCCTGTTGCAACACGCTTTATAAAGTTATATCCAAGATTCTTGTCTCCCGTTTGAAGCCTATCCTTCCTGACCTGGTCCAAAAAAATCAAACTGCATTTATCAAAGGTCGATTATTGGTTGAGAACACTCTACTGGCTGCAGAACTGGTAAATGGCTATCATAAGCAGGTGGGGCCAAAACGCATAACTATCAAAGTTGACATAGCCAAAGCTTTTGACACGATTCGATGGGAGTTCATCTTTAACTGCTTAAGGGGGATTGAGGTGCCAGAACTTTACCTGAGATGGCTCAAGGCCTGTGTCTGTACTCCTTCCTTCTCCGTGGGTTTTAATGGCACAGTCCATGGATATTTTCAAGGTCGTAGAGGATTGAGGCAGGGGGATCCATTATCTCCGTATCTTTTTGTACTGGCAATGAACTGTTTATCTGCTATGTTGGACAAGGCGGCTGAGGATGGTAGAATTAAATATCATCACAAATGCGCAGGGTTAAAGCTTACACACCTTTGCTTTGCTGATGATCTGCTGATTTTTGTCGAAGGAACGGCGCTCTCTGTTCAGAATGTCCTCCTGATTCTTAAAGAGTTTGAAAATGCATCAGGTCTCGCCATCAGCCTCCCCAAAACGAGTTTCTATACTTCGGGTCTCTCTCAACCGGAAATAGATCAAATAAAAGTCAATTCTGGGATTAATCATGGCCATCTTCCAATTAGATATTTAGGAGTACCTTTGTGCACTAAGAAGCTTACTCTGCTAGATTGTGCCCCCCTAATTCAAAAAGTTAAGAGTACCTTCAATGGGTGGTCAACAAAAACCCTCTCCTTTGCTGGACGCCTCCAACTGCTCAACACAGTTATCGCGGGTATCACAAACTTTTGGTGTTCGGCCCTAATACTTCCCAAGAGATGCATTCACATACTGAACTCTCTATCAGGCGCTTTCCTCTGGAAGGGGACAACAGAAGGGCATCACTCTGCTCGTGTGGCATGGGCTGACGTTACAACTGCAAAGAGACAAGGAGGATTAGGCATTTGGGATTTGAAAGAAAGGAACAAAGCTTGCTTACTCAAACTTATCTGGCTGCTTTTTTTTAGATCAGGCTCGGTATGGGTCGCTTGGTTCAAGAATACTATCCTCTCAGGGAGTCTAAGCAACTTCTGGACTCGGAAGCCAAGTAACCGTCTCTCCTGGTTGACAAACAAACTATTAAAAGTTAGAGAAGAAGCTTATCCATGGATAAAAATGAAAGTGGGGAATGAGAACAACTGTAAATTTTGGACAGATCATTGGTGTAATCTGGGTCGTATGTCAACTTACCTGCAAAATGAGGGCTATTTGGGAATTACTAAAGGGGCAACTATCGCGGATCTCTGGCGTCAAGGAGGTTGGAGGATCCCACCAGCACGATCTGATCGCCAAGTTCGTTTCCAGCAAGAGTTAATCTCCATTCAGTTATTTGACTCAGCGGACTCGTACGTCTGGTGGCTTGATGATCAACTAAGAGATGGTCATTCATCAGGGAAAATCTATAAGGCAATCAAGGAGGACAAACCACTAGTACCATGGCATAAAATTGTGTGGACTCCAGGAGGAATCCCTAAACACAACTTTCTTACTTGGCTGTTTATGCTGAATCGGTGCCCTACTAGGGATAGATTGACGCACTGGGGACTTCAGGTGGACCCTAAGTGTCTCTTATGTGGTTTGGCTGATGAAACTCGGGATCATCTTCTTTTTGAATGCCCCTTCAGTTGGTCAGTTTGGGCGCCCATTTCTCGGAGATGTAACTTCACTCCTAACTGTTCTTGGATGCACACGACTCAAAGCTTACAAACCTTCAGAGGTTCAAAACCAGCAAAAAAGTTACTCCTACTGGCTTGGCAAGCAACGATCTACTCACTATGGACTGAAAGAAATCATCGGATTCATCGGAGTAGTTTCAAACCGGCTAACCTTCTTTTAAGTCAAATCGACCGTTTAGTGAGGAACAAGGCACTCAGTTTCCGTGACTCTAACGCAGCTCTCTCGTCTGATCTGCTTGCTCTTTGGTTTCATGGTGATGCTTGACCTCACTGGTGGCTAAACCTAATTCTCTTTCAACAAAGAAGAAGACGACGAAGATTGATGAAATCAAAGAAGACTATCGGGTGGGTGAAGAAATGGTTAATGCCAACCGTTTTTTTCCTCTGGTCCGATTCTAACTAGTTCGGTTTATTACTTGGTTCAATCTGGTTCCTTTTAAACTATGGGTCTAACAAGTTATATTCTTTTCGGGCTTTATTACTGGGCTTGAGCCTTGTAAACATTTTCTTCTTTCCCCTTTCGTTTAAATTGAATATCCTTTAACAAAAAAAAAAAAAAATTAATATAGTAGGATAAGCATATTTAATGAAGTACGTAAGTAACAGAAAAAAAAAAAAAAAAACTAAAAAAGAAGCAGAGATTCAAACATTTCTTGCAAAAATGGTTTCTTCTTCATCGGAAGTAAAGATAATCTCAAAATGCTTCGTCAAACCAAAAACCATCTCCGAGAAAGCAAAAGAGCCATATCATTTATCACCGTTGGAGCATGTGATGCTTTCTATGCACTACATCCAAGTGGGTCTTCTCTTTCTCAAACCATCATTTGCTAAATCTGAAGATGCAAAAGTTTTCATGCAGACTTTTCTGCAGAAGCTTAAAGACTCGCTAGCCACATCACTTGTCCATTTTTTTCTACTCGCGGGTCGCCTCTCGACTTTGAAAACAGACAATCCAAGATATTACTCAGTGTTTGTGGATTGTAATAACAGTCCTGGAGCTGGATTTATCCATGCTGAATCAGATCTAAGTGTATCAGACATTGTTGGATCCAAATATGTTCCTTTGGCTGTTCAATCTTTCTTTGATCATCACAAAGCATTGAATAGCGATGGTCACACCATGAGTCTCTTGTCAGTCAAGGTACACTTAATTCATCTCAAACTCATATAAAATTTTGATTATGTCAATATATTTGTAGTGATATCCAATGTATTTTGTGGGGTTGTGTAGGTAACAGAATTGGTCGATGGAGTGTTCATCGGAATATCAATGAATCATTCGACTGGAGATGGAAGTTCCTTCTGGCAGTTCTTCAACTCTTTGTCTGAGATCTTCATGGGTTCACAAGAAGAAACCATTGACAATAACAACAACAACAACAAATTGCTCTGTCTCAAGAACCCTCCAATCTTTCGTGAAGTGTCCGGTCCTATTTGTAGCCTTCCCTTGGTTGAACCTAATGAGTCCATAAGTCTTTCCGAATCTCCGGTTGTGAAGGAGAGAATATTCCATTTCTCATCAGAAACAGTGAGGTTGCTGAAATCAAAGGCGAATCAAGAATGCGGAATGACAAAGATCTCTTCTTTTCAGTCGGTAACCGCATTCATATGGAGAAGCATTACAAGAGCAAGAAAACTAGGAAATGATCAAGAAACTACTTGCAGGCTTGCTGCTGGCAATAGGTCAAGAATGAATCCACCATTGCCAATGGGTCACTTTGGGCTTTACATCTCACCTGTGCAAGCGACTATGAAAACTGGTAGTCTATTGGAAAATGAGTTTGGACGGGCTGCTTTGAAACTGCATCAAGCTGTAACAGAACACACTGACGAAAAGATCTCATCAGAAATTGATCGATGGTTGAAGTCATTTTTGAAATTTGGTGGACTTTTCAGTCCCAACTTAGTTCACGTGGGAAGCTCTCCAAGGTTTAACATGTACGGATGCGAGTTTGGGATGGGGAAAGCGCTTGCGGTTAGAACCGGTTATGGCTGTAAGTTTGATGGGAAGGTAACAGCTTATCCGGGAAGAGAAGGAGGAGGAAGAATGGATATGGAAGTTTGTCTTCCTCCGGAGTTTATGGAAGCTTTGGAATCAGATCAAGAGTTCATGTCCCTTGCCTCCTCTTCTACTTGATCCTTGTTCATATATATGCTCTTATCATCATATCTCTAAATAAATTGGAATCTGTTGGATTGAGTACTTGTGTTGCTGGCTAAATCCAATCATTATTACTCATGCATGTATGTACTATTTAAATAAAGATTAATAAATGTTATACTAATAAAGTTGCTGTTCTTGATTCTACACTTATTTGTAAGAACTTAGAAATGTATACTTGAAAGCAGAACCATAAAACAGAGAAGTGAATCTTTTAAACATCTGCTCCCAAACAGACCCTCAATTCAACTACCCTCTGAATCTTCTTTTGTCCGTTTGGTTTCTTGAAATGTTTCAACACTAAAACAATATCCAAAACGACAAAGCTCTACTTTTGTCAAGATTTAATCACGTGACTTCCCCTTTGTGCTTATCATAATTGAGATGATGATGATGATGATAGGCTTCGGATTCAGGATTTGCTTCTGTCTGTGTTTGATGAACTTCGTTGAAATCATTCATGACTTCATGTGTTATTTGATTAAAAGATCAATACAAACTAAAACTAATTAATGTAGTTCAACCTATCGATGTTGAAATTCTTACAACATACATTAGTTATTATTATAACGCGGACGGACTTCCATCAAATAACCACTTTGCAGACCAAGCAAACGTCTCACTGTGTTTGGTTTCATTAGCTTCTTGTCTCAATCCCTTATAGTATGTAACTCATTAAAAACAAGAGCCTTGTCAGTTGTCATATTAACTTCTTTCTCAAATATATAATCACATCCTGCCATTGCTAACTGATGATGTTGGCTTGGCTTCCAGAGGTCAATATTAACACTCACAAGTGGAGCAGAAGCTCGAAAGCTGTTACTAAGTTGAGCATCTGGTTAAGTTTTAATTACTGATTATATAAACTATAAACAGCAGTCGATGACTTGAGAGTAAAGAGAGATCTTTAGAATCTTAGCTATGTGAAAACAAAATTATTGCACTGGCGGTGTTACCTCGTAGAGTTTCTGTTATGGGAAATGATGACTTACAAGTTATAAACAAAACAAAATCTTAGCTATAAACAAAATTGATGACTTACAAGTTACAATATTCATGATGATGCCTACAGTAATGCTACATGTCTGATACGAAATCTCCGGCCTCCCGATGATGAAGGCCTTCACTGTTCTCAGGAGTGCGACCAACTAAATCGTCCCCACCCATAAAATGATTTTGGGGAGGACTGGCCAAAAAGTGAATTATATGGAACTATTAATAGTTAGAAAGAGAGACATTGTACCCTGTCTGGAATGTGCTGAGGCGCTATGGTAACATATCTTTGTGGGTTTAACCTAACAGGACTCACGGTCCGGTCCATAGATGGGGATGATTGGTGGAAACTTGCAAAGCGATTGATCACTGCAATCACTGCAAACCGCTCTAGATCCTGAAGTTGTCCGACGGAGATCCCATACCCACCACCGGGTTGATTCTGTCCACGGGGTTAGTCAAGTAGATTTTGTTATAAAAACCATTACAATTGATTTCAGTTTGGTTTTGGAATTACAACTGATTTTGGTTCGATTTACATTGGGTTTGAAAAGAAGAAACCAAAAAAAAAAAAAAAAAAGCCACGCGAGGACAATTTTAAAAAACCATTACAATTGATTTCGGTTTGGTTTTTATTGGTTTTAAATTACAATTGATTTTGGTTCGGTTTACAATTGATTTTGAAAAAAAAAGAAAGAAACCAAAAAAAGCCACGCGACCGCAATTTCAGAAAAGAGTGCGTCGAATAAAATAAGCATGATTTGGGAGGTTATAACCCACAGGAATTGGCTACACTCGCGCAACTCGCGTTTTGTGCGCGTGGGTAAGAAATAGAGCCTTTTGATTGGCTGAAAAAAACAAAATAGTAGCTCCCCTCCTCTTCCGATAATACCAATGTTACTACTTCTTTTTTCGTCTTCCGATAATACCTATCAACTTTGTGGATTAAAAATATTTGATTTTAACTTGGAGTAATTTTATTCTCTACAACTGGAGGAATTTAATTTTGGATTTGAGGTTTCTTGTTGACATGATCTCCTGCAAAAAGTACATATGGTAAGAGACTCTTATAGACATGGATGTGAAGAAGTGTGTTGAAGAAGCATTTGAGACCAAACACAAAAGATCAAAAACAGTGTGTAAGTCTGTAATAAGAGGTCAAAATTCTTATTAGTGATGGATTTTTGAAAGAGTAATGTCCGTTCAAGTTTTAACATAATACACCAATTAGAAAATTTCATTAATCTACAAAAAAAAACAAGAGAAAAAAACCATCACCTTTACAAAATTGAATAAGCAATTGCAGAGATGGCGTACAGTGATTGAGTAATTTATTGTTGTCTTTGAAGTTCCTAAAGAAGACTTATTTAATTCTCACTTGATCATCGTCTGTTTTATTCACTTCCAAGATGACGGCAGATCCAAGCTGAAGTTTATCAAACTGTAAGAAACTAATAAATATGTAATTTTCCTTGACGATATATGTGACAACACACAGCCATGAATCCTCTGTTACCACCAAACAAAAGGTGAACGCTTATGGTCCTTTCAACTTTTCTTGAAATTTCTTTGTGTCTAGAAAATAGGAGCTAAAACAAGACACCTAAATGATCATGTTAATTTCTGTTTTTAATCCACCAAGCAAGAACACTATACAGGTTGGAAGGTATTACAGTACTTGCTTTTCAAAACGAGGTTTCTTGTTTACTTTCGTTTCCGAGATGTTTAACCCCAGAAGGTCTAATCCTTTCAGGGAAGCTAGAGAAGATTATCTTAGGTAAACAAGAGACAAAAAGCTACAAACTTGACAAACTAGCATTCAAGTTATGATAAGGTTGAAGAAGGAATTGCAGACATGAGTAAGAGATGACATAGTGGTTAACAATTTCATTCATTCACTTGATAATAAACACGAGAGAAAAAGCCAACTTTACAAACATGGATTTGCGTTGGAGCAAAGCGTACAAGTTTAAGATACTAGTAATGACCAACACAGAGAATATATATATGTACCAATGGGTTTTAGAAACAAACTAATGCTTTTAAATACAAGAAAACATGCATCTTTTTCATTCATTCAAACTCTTTGTACTCTTTTTATGCATCTCTTCATATATGTACCGGTAAGATAAAATACTCTTTTTATACAAGTGACTTAGCTGCAGCAGCCATAGCTTCAATGGTGAAATCAAACTCTTTATAAAGCTTCCCTGCTGGTAAGTCACTCACTCCCATCTGAAAAATCATCATTTGTCACATAAGTAAGTCTCAGTCATAACATATTACATAACATGATATCTTGCTATGACTTCATATGATCAATATCTTGCTCATGGCCATGATGATATCCAGGCACGGAAGGAACTCCCAGCAGCCCACAACATTCTCTTAGATGCACTGAATAAATACCCAAGAGGGAGAGACACGTCGTCAGAAGTTATTGGAGGACAAAAAAAAAACAGTTTGTGAAAAGAAGCATGGAGTAATTAATAGGAAGGCTGTAATGGTTGGTACCTTTTTTTTTTTTATCAGAACCATGTCTCTGATTGCAGAGATGCTGCAGGTCTAATCAACATTTGGGTTATGATTAGAAAAGATTGAGTGAGTGAGTGATTAATAAGGGAGAATCAGACGAGGCAGGTGCAAAACATACAACAGTACTACTCAACTCAATGGCCACAGATGACAATTTAGAAAGCAACATTTGATGAATCACTCACTCACTCCCATCTGATGAATCACCATTGGTCACACATATCAGTAGTATCACTCACTCCCGTGAAGAAATAAAAAAGACACTCAGAGCATAAGATAGGAAAGAACAAGAAACAAGTGGGAGATTGAAATAACATTCACCAGAGATATACAAAGAGCAACCCTGTTTGTCCCTAGTAATGCTACTACGTACTATCAAGGCAAGAGATCAGATAGAGAGCACAGATACATCAATAATAAGTTCACAACACAACAAAACATGTTGACACAAGACAAAAATCATACATACGTGTGTAGTGGGTCAAGAACAGAACAAAAAAAAGGAAGCCGGGTCTGAAAGCTTACTACTAGCCATGGTGCTTGTGACTGCGTTGTGGTGTGTGACTGAAAAAAAACTGTGGAACAGAAACCGAGTTGACTCACTCCCGCCGGGTGATTCCAGAGAGCTTCGACATCAAATTTGGGTAAGAGAAGAGATATTTATTTAACCAATGATTCACTCACAGAACATAAAAAAACAAATAAAAGAGAAGAGAGCAGTCAAGTTTATGGTTTGTGGGCTAACGTTTTAACAAAAACAAATAAAAGAGGGAGGAGGAGGGGAGCTACTATTTGTGTTTTTTAAACCAATCAGATCACGTTATTTCATCCCCACTCGCACAAAACGCGCGTTGCGCGAGTGAGAGCATTTTCCCTAGGCTAATACCCACCAAATCATGCCTTTATGAATCCACGCACCTATTTCCAATTTTGGCACCGCGTGACTTTACTTTTTTCTTTTTTTTCTTCTCAAAACCTCGTTATTAATTTAGTTCTAATGTAAAGACACAACAAATCAAAAGCGTAAAACTAGCCCTGATTTTGATTTTTAAAAACGTTATCTCTGTTTTCGGTTTTGAGGATTTAAACCTGAAAGAACCGTTTTTTTGTTTTGTTTTGTAAAATTCCGATTACTTTTGTTAAAAACACCTGAATTTATGGTTAAAACTCTGGTTAGCTCATCAAACAGAGCTACTTAACTTTCCTATGATATATATAAGTCGAAACAAAACTTATGGACTAACCTTGTGGAATTCGAGGGTATCTCCTTTCGATTTCGATACTTGGCTTGGCGCTACTTGGAATATCTGCTTGTCACACACCATACAAACAGGACACTCTGGATCAGATCAGAAACTGATAAACCATGATCACCCACACTTTCTTGAATCTCCATTCTCATCTAACATACCTCTGTCGCCACATTGAGATTTTCCTTTTCTTCCAGCCTTGACATTCTCAAGCCTCATCTGATATATTTCAAGTAATAAACAACAGATATGATGACTTATGATATCAATGAATGCATCACCACAAGTCTCCGTGTATGTGTGACAAAGCGTATAAGAAAGTTTTAACAGTGAGTGATGATGCAAAAACATGTGTGTGAGGGATCAGTTTCAATACCAATGAGTACACGAACCCTATGATGTTTTCTTTGGTTTTTTGCTTTTACGACAAAAGGAAAGTGTACAAATCAATTACAAAGAACTATTCGGAGCACATCACTATCACATCAAATATGCATCATTCGGCACAAAGAATAAAACTTCTGATCCCAAAAATGTGATCTTTTTTTTTTTTGTTAGTTCCACAAAGTTTAATACTTTGATACCAAATATGCATCATTCAACACAAAGATCCAATTTTATCTATTTTGCACGAATTAAGGAAGTGAGAATAAAGATACTAACTTTGGGAGATTGGTAACCAAGTTTAGAAGAAGCAGAGCCATTGAACCCGAGTTGACTCACTCCCGCCGGGTGAGCTTAGAAGCTTCGACATCAAATTTGGGTAGGAGAAGAGATATTTAAAAAAATGATTCATTCACAGCCAAAAACTAAACTGGTTCAGAAAGCTTACTCATCTCATGTGCTTGTGACTCTCTCTCTCTCTTGTAGTCTACATCATCTTCATTCGTTTGCTTAGATATATCATATATCCCTGAGCTGAGCTCTACTTCAAAACACCGAGGGAGAGAGAGAGAGCATCAGCAAGAACAATATAGGTCGGCCGCCGAACTAAGAAACCAAAGAAAAAAACGGAAATTTCAGGTAGACGAACACAACAGAAAGCAGAGAAGATGAAGAACGAACAAAGCTCCCATCCATTGATAGTGTCGTTTAGGCCCAATAGGGAGCTCATGGATCAATAGTGTCGTTTAGGCCCATTAAAGCCCACAAAAAATCCAAAAGAAACAAACTTGGATTTATCTACACGGTACGACTTGCTTCTCAAGAATCCAAAAAATCCACAAGAAACCGACTTGCTTCTCAAGAATCCTCCGGTTCTTGCACGTTGGTTCCCTACAGGGTACGGTCCTGTCACCTGTGCACATGATGCATGTGTTATTTAAATAAAGATAAATAAAATCCTAATATAGTTGTTATGCGATTATGATAATTATCGGAACTGTCGTGTTCCGCATGACCTAGGTTTTTTTAAATCAAACAAAACAAATTTCATTATTTCTCTACGTTCCAATAAGCTTATTTATTGAAGAAAAATAAAAGCCAAGAAACATTGAAAGAAACTAAAGTAGAAGCAGAGATCCAAAATTTTCTTAGCAAAAATGGTTTCTTCTTCATCGGAAGTAAAGATAATCTCAAAATGCTTCGTCAAACCAAAAACTATCTCCGAGAAAGCAAAAGAGCCATATCATTTACCACCGTTGGAGCATGTGATGCTTTCTATGCACTACATCCAAATGGGTCTTCTCTTTGTCAAACCATCATTTGCTAAATCTGAAGATGCAAAAGTTTTCATGCAGACTTTTCTGCAGAAGCTTAAAGACTCGCTAGCCACATCACTTGTCCATTTCTATCTGCTCGTGGGTCGCTTCTCGAAGTTGAAAACCGACAAAAGAGGTTCTTACTCAGTGTTTGTGGATTGTAATAACAGTCCTGGAGCTGGATTTATTCATGCTGAATCAGATCTAAGTGTATCAGACATTGTTGGATCCAAATATGTTCCTTTGGCTGTTCAATCTTTCTTCGATCATAACAAAGCATTGAATAGCGATGGTTACACCATGAGTCTCTTGTCAGTCAAGGTACACAATTAATTCGATAGATATCTCAAACTCATATAAATTTCGAATTTGTCAATAAATTTGTAGTACGTAATCCAATGTGTTGTAATAGTGTTATATAACCTATAACTTTTTTTTTTTTTTGGTTGTGTAGGTAACAGAATTGGTAGATGGAGTGTTTATAGGAATATCAATGAATCATTCGACTGGAGATGGAAGTTCCTTCTGGCAATTTTTCAACTCTTTGTCTGAGATCTTCATGGATTCACAAGAAGATACCATTGATGATAACAACAACAAATTGCTCTGTCTCAAGAACCCTCCAATCTTTCGTGAAGTGTCCGGTCCTATTTGTAGCCTTCCCTTGGTTGAACCTGATGAGTCCATAAGTCTTTCCAAATCTCCGGTTGTGAAGGAGAGAATATTCCATTTCTCACCAGAAACAGTGAGGTTGCTGAAATCAAAGGCTAATCAAGAATGCGGAACGACAAACATCTCTTCTTTTCAGTCCCTAACCGCATTCATATGGAGAAGCATTACAAGAGCAAGAAAACTAGGAAATGATCAAGAAACTACTTGCAGGCTTGCTGCTGGCAATAGGTCAAGAATGAATCCACCATTGCCAATGAGTCACTTTGGTGTGTACATCTCTCCTGTCCAAACGACTATGAAAACTGGTAATCTATTGGAGAATGAGTTTGGATGGGCTGCTTTGAAACTGCATCAAGCTGTAACAGAACACACTGACGAAAAGATCTCATCCGAGATTGATCGATGGTTGAAGTCATTTTTGAAATTTGGTGGACTTTTCTGTCCCAACTTAGTTCACGTGGGAAGCTCTCCAAGGTTTAACATGTACGGATGCGAGTTTGGGATGGGGAAAGCGGTTGCGGTTAGAAGCGGTTATGGCGGTAAGTTTGATGGGAAGGTAACAGCTTATCCGGGAAGAGAAGGAGGAGGAAGTGTAGATTTGGAAGTATGTGTTGCTCCAGAGTGTATATGGAAGCTTTGGAATCAGATCAAGAGTTCATGTCCCTTGTGTCTTCTTCTTCTTCTTGATCTTGTATGTATAATTATATACGCTCTTATCATCATATCTCTAAATAAATTGGTATCTGTTGGATTGAGTACTTGTGTTGCTGGCTAAATCCAATCATTATTAATCATGCATGTACTATGTAAATAAAGATTAATAAATGTTATAGATATGGCTGTTCTTTACAAATTACTCTCACTCACTTGATTCTACGCTTGTTTGTAAGAACTTTTAGAAAAGTAAACTTGAAAACAGAACCATAAAACAGAGAAATACATTAAATCTTTAACATCTGCTCCCAAACTCACTCTCTTGATTCAACTACCCTCTGAATCTTCTTTTGTCCCTTTTGGTTTCTTAAAATGTGCCAACACTAGAACCATATCCAAAACGACAAAGCTCTACTTTTGTCAAGATTTAATCACGTGACTTCCCTTTGTGCTTATCATAAGTGAGATGATGATGATGATTGGCTTGGGGTTGATCAGGATTTGCTTCGGTCTGTGTTTGGTGAACTTCGTTGAAATCATTCATGACTTCATGTGTTATTTGATTAAAGATTGAACCCAAGAATTTTTCTAAAGATTAATACAAACTAAAACTATTGTAGTTCAACAACTATAACAAGATCATATATGTGATGACAGCACTGATGATGATGACCAGCAGGATCAAATAATGCATGAACATATATAGATATATGATGACATCATTGATGATGATAACTATCTATAGTTGTCTATATTTGTTATATAAATAAAAGGGAAGCAAGGAAAACATTGAAAGAGACAAAAACATATCTTAATACACTTTTTGTCTTTTTTTTTTGGTTTCTTGAGAGAAAAAAAAAATGGATTCTTCTTCATCGGAAGTAAAGATCATCTCGGAATGCTTCGTCAAACCCAAAAGCTTCCCTGAAAAATGGAAAGAGCCATACCATTTTTCACCATTGAATCATTTGATCCTCTCAACCCATTACATCCAAAAGGGTCTTCTCTTTCTCAAACCATCGTTTTCTGAATCTGACGATGCAAAAGACTTCATGGAGACTTTGCTGCAGAAGCTCAAAGACTCGCTTGCCACAACACTTGTCCATTTCTATCTTCTCGCAGGTCGCCTCTCGACTTTGTATTCCGACAATCAAAGTCAAAGATATCACTCTGTGTTTGTCGACTGTAATAACAGTCCTGGAGCTGGATTTATCCATGCTGAATCAGATCTAAGTGTGTCAGACATTGTTGGATCCAAGTATGTTCCTTTGGTTGTTCATTCTTTCTTTGATCATCACAAAGCAGTCAACCGCGATGGTTACACCATGAGTCTCTTATCAGTCAAGGTACATTTTTCATATATATATATGAACAGATTTGTAGTAATAAAAAGGTGAAACTCTTTTTTACTAATGTTCCGGTTATATAGGTAACAGAGTTGGTAGATGGAGTGTTTATAGGAGTGTCGATGAATCATTCGATTGGAGATGGAAGTTCCTTCTGGCAGTTCTTCAACTCTTTTTCCGATATCTTCAATTCACAAGAAGACACCACCATTGATACTAACAACAACGAATTGCTCTGTCTCAAGAATCCTCCAATCTTTCGTGAAATGTCCGGTCCAACTTACAGCCTTCCCTTCAGTGAAACTGATAAGTCCATTAGTCTTTACGAAACGCCGGTTTTGAAGGAGAGAATGTTCCATTTCTCATCAGAAACAGTGAGTTTGCTGAAATCAAAGGCGAATCAAGAATGCGGAATGACAAACATCTCTTCTTTTCAGTCGGTAACCGCATTCATATGGAGAAGTATTACAAGAGCAAGAAAGCTAGCAAATGATCAAGAAACCACTTGCAGGCTTGCTGCTGGAAATAGGTCAAGAATGAATCCACCATTGCCAACGAATCACTTTGGGGTGTACATCTCTCTTGTGAAAACGACTACGACAGTTGGTGATTTATTGGAGAATGAGTTTGGATGGGCTGCTTTGAAACTGCATCAAGCTGTAACCGAACACACTGGCGAAAATCTCTTTTCCGACGTGGATCAATGGTTGAAGTCTCCTATGAAAATAGATGGATTTTTCAGGCCGAATGTTGTTCACATGGGAAGCTCTCGAAGGTTTAACAAGTACGGATGCGAGTTTGGGATGGGGAAAGCTGTTGCGGCTAGAAGTGGTTATGGGGGCAAGTATGACGGGAAGGTAACAGCTTATCCGGGAAGAGAAGGAGGAGCAAGCATAGATTTGGAAGTATGTCTTCTTCCGGAGTTTATGGAAGCTTTAGAATCAGATCAAAAGTTCATGTCTCTTGTCTCTTCTTCTTCTTGATCCTGTTCAGATTTCCAGACACAAAACTCAAGTTGTTCCCTATTTTAAACTTGAAGCTTTGGAATCAAATGTTTCAAGTACTGTCTGTGCTTGTTGTTACTTATTCTGCAGAGTTGTTAAATGTTTCAACTTCATTAAGATGAAAACTAAAACTGAAATCTGTGTTAAAATTTAAGCAACAAATTCATCAGAAGAATGGAGAAGCTGACGAGCTTGGTTATGAACAGAGTTCTGGCTACTGTTACTTGCGGAGTAAACGGCGAGCCTGTTGGTTCGATTGTTTGACTCTGTAGTTAAGCTCCTCAACATCTTCTTGAAGATGATCCAGTCCATGGTTTTGCCTGCAATTGCCAATTTTAAACCAGTTTTATCAAGGTTGAAATGAGGAAACTCCCAGAGAATGTATACAGAGAGAGTTGACAGAAGATATGAGAAAGGAACCTTTCGATTTCCGTTCCCATGTCCAAAGCCATATTCTTCAGCTCGCCAAGAAGATCGCTCAAGTCTGAAAGGCCTTCATCTTGTTTTGCTGTCTCCATCTGTTCACACAACAATGATACTTAGAATCTTGGTAAACTAAAAAGACAACATTTGCAACCCGGGAAGGTATATAAGAAGGGAGAGAATCCAAACCTCTAGTTTCTGATAAGCATCAGCGGATTCAGGCAGAGGTTCACAGGTTCTTGATTGTGGTTTGGGTAAATGGTTCAGTCCCAGCTTTTCCCTAGTCTCAAAATGATTAACTCTTCTCTTGGGGGAATCACCTGCTCATAAAACAAAACGAAGAGTAAAAGATAAAGTAATAAGCAACCGACACAGTCCTTGGAAGTGATCAGCCAAAGGAAGAAAGAGTAAACCTTTAGTTATGACAGGACCAGTTACAGAACGAGTCTTCTTGGGCTTCCATGTCCTTGAGAAGATACCTCCGAGGCTTCCAAGAAGCTTCTCACCCTGAAACCAAACAAACAATAAGGTCCCATCACCAAACAAAAAAAAAAACAGAACTGCTTGATTACTAGTTTTGATCTAAAATCTCAAGACTTCTGACCCGACTAAGATCATGATCGATGTCAACAGCCTTGTGGTGAGTTCTGGTAATCTGGTCGCCTTGCTCATTCAACATGACTAAAGTCCGAGAAGCATCAGATCTAATCTCTTGAGCTACTTTCAAACAACCTTGTACGGTTTTAGTAGTTTCCTGAGACTTGGACACAGCGTAGCTCTCAAGTTCCTGAACCGTCTGGTTCTCCTTCTCCTCCACATTTCCTCCTCCTGAATCATTCCTGTAACGGTTCTTTGCATTCAACGATGATGATGAAGTGACTCTTTTCTCAACTTCGTCATCATCAGTATCAGTATCATCATCAAAAGGGTTCAAGCTATATTTCTTAGCAGCCATAAGAAGGGTTCCTAATTCCAAAAACCTGAAATTAAAAACTAAGATCGCTATTGATTCTAGGTTTTTTTTTAACTGCTATCGCTCTTGATTCGTAAGATCAATTTTGCCAACAACCAAGTAAGTAGACCGCAGACCCAAAATCGACTTTCCAAGATTACCAGAACAGAAAAAAAAAGAAACCCAAAATTGTACCTGGAAATTGAAGAGAAGACGAGGAAGAAGCAGATTGAGAGGTTCCGAGGAAGAAGAAAAAAAAAAGATTGATAGCAAAGCAAAAAGAGGGATTAAGAGTTCGAATTTTCAAATCCGTTAGAGAGAGAAGAAGAAACTGGTGAGAAACTTTAGCCATTATTATTATTATTTATTTTTTAACAAAATAAATAACCAGAGTAATTATTTTTGTTTTCTTTAAATAAATATTTGATAAGACATTTTGACTTATATTCTTTTGGTTGGAAATCAATTTTCAACTTGTTGCAGAGACATGAAAAATGAAGTTCGCAGCACTCTAGGCCACTTTTTTCGGTCTACTAGATGGCAGACAGATTTGAAAACGTAGATGGGATTGAAGTTTAACTCACTCGAGCAACATTTTCTAGGTGAAAAAGAGATTGCTGCGAGTTTAGGCAATGAGTTACATTCACCAGTGAAGCATGACACAGTTGTGTTTATCGCACAAAAGCTTAGGCTTTCCGATTATCAGGTATTCTTAGTGATGTCTCCATTGCTAAAATCATCCCTGCAATTGACAGAATTTTGCGGATGGAGAATCAGAGACCAAAAAAAAGAAAATCAGTGGAAGAACTGTTCTAAATAGATATGATTTTAGAATAATAAAAATCAGAGTGGAAGAACAGAGATTTCAAGAGCTATGAAATAAAACAAAAAAATAAAAATAAAAAAAAATGTCACTTTTATAAATAAGACAAATTATAAAGCAAAAACTGCTCTAAATAGGTAACTTTAAGAATGCAAAATCTTCGGTCCTTTGCTTCGACATCTACTAGTTTTTAATTTCTACCCTTTCTGGGTTTTTGTTTCTGGTGGCTACGAGGGTGTTCGTCATCTGCTTTCTCCTTCGGATCTACTTCCTCAAACTTGACAGGCTTAATGATCACCCCGGCTTTCTTCACAACCTGCACACGCAAAGGTTAATTTAATCGCCACAGGGTTTCGAGAAAATGCAGCATTTTGCGATACGGGTACTACTAATGAGAGTTTTAACAAATCAAATATGAAATGGAACCTCAGGTCGGTTCAGATCTCCAACAACAGTTGTGGGATTAAACTCGGGTCCTATAGGCATACGCATACTATGTTCAAAAACATCCTTGGATGTGTAAGGGAAAGGTAGAGTCTTTGTATAAAGTTTCTCAGCCTGTAAAATATTAGATAATGTCAGCATGAGATCGGATAGTTATGATGAACGAACAAAGGAACGGATAAGCATATGTTAAGTGAGACACTATTAATCACCTTTTTATCGACTTTTTCTGATATGATAACATGTCCGAGACGAGCGTCTTTCCTGGATTTGAGAGCTTGCTCTCTCCTTTTCATGTCGTTTTCGTGTTCTCTAACCATCCTTTGAGGTAAACCTCTCTTGTTTTGGATATTGGTCCATTGTCCCCAACCAGGAACTTGAACCGGTTTCTCGGGTTCAGGAACTTCCTGATTTAGTACCTCTTGCTTATCCTTCTCAAACTCCCCAACAACGTCATCACCAGCAAATGCACGGCTTACAAGCTCTGCTTGACAAGGAATGTCATAGGTTTCCGTTGAACCACATGTCAAAATCTCATCAACCATTTGCTCTGCTTCACTCTCTGAATCATCCGCTCCTCCATCGCTCCATTCCTTTTAATGATAAAAAACAAATAATTACACAAAAAACGAGCAAAGAAAGCCACCTCAAGCTAAAACTGGAAGGGGGTAGAAAGGAAAAAACCTTATAATCTTGGGCCTGTGAAATGGGCACATGCGTCTTTGAAGCTTTCTTGGATTCTGCGTTTTTGCAGCCTGTCATCTGCATAACATAATACAAGGAGGAGTTAACAAAAGATAGATACAAAAAGAGATGACCAAAGTCTGATTAATAGTTTTCTCCAAGCAAAACCTTCTTCCAGGAGCCTGATGCAAATAAGGCGACGTCAAATGTTGTCTTTAAGGCTGGGTTTCCAGCAACATAATCCAACCTCTGCAGGAAATCAACAACAACAACAACAGATGTCTTAATCAGAGATTTTGAAAGGGAGAGAAGAGAAGAAAGAACCATTATGACTAACCGAAAGGTACCTCGGTTTCAATAACGGTTGCAGTGTTTCTAGGAGGTGAAGCATCATTATCTTTAACAGGCTCTGAGTCAGTATATTCCATATCATTGTCACTAATGTTATCAAAAAAGTTGTCTGATTCCTTTTTAGACTCTTTCGGAGCTTCTGCCCCATATACTCTTCTACCACCAACAACAGTAGTGGATTTTTTAGAGTTTTCTGCTCCACCAGAGTTCTCCAACTCTTCATACTCCTCAAGTGCACGTTTGGCTTCTTCTTTAGCTTCTTCGATTTTCTTTTTTGCAGCACGAGTCTAACCAAACCAAAAACAGTGAATGAACAAAAAAAAAAAAACCAGAATAAAAAATATTCAAAAGTGTTTTGAGAAAACAAAGCAAGAATTACCATGAAAGGTAATGACATAAGACCAGAAATGGGGGTTTCATCATCTTCCACAGCTTGAAGTGTCTTCTCCTTTGCTTTCGCTATCAGTTCAGAAGCATCCTCATCTGAACCATCATTCAACTCTGCATCGCTCTCATCACTACTACTTTCATCTTTTGTGGAGTTCATCTTTCTGGACAAAGTAGCATTAATCTGAAGTTGTTCAGATATAGCAGCCCGAGTTCCATTGTATTTCCTATTCAGTCCAAGCCTTAGCATGCGTTTGGCCCATTTTCCTGCGTTTTTGTGCTTTAAAGTCATACGTTCCTGCACACATATAACATATGAACAAATAAGACAATTATGACCCTTATTTTGTTTGACAGTGTACGTCTTGATGAAAAAAATCTGTGAAAGTAAAGAGGAAAATTGTAGACTGACCTCTACTCGTCTAATCTCCTGCTTCTTAGCCTCTTCTTTAGCCATTGCTGGGTCCATTAATGCTCCAACCCCTAATTTCTTCAGGTCTTTGTTTTTAAGGCGATGATAAGTTTTAGACTTAATCTTCTTGATTCGTTTACTTTTCAGGTCAACACGGAAGAGCATGCTCCTCATCTTAGCAATGTGGTCACGTTTCTTGATGTGATCTTCCATAGATACCTGCAACGTCAAAATTTAATCCAAACAGTTACATCAGATACTCGTATAAGCTACGTTCAATGCCAGATAATTTATAAGTCAAGTAAGCTGCAGAGCAGGGAATGAACTAGAGATCACAAAACTTGCCTCGTTCAATTCAAGAAGCCTAGTACCATCTTCTTTGTGAGCCTCCCTAACCTCATTATCGTCAAATAGAGAAGCCATTCTCATCTCAAAGTCATTCCTGGGCTGAAATTGTGATGCTATTGCACCAACCGTAGAGTATCCAGCATTGACATCTTGGTTAAAGCAAACAGTTGGTGCCTCCCTATTCCTCTTTACCAGAGGCACCCACTTACTCAACTCCTTGTCAACTAGTCCTTTCACTACACTCCGTTCCAGTCTTTCTCGTTCTGGCTTTGGCTGAGGAGCATGAACAAGAGATTGAGTATCTTTTTCCATCCGGAAGACCCTCTCGCGTAGTTGGCTAGATCCAGGTAGTCCTTGAATAGGATTTAAAAGGTCTTCCATAGTGGTGAAGGATTTACCCTCTAGAACATCACGGGTAGGATTGAATTCAGACTCTGGATATGGTTCTGTGAAGAGTACATGTTTTCTCTTACTCTCTCCTGAAGAAGAAAAAGAAAGAATATAAACAGCTTACAAATGCGATGAACAGAAGATAGAAGCAAAACTCTGTCTCAAACTTTTTACCTTGAAAGGCTGCACTTGGCATTCCAGTGACGGTTCTCAACATCCGTGTGTGTCTATCATCATCATCATCATCATCTGACTCCACATCTTCATCCTTGGTTGGAATAAAGTCAATTTACCAACAACAAGAACAAAAAAAACAATCGACCGCGGAATATTAACTAAGGGAAAGTAACAAGATTTTTTTTTAAAAAAAAAACAAACCTTGAAGTCCTTGGGAAGGACGAAGTCGTAGTTATCAACGCGGTCGTAACGGTTGTTTTTCCTGGATTCCTCTTCAGGCACACCTTCTTCGTACTCGTACAAGTCGCACTCATCGGAATCAATCTCATCGTCAGATTTCAAAAGACGTTTCTCATTAGCAATGGTCTTGAGTATTGAGTTCGGTAAGTGAGGTCCTGATCTCCTCTTCTTTTTATTAGCTAGGTTTTTGAAACTAGATTTCCTCTTCTCTCCTCCTCCCATCTTGACTCTCTCTGTTTTTTTTTCTTCTCAACTAGTCGAGATTTTTTTGAGAGAGACACTTCTAAGGCTAGCTGCTTCTCACCCCTTTTAAGTACTAAAATTATTAGGTCTGACTGAGTGTAGTTTTTGTTTGTTTTAGGGTTCGACTAGTCGTCACCAGAATGAATGGGGGCCAATTTTTTACTTTTTTTTTTTGTTTTGTTTTTTCTTCAAAATTGTTTCCTTTTATTCATATAATTTTTATTATAATTTATATTTTATATTGTATTAATTTGTTAAATATTGAATATTTTGTAAATAAAAAAATAACTAAATTTTTGGATCGTTTGCACGGTATATTAATTAATATAACAAACAAATATGGAAACTAAATACATAGTAAGTCATTTTTACACTATGATTAAGTCACATTTTTCCTAATGTTTTAATTATTTTACACAATCTTAGTTAAATCAACTTAAGTTTATATGTCAAATATTCTAATATTAATAGTGTTTACAAATAATAAAATTAAGATTTAACCCGTGTTAATACAAATTTAATGATATTTTATTAATTATAACATGTGTTCTTTATAATCCATATATTATATAATTATATTATATAGTATTTTTACATATTCGTAATATTTTAAAATTTTATTATTAACTATAATATTTAAATAAATGTGAATCGAAGTTCTTTTTACGTTAAGAATCAAAGCTCACCGGTTTTGGGAAACAAAATAGAAATCAAATTGTTGTTTTCTTTGTTTGTAAATGATTTAGAGATATAACATCTTTCGTACACAATAGAAGGTGTAGTTAAATATATCATGTGTCCATATTGATTTTGCTGTATTTTTTTTAGTTGGAATGATATAAAAAATATTTAGGAAATAGAATCTGAAGTAATACTATTTTTAGAAAAAAATTAAAGATTAACTTTGCAGATAAATTTTTAAATAAGTACAAATAAAATGGTAGAACCCACAATATACTTAAAAAATGTATATATAGATAAATCCAAGTGTGGTTGGTCAATAATAATATTACAAACAAATAAACCTTAACCATACAAGCCTAAGACTAATGGTTTACACATTCAACACTCTACTTTACACTCCACATCATCATCTTTCCCTTCCACCTAATGATTTAACACCTTCTTAATTTTTACACTCTACAATAGTTCTATTTAATAAAAAAAATCAACACCATACCCCATAACTTTGATCTCATATTTTTATTTTCTTTAATATATTCTTTTCATTTTATCTTCTTTACTATTTTAGAATAGTAAAGTATTCATTATAGCCTTAATAATAGAAAGTTAAGTAATATATAAGATATGTGAAATTAATAAAAATCAATTTTAATTTATTTTAATGGATATACAAAATATATCTAATATCAACTCAATATATCTAAAATAAATTGTATGTCAAAAAAATGTGAGAAAAGTAAAAATTTAGTTATGTTCTTAACCAAAATTTTTGGACGATAAAAAATGTCTAATAGTTAATTATTAAAAAAAACAGTTATAGGACATAAAAAAATTTTACGGGTAGAGAAGAGATGAAACATGACGGGACAGGACAAGATGGGATGGAACGAGATATCTTTACCATTCTAAAATATTTATGTGTAGGTTATATAAGTGCAATAGCCCAAACTAAAACCAAATTAAAATCTGTTATTTGGATTTAATATCTATAAGTATACTACTATCACTTAAAAACTGTAAAAATATCATTATATATTTGTTACCGTACAAAAGATTAGCGATGTCTAAACAACGTACTTATCTAAATATGTTTTAACATTTATCATGTAAGTAAACAAAATATACCACTGAACACTATTTAAAATTTTAAAATTATAAAATATACATAAATTAAAATATTTTATGCATTCAAAATATATATAAATTAATTACAATATGTGTTATCTCGTGATGTGCTTTAGCACAAGGTATCACCTAGTTTGGTGTATTTGTCGATATGATATTCTATGTCATTACTATTCTTATAAAGTCTTGCTTATATATAAGTTGTACTGATATCATTACTCACTTCCACTTCTTGTTTTGTTGGATGCTCTCTTTCTGTAGTTGGATCCAATCGAAGCTTAAGTCACCAAACCACTTAGGGCCTAATTTAGCTGACGGCCCAATAGCCATGGCACAGGTGAGGTGACCTACGACAATTCC
Source organism: Camelina laxa (assembly GCA_024034495.1). Lineage (NCBI taxonomy): Eukaryota > Viridiplantae > Streptophyta > Magnoliopsida > Brassicales > Brassicaceae > Camelina > Camelina laxa. The sequence continues at coordinate 2,902,367 of CM043881.1, forward strand.
TTTTTCCCCTTCCGTTGACCTTCTTTGTCGACAACGCATCTTCTATATTCTTCTTCTGCAGTTGGGATTCTTCTTCTCTTGCTTTCCTTCTTCTTTTCCTCATTGATTAAAGCTTTCTCTTTGTTGAGAAATTTTCAACAATAAGAAATGAAATGAAGCAGAGACTTGGTAACTAAACGATGAAGGTTTTGCACAACAGATAAGGATTCTTCAAAGAGTTTTGTGTTATGAGGTTCAAATTCTGTTTCAAGTTCCCTTGTCATTCTGGATTGCCAGTAAATATGAGTTAGGAAAGGCTTACTAAGTTCAGTAGAATCACAAATTCACGTGAGTTGATCATTTATATGAAAAAGCTTATACCCTTTTCACAGCCTCTGGGTCTATTGGCAGTAGAGGAGAATTGGTGATGGGCAAGTCTTTAACAGATGACATGAAGTAATTTTCCCGACATAAGAATCTACATTTCTCTCATTCCTCCCACGGAAAGACGAGTCAGTACCCACCCTTTCCTTGAATACGACCGTCCCTTGCACCTTCTCGATCACCTAACCGCTTATTCCTAAACGAATCAGCCGGCTCGCTGCTGGTTCTCCTCCAGTTCGAAGCCCCAAAACCTATCAATCTCACCGTGCTTTCCCCTTTCCGCGATGGTTACACCATGAGTCTCGTATCAGTCAAGGTGCTTATCATAGACTTATCCTTCTGGATACCGTGCTAACATCAATTCCATGAGGTTGAAGGATTGAAAGAGCTGCTGAAACGTTTGTTGGATTGATTCCCCCAGCTAAGAGTCACCGATTCCTGCTTCTGATGGAGGAGGGTAACTTGAACTGAGCCCAGTTAAATCCTTAACAACTGCAGCAAATTGTCGTATACAAAAAGAGAGATGTTATTAAGTCACTTGAGCCTTAGCTGAAATAGTGAAGGAGGCAGGTACTCTAAGCATAACCTTTGGAACCACCTAACCAACCTAACATGACGCTATGGCATCAATTTTAACAAATGTGGTGCATCTATGTTGGACCTGAGTATCAGTATCTTCCAGAAAATGCCTGAATCTATCACACTCCTGATATATCAATCGCATGTGAAATGACATACGGTGTCATGTACTAGAGTGATTGTCTTAACTTGTTCATCTAAGGAGTACAGTACAATGAGACAATGGGGAGAAACTGAAAAAGTTTGTTCTAGGCACGTACCTCGCACCCGTTGCACTATCCACAAGAATCCAATCAGGGAGATGAAAATCCTCGTCAGGAACTTCATTCAGGAGCTTTCCATCCTCATTTGCATTAAGGACGTATATGAATCTTCTTCCGCGTACTAATCCCGAGGAAAGCAGCACGCGAACCATTACCATGAAGCTGGAAGAAACCATTAACTATCAAGAGTTGAGAAAATCATCTTGTTGAGGGCAAAACCGAGAATGGTAAGGCTGTAGACAACCTGCACAAGCTCAAGGTCTGAGGCATCAGCTGCTCTCAGTATCGTGCTCTCATCATCCTCAACAGAAACACCAACAGGTTTGGCCCCACCAGCCCTGCCAAAGGTCTATCCTTTCCTCTGTCATCAGCCTTAGGAGCTACATTATCTGTCTTAGAAGAAACACTGCAGCTGAGTTTTCTATTCTGAGCATACCCGAACCCGACTCTCGAGAAAGACACTTTTAGATTGCTTAAACCTGAGCACACCCAGTAGGTGACATGAGATGGATGAAAAGCTTCAGCAATTCATCGGAAACAAAGGAAACATATACACAAGGTCTAGTGAAAGAAAAAAAAAGTAACCGGATTTGTAGGTTCTTGGAAAAATTGAGAAATCTAGGATGGACGCGAAGATCTGTTGAGATACCTGAGGAAAAGAATAAAGCTTCTTGTCTCATCAACAGCTCTATGACTATGAATTAAACAAGATAAGCTCTGCAACATAATCGAGGATCCTCTTAGTAAACGAAGATGGCAAGCCAAAATTTTTTTTTTAAAAAAATGTATATATCACTAAATCAGACTGATAGCATTTAAATTAATATCACTAGTAGAAAACAGAATTTAAGCTCTTTGAGTAAATACATCGAACAAGTTATCTGCATTTTTTTCCAATGAGCTCATCACTAGAAGAAGAATACCTGCTGACATCTTTATCTTAGTTCCACTGTCCCAAAATGGATTTTTCTCACGTCGATGAAATGAGAAGAGGAGGTTTACCGGAGACGGCGGTCGTATCACTACGGCTGAAGAGGATCAGAGAGAATAGCGGGAAGAAAAAAGAAAAAAAAAACAAAACGGACTCTTGCCAACTTTTTTTTTTTTTTTTTTTTTTTTGTGTGTGGTAGGTGTAACTAAACCGAACCAAATCGGATTATTAAAAATCCGGTCTGGTTTCTTGTAAATTAAAATAAACCACTTGATTATCGTATCGGGGGTCGAAGTCGAAACCAATCGCACTACGGATCACTTTAATTTTTAATTTTTACGTTTTATCAATAGTTTTTACTTAGAATAATTTGTCAAATATATACATATAATATTTTTGATTAGGCTATTCAAATATTTTGTATTACTCGTATTGCTAAAATTTTCTATACATGGCGATTTTTTTTTTTAATCATTACAGAAAATAATCAAATTCCAAACTAAACAGTGGTATGCAAAAAATAAAAATAAAAAAAGTGTTATCAACTCACCGAATGTGTATTCTTGAAAAATTGGTTTGTTGGTGTTTATAAAATCTAAATTATTTTGGATGTTAGATAATGAAGAATGGATTTGCTTGGTCAACTTGTGATATTTAAATTGGCATCCATGCATGTGTGTATTTATAGATGGGAATGATTTTTATAGGTTTTGTAATAGTTGTGTGACAATTACTTTGTTAATTATATTTTATAAAATTTACAATAGAGTACACTTACAAATTAACTTATTGGAAATTAGTGGAAATATTTGACTTCAAGAATAAAAAAACATGGAGTGAAATTTTGTTAATCTTATCATTATCAATATTTAAAGAGGTGGAATAGCCTATCTAATTAGTTTTCGGTTAATTGCTTTTTAGAAAAATATTCAGTGGCATGTTTATGTAATTAAGCTTACAATTTAAGGGTTATTTGTTAAAAGGTTCATAAAGCCCTCTACTGATAACATATCAGCTTTTTGCAAGGATATTTTCTTACTAATTTATAAGAGATATTTGCAAGGATATTTTCTAATTAGATCATAAAAATGTATGTATCTTCATGTATGTATTGTTTTTATCACATGTCGAGTTCCATAATTTTTTAACTTACACAAGAAGATAAGATTTCGAGGATATAGGGGCATCAAATATAATATAATGCGTCACATTGATAAGTTAGTACTTAGTAGTGTAATAAACACAAATGGAGTTAGGTTAATTAATTAGGCACTGAAAAAGGTGGTTTTTACAAATATAACATCTAGCAAATAGCAATGTATATATTTGTTCTCGTATAAGAAGTAGTAGAATACGTCCTGTGTAATATACGTTTCTGATTGTGTCGTTCTTTTTCCTCTTTGGTGTATGACGACAGCTTTGGCTCTGTCTTTGTGATTCCCGTGACTTCACAATTTCTTATGACAACTATTATTACTGTGCTTGTGGACGAGTCACTACTCCACCCACAGGAAAGGACAATTATTGTACTTTGTAGACGAGTAACTCCACGCAAAGGTGAGATAATAATTGTAGCTATGAACGTATGAGCACAAGCATCCTAGGAACATACTTACGTATTAGCTCTCTAGATTACCCCCTCTTAATTATGATATGAAAAAAGAAAAAAAAAAAACTATCTTGAACCCACAACAAATTACCCCTCTTAATTATGATATGAAAAAAAAAAAAAAAAAAAAGCATCTAGAGAAAACTATTAGGTTGCAAAAGGAAATTATTTGAATTATACAAATAACATAAAATGCAGGGCATCAAATATACATCAAGTTGATTGCACCCACAACAAATCTGGGTCGGAGCAACAACGGTTTAAGCAAAGGATTTCAAGCAAGTACTGAATTTTATTTGTTATAAAAATTGTTGTTTCCTTTTTTTTATTATATCATATTTTTTAACTAGGAAAAAGTAATTTTTAATATCTTGTTTCAGTTTTAGGTTTGGATAAATATTTGGATCATTAGTTTATGCCTAAGACTCGGAAGCAATTTTATCCATTTGGCTCCTCTTTACTTCTTCTATTTGCAGTACGTAGAAGACTCGTCTCAAGTTAAAAACAAAAAAATATATATATATATATATAAATGTCGCTGAAATGGAAACATCCATTATCTTTTTCCTTCAAGAAATGTCTTACTTTAGGGAAATTCTCAAAATATTTATCCAAACCTAGTTATTTTATTCAATCTATTTCTTCAAAATATACATAGATTCAATTTTACAAGTAGTACATGAGAGTCTCAAACCTCTATTGTTGTGGTCCATGCATTAAAATAATTTTACATGTTTTTTAAAAAAATGGAGATATTTAATGTAGATAGTACTTTTCTAGGTTGTGTTTTAAAAGTTTTACCACCTACTTCTCCATCCAAAAAAATAAATAAAGTTTTACCACATACTTCTTTACCATTTACCACAAACTTGGATCCATTATAAATACGAGTTGCACTACAGTCAAAATCAGGGACACAAGTATGTATAAACACATTTTAAAAAAAAAAAAAAAAATGTTTTTTCTCTGATCTACTTCTGTTCCAAATAATTTTCCAAGCAATTCTGTTTCCCTACAATCTCTCTCAGTACCTGTTCCATTACAAGCTCTCTTCGGTACCTGTTCGATTACAAGCACTACAATCTTCTCTCTCTCGGTATCTCTCAGGTTTAATTCTGTTCCAAACATCTCTCAGGTTCAATTCTTTTAAATAACGACTCGTGCCTTATGCTCCACGTTATAGATCAAAACTTTTCTTTTAATGTTAAATAGTTATCATGTTCATAACGGCATATTTTGTTTTGTCTCTAAACAAAATACTTATATCTAGTTTTTTTTTTTTTTCATAACACTTGCTAAATAAGTTTTATAAGCAAATATACAAATAAAACCACATTTATTAATTAACATAAATATTGATATAAAATATATGTTACTAATATTGTAACTAAGGTGCATATATATTTTAAATTTGACTTATGATTCACAAAGTTTAGATTCTGTTTCTTTCACAAATTTAACTATCTCTATCTTATTTATTGAAGGGATGGAACAAAATGCCAACATTGTGGAGATGTATCCAATTCAGTTCGATAATCGTGATGAGATGCTAGCTGCTGGCGTGCTAGATGCTAGCCACTGCCATCTATCTATTTGTGGAAGACGGTTCGAAAGAACCATCTACCGCCCACCCACTGGCCCCGACCTCCTCCTGGCGCAGGTCAAAGAGTGGACGACTACGTATGACTATTACAGAGAATTACCACTATCCGCTTCTTTTTCAAAATCATCTCTCTATAATGTTGTTCTTCATAATGAAGCGGAAATAACCGATGAGAGACTCCTAGATGATCGGCATTCAAACCCTGGTTGGAGTTGGGCGAACGTTGCTGACGGGATCTCCCGAATTGTCGATGAAAAGGGTTTCTTTTTAGAAGAAAAAATACCAGAACCTTTTTCCCTCAAGGTTGAAGAAGCCTTCGGCAAGCTCACCATTCTGGATTCGCGGTGGAGTCACATACCTCCACCAAATAAGGTCGAGGAAGTTACAGAATGTTACGTATGCTATGAACCCATGACCGACGCAAATAGCATCAGGCTCCACTGTCGGCATGTTTATCATAAGCATTGTTTTCTTCCGAAATTGTGGGAAAACCCCAACATTAAATGTCTCTATTGCTCAAAAGACTTGTATTTGTAGTTTCTTGTTGTTATATGTATCCTAATCCCATCGTGAGGGAATATTATGCAGTGTATTGTCGTTGTTGTTAACTATATGTACCCTAATCCCATCGTGAGGAAATATTGTGTAATGTGTTGTTGTTGCTTTTATATATATATTAGAGAACATGTATCTTAAAAAAAAAAAAAAAAAAAAAAAAGAAGTTCATCATAGGGTTTTATAGAATTACGAAAACAAAAGAACGAACACTTGGGAAGTGAAAAAGGATTATATATCATCTCTCTGAATGTGGATATTTTCGTTGTAAAAACAGCTTTCAGCCAATAAGTAAGATTGCTTTCACTATTCAACAACACTAGAGATGTTTATTTACTTAATTATATCTATAGAACGAAAAGAAAAGAATCGCGCTCCTAGTGTTACAGACGCAGATTACAAAGAAAAACGTTGTTTATGAAAAGTTTACACTACAACAACTGCGCAGAAGTTTCAACTCAAAAGGTCAGACGTTTCAAGGTGTTCAGGTACAGGTTATGCTCTCCTTTGATGATAGAAAACTGCGGGTCAAGTACATCCGCAGCTCTGCTACAGCTGCTAAATCCTTATCTGAGCTCAGCACATCCGAAGCCTTTGCAACACAAATTGGACAGCACGTAAACTAAAAAATTTGGATCGGGGAAACACATTCAACTGTGTCATGAAATGAAATGGCCATACCTAGCTAGAGTCCAATGGCGTTCCTGACTGTTAGAAATTCTGACCACAACTCAAGCTCAAGTGCTGCAGACCACGATCACAATGTGATTGCAATTCTCTCACTTGGTTTAACCAGCTTTCCTGGAATTCTCAAGTCCACACCAAAGAAAGGGGAAAGATTTGCGCTGAGGATACCTTTCGGCTTCTTTCCCAAATGTCTCTCTGCTTCTGATGATAGTGTTTGTTCGAGTTGGGTTAAACAGAGCCATCAATCTAGTCTTAGTCTTAATGGATGTCGACTCTTGAAACCCTAGAAGCAGTTTCCTAAAGTTAATTTATTCAGCTGGGGTTTCTTTCATCAATGCGAAAGGTAGCTCAGTTGTGACAGCTGAATGAGCCCCCTTCTTGCTACGCCGAAGAGCTTAAAATTACAGAACAGGGCTTTCAAGAAAAACCAAGCACTGAATTCTTCATTGCATCACCGATCATAGATGACTTTTGGTTACCTAAAACGCGGCCTTTGATGTCTTGATGAAGCAATTCCGACGTTCCAGAAGCTACTGTAGCCGCTGCAAGTCAAAAGATGAAGATTAATCTACGCCACACGTATGTTAGCATAAAACCGTGCACATGGGCAATGAATTCAAAGAACACCACACCTTTCACTGTGAGAACACTATGACTGTTAATATCTGCTGTGTCCTCTGCATGACAAGGAACTGGTATCCTCTGAGAACTTACCTGACACCTGAAATCTCGACCAAACTGTGTTGTTTTCTTCACTGTACTCACCACCTCCGCATTTCTCCTCCTAATAGCGAAAACAGTAGTTATCTTCTGGCATGTCATACTTGAAATCCTTGGTTAAAACAAGATCTGGAGGCATCCATGTCCTTCCCGAACTCCTCCCAAATCAACTTGGTTCTAAGACCAGGAAACCCATCTTGCCAAGAACATTTTCTGGGACAGCTGGTGGGGTGCTAAGTCCCATACTGCGGCTAAACTCATTAGCTAACTCCACTAGTCTGGTCGTGTCTCTTGCAATCATCTTCTGAGATTTGTAGTAACCCAACCACGCCTGATACGCGGCCTCCTTGTTCTTCTTTTCCACTTGGCTAAGCCCTTTCTGCACCTAAATTCAACAAAGTATCTTGAAAAATCTTAGCTTTTGACTTCAAAGAGTTTTGTGTTATATGATATGAAGATCTATCGTAAACACTCGCACGTGTACACAGATTCAAATTCAGTTTCAAGTTCCCTAGTTGTTCTGGACCGCCAGCAAATAAAAGTTAAAGAAAAGCTTGCCAAGTTCGGTAGAGTCACAATTCATGCGAGTACACAATATTATATATTACATGAACTGTTCACAGCCTCTTTTCACAGCCTCTGGGTCAATTGGCGGTAGAGGAGAACTGTTAATGGGCAAGTCTTTAACAGACGACATAAAGCACTCTCCCCGTGGTGCCAACAATAGCACCCCTTCCCCTTCCATATCTTTCCGCCCGGTTCTGCCAAGTCTATGTACATACTGTTCCCGGTATGATGGCAATCCCATCTGCAAAAGCAAACAATTTCAGTAAAACATAAGAGAGAAAATTTGTAGTTGCCAGAACAATTCCATGTCAAAAAGTAAGGTTACCTGTACGACCGATGACACGTCAGGGTAATTGACACCACAGAGCAGATACATCGGATGTGACAAGGATAATAGCCTTGGAACTGCGGAACTCATCAGAAAAACTTTTGGTCTGTAACTCTGCGGTTTTCTAGAATGCATCTCTCTGACGTTCAGGCTTGGCTGACTAAGCAGATCAGCCACCAATCTTGTCACCATAGAAGTTGTACAGAAAACAATAACCTCTACAAAGGCAAGGAGATCATGTTAGTTCAGAGATACAGATCATTGGTTATTATTCACAATGGCACTAGAGAAACAATTTTACCTTAAAAGTACACATTATCTGCGATGTGTTCTGATCAAATCTGTAAACCATTTACAATATAGAGAAATCTCAATTAAACAGCACAAAATGATCAAAGTAAGTCACGTAGAGAGGAATAGCTCTGAAGCAACCTCCTCACATGTAAAATAGAAATGAAGATTAAAAGATAATATACCTCGTCTTGGACAAGTAAGAATCTGAAGTTTTGACATGATCACTCCTTGGCATGTCAATCTGAACAGCCATAGCAGAAGCCGCTTTCTTAATAAGAGGCTCATCATCTTCATCACTGCTACTATCTTCACTAAGAAAATCCTCAATGCTTCCCGATACTATCCTCATCTCGTCCTCGTCACTACCATCTTCCTCTTAAAACCTCTTTGTATGTTTCCCCAAGCCCTTGTTGTTTTCCAAACCTCGCTTTCAAAGCCATCAATATTGTTGCAAATCCAGAAGTGTTCTCAATATGGTCTCTGAGCCTTCCGGGTACCTGAGAGTGTTAAAGATACGTGATTATTCAACAATGTATAGGTAGAGCTAGCCAACTTAGAGGCCCAGCTAAAAGGAAGAGCAAGATTTGCTCAGAATTAGCTTCAAATTTAGGTACGTGGTGACAAAAGAAATTAGTTATTACCTCAGCAGCAAGGTGTCTGCTTCTGCAGCAGCTTGTCAGGCAAGTTCCCTAACTGACCAATCCATGAACACTGAGGAATTTAAACAATCAATCAAGCTACAAAAATGGAAATGCATTGAGGAATCCAGAAGACAGATACACAAGTTTCAATGTTTTCTTAGAAATAACTATAAGTTCACCTTGGAGAAATGATAGGAAGAGTAGCTCCCTGCATCAAATCCCGCATCTTTGATGGATTTTTTTAGCGATAAGGGAGACAGTGGGAATTGACAAAATCTGTACCACCATAAAGAGTACTATTATCAATCAAACAGCACTAAATGGTCAAAGTAAGTCAGGTACAGAAGAATAGCCTCTAAAGCAATCTGAAGATGGATGAAAATTGAAAAATAGTGTACCTCGTCTTAGACAAAAACAGCCTTAGCAGAAGCCGCTTCCCTTAAAGAGGCTCATCATCTTCATCGTCCTCATCCTCAATCACTGAGCTCTGCCTTGTCCTTAATCAAGGTCTTGGACGCGCGAATCTCTCCTCCGAATTCGGGTTGAAAAATTGACCCGGGAACTAATCCGATGTACCTTTAACCTAAAAGGAAAGGCTTTAGATATAGAACAGGGACGGTACGAAAATGAATAGATCAGTGCTCCAGAATCCAATGAAGGGAGGCGAGTACAAGGAAGAGAATGAGTGATGAAGCGTACACCGAGAGGGAACTTCGAGGGCATTTATTCGACCTGTAACTACCAAGTTCCCGTCGTCGGTGACCGGAGAGAATTTGAAAATAAGTGAGGAGAAGGGATAGGAAATAAATTAAGCAGAGGAAGATAATTTTTGCCCCCATACGGCTCCGTTTGGCGATTAACGCAACGGACAAGAAACGGTGTGTAGTTTGTGTTCTATAGCTGATAACGGCATGTTGTTTTTGAAACCTGATGACTATTACCAATTTGCCCTTCGTCGAGAGGGAACTAAAGGGAAACACGTGTGTGTAGTAGTCGTCTTTTAAGGCTTCAAACAAAAAAAATTGTTCAGGAAGCCATAGTTAAGCGCCAGCCAATACAAAATCCGATATATATAAAGAAACCCAAAAAGGATGTAATCAAATTCTCCTAAACCGATGGTTTAACCAAAGAAAGATGGAGGTCGGGGTGGGTTAATGCTTCCTCGAGTCGAGTTGAAGCTACCAAGAATAGATCGCTGCGAGTCTAGGCAATACAATGTATTGCATTCATCAGCACAGATCTGTTACTTAACCTGGGCAACAGTTTGATCAGGGTATTGAGCGGAAGAAGATAGGTGTTGATGAACAAGGATTTAAAGATAGACACACGGAATAAATATAAACCAAAAACTAAGTTTACCACCATGGTTCTAAAACACTATCTATCATATGTGGCTTATATAGATAATAGATCGATGGCCATATGTATATATTTGATTTCTCAATGGTTGGAATTTGCTTCATCAGGACATCAAAGACGGTAAACAAAAAAAACACATTGTATATATCACCATGCATGGATTCAAACAGAAACCAACCGCTTCAGCTATTTGGCATAGCAGCAGACTCTAGGTACATTTGTACATGTACTTTGAACCTGAACATGTTCTGTTTCACCAAATATCAAGTATCTCTAGTGTTGTTATAGACCAGTTCATATATCATACCTGCAATTTTCAAGCATCAAAGGGAGAACACGTATATATATATATATATGTCTTTTTACTTTGGTATGTAAAGAAAAACATCATCAATGTATTCGGGAACAAAAACACGACAGGATCAAATGAGATGATCACAATGACTAAAAGAAACGATAGATTGTATCAGATCCGAAACAAAATCATACGCTGAAGACTCTAGTACGTACGGTTCCGGCGTTGCGAGTGAGGAGGCATCCAGTGCGGCAGGCACACGTGCATCTGATGGCGACACCATCTTCGTCCCACCATCTCGCGTCCACAGTAGGTATGGAGCCGGAAGGTGGATTAACGGCGATGAACTTGTGCTCGTTCTTGTAACAGAGGATATGGACGGTTGATTGAGAACACGAACATCTATATATGATACTCACGACTTTATCTCTGTAGTAGGAGCACAAAACGGACAACAGAGAGCGGGGGCGAACAATTGCTGCATCCTTTCTCGTCGTCATCCTGCAATAATTGGGGAAACGGAAACAAATCAAAGTCAGAATCTATGATTGGACCTGTTGCGAAACTGAATCAGAAAAAAAAAACCGCGAATTTATAACAAACAAATCAGAGAATGGATCTTCGTCGAGCCCTCCGACGTGTAAACGGATGAAGAAAAGAAAAAGAAAAAAACCCTAGAAACCCTAGAATCAAGGGAGAGGGAAGATAACAGTTCTCAGAGGTGAGGAACTGAACCCTAAATTCGGCTACAGAATCTCTCTACCAATAATCAATCAAGTAATACACACGGAAAACTTTCAGATCTCAAACCTTGTTCCTAGCTCCTTCGCCTTCGTCTCCATCGCCTCTGGAGAAGCAAAAAAGGTACGATGGGTTGTTTTGAATCAGTAAAAAGGGCAACAAGAGCTTTATAAGCGTTTCAGGTCCTTTTTCTTGGGCTTATAAGGCCCAGCTTAAAAATACCCATTAAGGAACGAGAAAATATAATCGAGAAAGCTTTAATTTTTTTCTTTTATAATAATTTTGCTTAGCCAAAATCAGATGTTGTTCAGTTTTGACTGAACTTGTGGGACATTAGCTTATTGAACTAGAGATATGCAACACAAGTGTTCCAAAGGAATGATTCATCACGATCTTCTTGTGGGAAACTCAATGTCAACAAGTTCGAGCATTCACGGATTTGCATCTTTCCGTTTGACTAAGGATATGCTGATGTCTACACAATTCCGAATTCCCCTGTCTCATGAAACATTCGAGTTTGCAGGGGGTCAAGAATCTACAATAGATTCAGGTGGCGGTGAAGCTGGAACCTCTGGATGCAGAGCATCTTTGTGCTTTCCACAGTTTCTGAATCTACCGTTGTTTGCAAACATACGGAGATGATGATGGGTTTGGACTCTTCATTATGCAAATCCAAACTCCACTTTAGGCAAGAGTCTCCAATGTCAAAAGATAGATGAAGAACTTATGTTAGCCAATATGCCTCCAACCCAAAGGTATCTCACCCCCACAGCCATCCGCATGAGTAATCCAACTCCCCGCCGGATCCAATGCAAGAACGACCACACCACTTCAAACGATTTCAGAAGAATAAACCAACTTATACCACCAGCCTCTCAACTCCCATCTCCCACCAATAAACCTATTTATAGGTATATCTGGAACTTGAACTGTCCTCCTTCATAATGTTTCAAACGTTGCTATTACCAGTTTTAAGCCAACCTGGAACAAGAAAAAGAAAAAAAAAATCACCTCCCACTCCCACATGTCTCAGATGTTTTTGATGAAGAGACAGAGGCACAGAGCCAACTAACCTCTCTGGTTATGATCTCGAGCATAATGCTATCTCTAAAATCCTTTTCAAGCTTTTAAACTGTAGACTACAAAGAAAGCCCCCTTTTCAGAATTATTCCTCGTTTTGGCCAGGAGAAATGACTTGATCCACTACATCAACAAGCAAACAGTCGAGTATTCCGAATATCGCAGACTGTAATGCTCGGAGAAAGCAAATCCCGCGACAGAGGAACAAGCAGCAAGAACTTATCACACTCTCAAGTCAATGACATTTCTTCTCAAGGCCAACTCAGGGAGCAGTCCTCTCTCTCTCTTCTACTGTCTGGGATTATGGACTTGCTTCATGGATCCATTATGCGGAAACACCGACTGGGATTTTCTTACAATTGTGGTGACATTGATAGCTTTTTCCTCAGAGCTCTTTCTCTCTTGATGAGTTTCCCCTTTTATGCGCATTAACTCTGCATAGGCGTCTTCCTTCAACTGGATTCTTCAGCTTTGCTTGATTCTGCGATTTAACTATAGAGAACATCAGGCACTTGAGAACATAAAAATGCTCAAAGCTAAAACTTTGGGAAACAAAAACACAAAGATGGCGAAACTATAGAGGCAAACATGATTCAATCTACCTGAGCTATGTAACTTATGCCTGGAATACCAAGTCCTCGTGCAGCGACATCTGTGCATAGAAGGCCACCGCTTGATGCTTCTCTGAATGTGTAAAGTATACATCGTCAAAACCCTTAAACAACAAGCGATGAGATGGTAAGGGGAATTGAAATATAGCACCGTAGCTTACATGCTTCATGTCCACATGGATAGGAACTGAAGAAGATACGGACTGCAGTTAAGGAGTTTTTTAGAGTACGAGTTCGCCGCAGTAATCAATAGAAAGAAGGACAGGTCATGAAGTTATCTGCGGAGATACGTGGATGGTTAGAATCATAAAAAAATATTCTCACTTCTAAATCACTAGCCGTGGAAGAGATCTGCATAAAAAGAATGGCCGAACTGCCGAACAAAGGTACTATATAGAAGATTTAAAAAAAAAATAAATAAATAATAAACGTGCAGCCAGATGTAACTGAGGTTCACCTATTTTGAATTTTTGAGAGGGATGCTACTTCAAGTTAATAGAGCCTGCTGTTATTTCTTCATATGTTATTGTGTATCAGATGCAATGGAGGATATTGATAAGTTGTTCGAAGTTCTAACATTTTTTGGACAGAGATTGAATAGTAGATCAAGGGTTGTGACAAAATTTTGCCCATCATGAAACTAATGAAACGCTATCTCGATAGCCATAGTCATCTTAATCGAAAACCACGGCACTGTATAAGACATATGGATGCTCAATCATCATCTCTGCCAGAGTCAAGACGTCCATCTTTGTACGAGTCCGCCTAGAAGATCAGAAACAGAGAGAACACAGTAAGCTTGTTGTTATGTAATTGAACAAAGAACGAGCAATTGAACAGCTAGATAGGCCGTTTGTCTTGAAAGGTATGTACCTGTGATATAATATATAATCAGCTTGTTGTTTGGAGTAGTAATGCTTGGTAGGATGAATTTTACCTGATAACTGGGAGGCAATTCGGCGTCAGGCAAGTACCTGTAAAGAAGCGGGAGCAATGTTAAGTGATGCATGATGTTTAACAGAAATGGAAATAATGGGCGTGTACGCTTATATCACGTACCCGTCATCATCTTTGTCAAGCTGAGCAAACAACTGCTATGCTGGGCCTCCACTCCAGGCAAGTCATGATAAGGAGGCGTAACTACTTCATAGCCAAAGGAAATATTATCTGATAAAAATAACTACTTCCTTGTGAGAAGAAGGCACAGTCAATTCACGCTCAGTCACAATACACATGGGCAGGAGACACATTCATCTTCAAAAACAACAACATCAGCCTGCAAAGTAGCAATTAAAATCGTTTCTTACAAAAAGAACAAAATGCATCTTGCAAAACTAATCTAAAGATTCGGAGAAAACTCAGGTCTGCAGCAGGCATTTGTGGTAAGGTTTCAAAAAGTCAAAAGATGGGATTTTGGAGATGATGATAAGTATACCAACCTATCGGTATCGTTGATTTTCTCAGCATCCATGAAATCCTCCCTCCAAATCAGGCTGCGACTCGTGAGTCGTGACCAGATGCATGTTCATGTATTGTTCACCAGCGGTCGTTGCTTTGCTTTCTGAAAATGAGCCCCGGGTGAGGATGCTTAATCTACTTCCGCTACCACTCCTAATCCTCGCGAGCAGGCTTGAAATTGAGAAAATACCGGAGTTTTCAGGCGGTGATGTTGATTGTGGCCACGGTGGTGGTGATCATGGTCGCTCTTCTTCGGGGATTAAGAGACGAGGAAGAGCACCGCACGAAAATCCCGACCGTGATTGTCTTTTTTTTTTATCTAGGGATAAGGCAATTCTTTTTTTTTTTTCTTTTTGTATTTAATGCCAGTTTGTAGTGTTTTTAAAATTTAAAAAAAAAAAAAAAAAAAAAAAGAATTACATGAATATAGTTTTGTTGTATGTGCAAAACAATAAAATTAAATTACTAGCATAAATTACCAATTTTTTTTTTTTTTTATAATATGATTTTAATCTAGACAAATGTGATGGGCCGGGTTTGGCTTGCTCCAAATATTTATTCTATAGTCCGTTCACCGTTGAGTATAATAATATCTTTTGTACTGCCATGATTATCTTTTAAAATACGTGAAATCGTTAATAAATCTAATTTTTTATATTCTGATTAGAGAAATCTATAAATTTAATTTTTCATCCCAGCTCATTGATTAAACAACACAATTAATCAAATTTAACACGTACTTACAAGTCTTCGATTGGAAAGGTTTGGTCTGTGTAAAACTTTTCAGGTTATTGTACCTCTCTAATAAGATCTAATAATAATTGGACCAGTCTCTCTGCACATGTCCAAGCATAGTGTCTAATAGTCGAAATGGGTAGGATAGGATGTTTGTTGGCCAGTCTCTCCAAGTCATAGACTGGCTTTTGCGTTCATATGATAAGACTACTGCGTCTTTCGTAGCACGCGGATGTGGAGTAACTCTTTATGTGATGCCAATTATTGTTTAGTGGTTTTGATAAGGATTTGAAAGATATATAATAGTGGTATGCAAAATCAACGCTACTCACGCATTCTAATTGTTGTCCCTGCTGAAAATCTTTGAATTTCCTATGATATTTTTTTTGGGGCAAAATTAGCAATAAAGACCCGAGTCTTTTATAAGAGTTGTTGTAAGTCCCATTCATTCATTTACCTACTACTTTTCAAGCACTGGATGATGCGAAATCCTAAAACAAAACTAGCAAGGTTATAGTCTCTGATTTCTTTTTACAACAAACTTTGCGGCATGGTTACTTCTTGTTGAGGAACATTTGAGCTTTTCATATTCTTTTGCCACACCTCCGGTCAATCTGTTTGCGTCGCAGCTTCACTTCACGCTTTAACCCAATCACCAAGCCTCTCAACCCCAGTTTGCGTTGCAGCTTCAGTCTATGCTTAAACCCAATCACAAAGGTTCTCTCCCGTTGGAACATTTTTAGTGAGGCGTCAGCGGTCGCATAGAACTAAACAAAGGATCACATGGTATTTGTTATATATATATGTGTATATAAATTATGATGGAGCTGTTAAAGTTTGTAAAATTCTTACATTCACAAAGGAGCGCGCAAGAGAAACCAGAGCAATTGCCTCAAGAAAACATCTAAAGGAACCATTCGGCTTCGGCAAATCACAAGACTGGAAAAACTGCAAATAAAAACCAAGAACAAAAGAAAGTTAGCAAATAGCAATGTATCCGACACTACATATAGTCAGGATTCGAATTACCTGGCACAGCATATCCAAAGATGGTCTTTTGTTGGGAATGAGAGCAGACAAATCAATTACTCTGGCGTGATCCATCTTTAAAGCTGAGACGGATCAAGTCAATAGAGTGGGTGAGATGGATCAAGTAAACAAGGTTCCGGAAGAAATAAAAAGAGAGATAGGGAACAAATGTGATTACCTCTTAAATCTTTTGACAAATGATGACCAACCATAATAACATTGTAGCTAAACAGTTCCTTCAATTTTGTCTGCGGAAAATGATCCATCAGGTCAAAAATGCAATGTGTAAGCAAGAAGAGAAAAGGAAAAAAAAAAAAAAACCAAAACAAGATTTGTGACCTGCACATCTGCCAAAGAAGATAGAGCTTCCGCATTTTCAACATCCTCCGCAGTAATTCCAGTGATATCTGTCTTATAGTCGACCACGGGTTTATCCGGTTTCACGAATGTATCAAGAAGCACATTGAAGCCTTCGTCAACTGCAACAACTACAGCTGCAGCTTCACTGCCATCTGCACAGGCAACAATGGCACAACGAACCGCAATCATTTTTCGATGGAGCGGTACCCTAATTAGAAGTGAAGCATCCCTATAATCCCATTTAGACTCTGTAAGAACCAAATCCTCGGATCTAAACGGTGCCAAGTATTCGAAATGGTGATCAGGGTGACACAAAGTCCTTCGAACGAGAGACTGCTGAACAGACTCGTTCTTAACTTCCCGTGAGTAATCGTAAACCATACAACGGGTGGGTCTCAAAGACAGAGCCAATATCGCCAAATCACTTTTCCTCTTGAGAGATTTAAGAAAACGCAACGAGTCAGCTTTGGATCGCTGCGAAGGAGAAACAAAGACTTGTCCGTACGTTTCGTCGTAAACTTTGAGAAACTCCTCCCATGTCCCATGGACGCCTCTCATACCTCGAGATCGACAAATTTCTACGAGCCTTACATGGTCTTCTTTAACTTTGCAGGCTGCTAGTATCCGCTTCGTTTCCTCCATATCCAATCCTACGGCTGCGCCGGCCAAGACGAAGAGATTTAGGGTTTTTTCCTTTTCTTTTTGCTTTGTTTCGCTTTTCTTTCCTTTTACCACTGTACAATATATATATTCGGTTTGGTTTTGGTTTGCCTCGGGTTTTTAGGTTTGACAGTTTTTGTTCGGTTTATCATTTCCAATTTTACCGACATTTTCTTTTTCAGTCACCTACTGACTTCATAATTTGAGTAATTATAGGCCTGATTAGTAACTGTTGTTATTTGTGTGCTTTGACTGTAAAAATTTTGCTATAGAGATTTTAACTGTTAAAACTTTCATGACTGTTATTTTTATTATATGTTTTTCATAAATATAAATTATGCTAAAAATAAATTTATGTGGCAATATCATGAATTTTATTTAAAATATAATTTTTTAAAAAATACAAAAACTCATAGAAAATGAATAGATAAATATTTCAACAAATTAAAAAATATAAAGATATGACATAATTGATTATGTGTTATAATGGTTGTTGATGCTAAAATAATTATAAAAAATGGATCTCAAAATAACATAAATAAAAGCATGATTGGTAAAATTTTGGTTTTTAAAACTTTAAATTAATTATAAAACCTTAAAAGTCTCTCCTAATCAGAGCCATAGTATCATTCTAAATTTATTATATGGGTTTTTTTATTATTTCATTTTAATTTAAATATCTTATTTTATTTACTAGACGATAAGTAATTTTAAAACCCGTTTGTTCAGAAAAATAATAATAAAAAAATTAAGCCCAACAAATAATTTTTATGTTTCGAAAATTTGATTTTGTTATATATTTATTTTGGGCTTGTTCACAAGAAGACACCATTGATACGAGTAACAACACCAAATTGCAAAGAAGAAAACAAAAAAAACAAGATTGAAAGCAAAGCAAAAGGAGGTATTAAAGAGTTCGAATTTTCAAATCCGTTAAATAGAGAAGAAACTGGTGGAAAACTTTAGCAATGTTATTATTATTACTATTATTAATATTATTATTTCTTTTTTAACAAATAAATCTAACAGGAGTAAATTATTTTTGTTTTCTTTATGATAAGACATTTTGACTTGATATTCTTCTTTTAATTTATATAGAGAGAAAGAATATATAAGTTAAGCAATTATGTACACTCAAATTAAGCCAATAAACATCAATCTCTAAAGCTATATATTCTTCTTAACCCACACATCTTTTGTTTGTGCGTCTAGACATTTCAAGCCTCTGGCTTTCTCTGACCATCCTTCCACCATTTCATGTGTATACAGATCACCAGCCAAATGCGCATCCATCCATCTAGCAGCAACAGATATGCCCAGTTTCAATGGATGAGACTCGGCAAATGTGAAAATAAGGTGCAATTGTGTAAGCTAAAAACATCAAAAGCTGAAGACTTTTTCATAACCCAGGTAGAGGTACCATCATAGTTGAAGAGGTCTTGTTTGGCTCTCTCTTGATCTTAACAACAGAGGAAAGAAGGCAACACTTAGATTCCATTTCCACATACTCGACCAAAAAAAAACAAGGAAGCATATGACATAAATAATACCTGTGCTTCTAGCTCGGCTATTCTCTGTAATGATGCTTGTTCTATGCACACACGGCGTTTGCGTTCCTCATCAAGCAAACATGTCATCTTATACCTTAATTCAGCCATTTCTTGCGTAAGGTCTTCTGCTTCTTCCTTCGCCTTCAGTTTCTCCTGTTTCAATTCTTCCTGCAAACACCAGAAAATCGCAGGTGAAAACTAGTTGGACCACAATATTTTCTACCAAAGACAGCAAGTAGAAGGGAGTTCCAAAGTTTGTCAAAAGTACTTTCAGTTGCTTCACAAGATCTTCATGCTGCTGTGTCTGTTTCGCCATACCCTCCATTTCATCAATCAAATTCACATTCTGAGGAAGTTCTAGTTTCTTGATGATTGCATCGAAGCTATTGCTGTGACACACAAAACAAACATTATTAGGAACAGGGATTAGCTCAATTTCATGATGTAATAAAGTAAGTCTTAAGCTGGAACTTACCGAACTTCATTGGACACCGGAAGCACATGGCTCAATTCAGCGAGGAAGCACTCTGCATCTAGAGGCTGTCCGTCTTCACTTTCTAACCGTTCCTTAGTACTTTGAAAGAAATCTTTGATACTCTTTTCAGAGGCGGTAAATTTTTCGCTCAGCTCTTCATTTTGCTTCTCAAAGTACTTGGCATTCTCTTGTGCCCTCTGAGACTGCAACTGGAACTCGTCAATTATTCCTTTTAATTGATCTTTTTCTTGGATACTTTCTTCTTGAATTTGCATTGCATCAACCAGTGCTTGCTCCAACGTTGTGATGGCAAGCTTCATGCTTTCTATTTCGCACAAGGACTCTAATGTTAAGGATGAGATGGCCTCCTCCAGTTTCTCTATGGAGAGAGACGAACTCTGTAGCTCTGATTCTTTGTTCTCGAGCTCTTGTAACAACAACAAATGCTCCGATTTAGACATACACAAATCCTCTCTCAAACAATTAACTTCTTCTTCCAAATTCCTTGATTCAGCTAATTTGAATTCAAGATCGTGCAGATGGTCATTGAGATAATTCACTTCCTTGCTTCTGAAAATGAGCTGATCTCGCAAGTAATCTACACGGCCAAGAATAATATACGCTGAGACTTATTTGTTCAGAAAGAAACTAAATTGCGTAGCTCAAAAATAGGCATTACCAATTTCTTTATAGCAATTCAACAACTCCTTCTCCATGGTGTGAATTCTTGCTGTGTCTTCTAAGCGAGATTCCGATAATGACTTTGTGCGGAGTTCCAACCTCTGTGGTAAAGAGAAGATTAAATGTCCAAAAACTCAACCTTCCCTTAAATGCTCATTAAACAAAAAAAAAAAAAAAAAAGAGTAGAATTTACTCTGACTAGTTCGATACTATGAGGCTGCGATTCTCTCAGCATGTCTTTCTCTTTCCTTAGCTGCCAATAACAAATCAAAGAGCACAAAACAAACTCCATCAATCGAAGAGTCATTACAATAAAAATCTGAGTCCAACTTTCACCAAGATACATAATAACAATGTTTTACCTCCCTGCGTCTTGTCCCAATCTGCAGAAGCTCTTCAACATCAAACGAGTTCTCACAATCACTTCTAGAGCTACATGCCGAGCTACTGTTTCCCGAGAAACTTCCAGAGCTACTCGACATTTATAGACAGAACTTGCCACTGCCAAGGTAATGAATCATTAGCAACATGAACCTATTATAACTAACTTCACACGAATCCAAGCCCTAAATGAAAATTAGACTAACGTTGAACTTATCTTTCCACAAAAATCAAAATTACGCTATAAAAAGAGAACACAGCGAAATGAGAAAGTAGAGAAACGTCAACTTCACAAGTCAAATTATTCGCTAAAAATTAGATGAAAGGCCTAAGTTGCCTCTTTACTCGATTCCTTTGAAGTAATTACGGAAAACAAAACTATACATACCACTTAGATAAACGCCAATTTCAACAAACAAAGGATAAAATTGCAACCCAGGGAAAAAAAATTGATGAGCGTACATACATACATACATACATACATACATATACACACGAATACAAAAACGCAAAGAAACGTTTACCTTCACAACGCAATTCCTCCCTGAGATTATTCCGACGACGAATTTGATCGGAGTTTTTTTTGAATTTGATAATCCTCCCAATTATTTTTGCGTCTCTCGGTTTCTTCGAAACGATGCCAGCAAATGAGTAAAGATGACCCTCCCTGCTTTGTTTTGAAAAATATAAAACCAGAACCGGGTCAATCCGGTTTAGTCGGGTCGGGTGGGCGGGTAAAAAAAAAATCCCAAAACTAGTAAAATCAGTTTGGGAGAGAGAGAGATAAGAGTGAAAGCAAGCTATAGTCTCATGGCGGTCGCAATACCACCTCAAGCCACATCTCTAGCAAGGCTCGTCTTCCTCACCAAACCATTCTCAAGAGGAATCTTCACCTTACAACCTAAGAAGAATCATCGAAAACCCATTTACGTCTTCTCTCTCCAACAGACTTCTTCTCCGCTAACAACTCTGACCTCCTCCGAATCCAACAACACTCCTAAAGATGAGCAAAAACTCTCCTTCACAATCAACTACCTAATCAACTCATGTGGCTTATCACCAGATTCCGCCACCTTAGCTTCTCGCAAACTCTTACTAGATTCACCAGAACGACCCAACACGGTTCTAAACCTTCTTCGTGACCACGGTTTCACCTCTTCTCAGATCTCAACTCTCGTCAAGAAACGTCCCGTTCTCTTATTAGCCAATGCTGAATCAGTCCTCCTTCCGAAACTCAGATTCTTCCTCTCCATCGGCGTCTCAAAATCTCTACTTGCTCGAACCTTAGCTTCTGATCCAACAATCTTGACTAGATCTCTCGTTAATCAGCTCATCCCTTCTTACAATTTCCTCAAAAGCGTTCTTGATTCCGACGAGAAGATCGTGGCTGCGTTACGAAGGACGACTTGGGTTTTCTTAGAGGATCATACCAAGAATCTTGTACCTAACATTAGCTACATGACTGAGACTGGTGTACCTGAGAATTGTATTAAGCTGCTTCTCACGCATTTCCCTGAAGCTGTGATGCAAAAGAGCCACGAGTTTCAATCTATCGCTAAGCAAGCTCAAGACATGGGTTTCAATCCTCAAAAATCAACCTTTGTGTTGGCGATTCACGCTCTTTCTGGGAAAGGAAACAAGTCGATATGGGACAAATGCTTTGAGGTTTACAAGAGATGGGATTGGTCTGAAGATGATATTATGTGCGCTTTCAAGAAGCATCCGCATTGTATGATGTTGTCTGAGAGGAAGATCAATAGGACTATGGAGTTTTTCGTTAATGAGATGAATTTGGCGCCTAGATCGATCGCGCAGTGTCCTGTGGTGTTGTTCTTTAGTCTTGAGAAGAGGATTATCCCGAGGTGTTCTGTTGCTAAGGTTTTGGTATCTAAAGGGCTTGTGAAGGAGGATTGGAGCTTGTCTTCGTTGTTGGTTCCAGTGGAGAGAGTGTTCTTGGAGAAGCTCGTCTTCAAGTACGAAGAGGAGTTACCTGAATTGATGAATGTGTATCAAGGATGCATCAAACTCTGAGCTTTTGTTTTTTTTTTACTGTTTCCGTTTGTCATATCTCTCATATGCTGGCTGAGAGACACGAATCTTTGTGAAAAGAGTGTAGTGTGATCCAATTTTGCTAGTAAAAGGATACAGTTTCATATGTTCAATTATATTATAAGAGCAAACGCAAACTCGCAATTGAGACATAGCATAAAGACAGAACAGTAAACAGGAGACACTTGTAGAATTGTCTCTGCAATATAAGGGCAAAAGGCAAGAATCGATTTGCCTATATGTTTTGTATACACACACGCACACAGATACATATATACACACACCTACACGCCTTGATATATATATGTACGTACATGCGTGAATGTGTATGTGTTCATAAAAATTTGAGAGTCACATTGACAGAGATTCTAAATTTTCCAGAAGAGAGAGAGAAGGAGAGTTTTACAACAACATTTCTTACAAATAACGATGACCCTCATTCATCGATCCAACCTGCAAAAAAACGAATCTTTCATTATCAGTGAAGATTCAAATACATAGAGACAAATACCAAATCTATCTTATATTCTCAATGAACTTACGAAAAAAGAAGATGTTGGAGATAAGAATCATTTATCAACGCCTACATCAAGTGCTTTAGAGCCCATCATCACATTTGAATCGATTTGCTTATCAAATTTCTTCTTTCTCCTCTCTTCAAATTCTTGGTATCCTTCCATCTATCCATTTATATATAACGTTATGTCATACGACACAATTCAAATAACTTTAGATAGTGTTCTACGAGGTTATTGACTTACCTGCTGAAACTGATCCATGGAAATGGGATTGTTATGCAAAGAAAGATTTTGCAGACTCTTGCAATGTATCAGCAACCCATCTGGAATCTGCAAAACCATTAGTGTTACAGATTTCACAGGAAGAAGACAGAACCCGAAAAAGGTAAAGGGATGAATGAACAAATCACATTTCGATTAACTACCTGGTTCACTTGATTATTGTCTAAGCAAAGCGACTTTAACTGAGTCAGGTTGCAGAGTGATGCAGGAAGCTCTTCAACAACGTTATCTGCAAGGCTATCCCAAATCACGATTAAGATTTGGAGAAGAAACAACCAGAGAAAATAAAAAGGGAAACGTCATAGAAAAAAACATATCTATTTGTTTCCCAAAGACATTTGATGTTTCTGAATAACCAAACAAACAAATGGGGGTTTTAACGAAGCGAAATCTAAAAGGTGAAAATAGAAACATACCATTAGCCTGTATTTCTTCTAAAGAAGCACAGCTCCCTACTGATTCAGGAAGGGATTTCAATCTGTTATTTGAGACATTCAACAGCACTAGCTGCATTTGATAAAAGAATACAAATTAAATATTTAAGGCAGATGCTTAAGCTATGGGTTTGGGAAATGAAGTCACTTACATTGCGCAAACTACCAATAGTATCAGGCAAGTATATGAGCATATTTCTTGAGATTGATAGTTGTTCAAGCCTGACCAACTGACCCACTGGACCAAAAACAAATGATGAGTATAACCTTTAATGAAGATACAAATCGTTTTTAAATGGACACAAAAGAGTATAGTTGTGATCAAAAGAAAATTGTTGTTACATTCATCAGGCAAACAGCTGATGCGGTTGCCATCAAGCATCAAAACTTTGAGAGATTGAAGTTTCCCTAGATTCCCTGGAAGGCGCTCAACTAGATTATCAGCTATTAACTGTGAAAAAATACAGTATGAAGGGAAAGAGTCAAAAAAACCAAAGCAAGTACCAACAAGCATTCTATCAAAGCTAATACAAATTCACTAGGAGACGGATGAATCTAAGAATACTGTAAAGGGAGGCAAAGTACTCTCACCAGACGCTGCATATTGATTAACTTGCTGATTTCTCCAGGTACATCAGCTGCATAAAAATGGTGAAATACCAACCAAGTCCATCAACTAATAAGTCCATTTCAATCAGAATTTTAAAGAGAAAGAAAAGGCAGAGAAGCCAATACCGATCTTATTATGAGTTAGATCGAGTGTTCGAACTGCTCTCTCCATATCAATCACTTCATCAGGAAATGTCTGCTCAACAAGACCCAAAACAGGACAAGAGATGATAATCAGACGATTCCAGTGTTTTTTAAAAAAACCCCACAAAACGAAACCCTAACCAAATTCATAACTCCACCAACAAAGTTTGGTGCTTTTCCTCTAATCAATAGAAAATACCTCTCAATCATGGCAAACAAGAGACCAAACCCAACACAGAGAAAAATCTCTACAACTTTCATATGAATTCCAAAAAAAAAAAAAAAAAGGTTTAATCATATCGAATTTTTCCAGCTTTAAACCTTCAATTTGGAGTCGCGGAGACCAACAATGCCGGTAGATCGCCACCGCGAGATCCGATTAGCCTTAGAACCTCCAGCTGTATTGCTCGCGCAACACCCCATTCTTTTTTTTTTGTGATGATTCTTCGCCGATCGTCGTCGCAGTAGTTTTTTTTGGTAAGATTAGATGATTATATATAATAAAAATATATTATAATAAGAAATGATTGAAGAAAATCTCCAAACCCAGAAAGTTTCAAAAGGAATCTGATTGTTAAAAAAGATATCAAACTTTTTTGGTCTAAAACTTTTCACAAATTTTGGTTTTTGAGGTTTAGGTGAGGGTCAAGGTCTTTCTCTTTCTCTTTCTCTCTCTCTCTCGCGGGTATATAGGTAAATTAAAATATATAAATTGAAAACTCGAAGACCGGTAGGTAAAAAAACTCAAATACAAACTCTTACATCGATGATCCTCGACGATTTCTACCGCGCCCCAAGACTCATTTTTTCGAGTCAAACCAATTTTGTTCCTCGAATTTGTTGTTTATTTACTGAAACCAACGACTCAATTTTGATGAAACCTTAGCTTGTCTCTTGTCTTGAATCTTAAATGTTACTATTAAGTTTAATAGACCATAACAATAACAACAAAGTTTTATTACAAGAAGTCTCCTTTGTTTGGTTTTTTCGTTTACCCCTTCCTCAAGCAACAGGCTTATATTTCTTCCGATTAAATCCACATTTTATAAATCAAATTTAGACCGGAAAACAGATTTCATATGAATAGCCTAAATGCGTTGTCACAAGTTAAGAACAGACTTCATCTACAAATATACATACTAACACATGATTCTCCTAAATATTATATTGATATATATATAAAGAACCCATCGAAAGACAAAGATCAATAATTTTAACAAGCTTTGTATCAGTTTCATTCATGTGAAACTTGACACTACACTATCAGAACACTCAAAAATCTTGGAACCAGTATCCATTTTTTGGTTCCTTTTTCCTTTCTTTTCCCTAATATCACACAGAAACCGCTTTTTTCATCCAGCGGATTTCGATCTCCAAAACTATCTAACGCTCCTTAGTTAAACAGTTGTACAAGTACGAGATATGTAAAATACACATATTTTGTAAACATTCTGACGAGACAACAAGTCAATAACTAACCACTGATAGATGATTGGCTGTTGACGATGGAAGTTTTTTTTTGTCTTTTCGTCTTTTCATTTTTTACTCTGTTTTAAGTTAGCCGTAGAGCCATTTCTTGAAGCAGTGTTCGTTTCTGTGAAGCGTTTATCACTTGATTGGTTTCTGCATTCTCTAGAACATCTGTGATTATAGCCGCTGCATGACCCAGTGGCTCCTCCGCAGCTCTCTTCAGCATGAAAGCCTGTTGCAAAAGTGAAGATAAGCGAGAGAAAAATATCAGTTTAGCAATAACATATGTTTCGAGCTTTTGGCGGAGGTATGGAAAAACAAAAGACTACTCTGTCCAATCTAAAAGCTTAGTTAGGGAAGAAGTGGAGTGAAGAACCTGGCCATGGTGAGATATGTTTAAGGTACATGGTTGCTGAAACCAAGGTTCTCCATCAATTTGCACAGGTAACGGCGCACAAAGTTGTATCTTGACTGATTGCCCCTGAGCTAGCCTTCTCGCACGAGACAACCCGACCTGAAAGGTGTGAAAACAAAAAATAATCAATTGATCTTAGTTTTCAGGGTTAGCAGTCAGATGTGTGTACAGATCAGATAGAACGCAAATATAACCTGAAGCTTTCCAAGGTGCCATGTTCCAGATATACTCACGACTTCCACTATCTTGTCGTGCATTGATTGCGGATCAAAGTTTTCATATGTTTCATCTTCGTTCTGCCATAAATCTACACCTCCCATGTAACTCCCAATGTTTGCAACAAGTATTCCTTCCGCATCCTTCAAAGATTTAGCATAAAGAAGTTAGAGCATTGATTATCATGCGGGTTTTATCTGCAAGGTATCTGTGACTCACCTCAGGAACCTCGATGTCAACACCATCTACCTCAACGCGAACTTGCCAAGGGAAATCTTCGAATGTTCTGTCCATTATACTCCTTGCACCTTCTCTAGCATAGAGGACTTTGTTCATAAACTGCACACGGAGACCATACAAATATCAGTTTCATGGACTAAATATTATCAATACAGCTTCTCTACAATATATGCCAGTTATATCAAATGTAGAAATACAGTTGTCCTAAGGTTAAATCGAAATTTTATCAATTCATGTTTATTTGGTTACCTGGCTATAAAATCTCTCTGGATTCTCCTCCCGTAGATTGTGAATCTCAAGGGCGACCTTCGCATCACACCCGACCCCTGTTAACATTAGCAACAATTATAAGCTATGGGTTTCAAGATAGCAGTCATATCATTTACAAAGATAGTAATATACACAACGGGAATGGTTCAAATTAGCCCTCATGAAGAGAGTCTACATAATAATACAATTTTAATTATATAGATTTGAAACGCAAATTGCCATGTTAACTGTAAATATTTTTAACCCAGAGATGAGTCCTCATAATAGCATTATGTACGGGAAAAATGTTGCAAACAGAACTAAAGGACTCTGGAACTGAGATCAGATAGGTCGAGTACACCTAGAGGTTTTGACAGGAAAGCTTCGAAGTTATTCACTTAGAGGTTCAGAATTTAACTGACCTATATAATTGTTCATATATTTTGGCGGGTGAAGTTGCTTTCCTTGTTGATTAGAAATCGATACTTTCCAACGATCAAGAACAGTGACTGCAGCATGCTCTATGTTCTGTAATACTGTAGACAAGCCTCCCTGTCTCTCAACAGAGCCTAAACCACCACCCCAATTTAATACTCGGGACAGATCATTCCCCGTTCCAGCAGGCAGGATAGCAACTGCAGGAGGAGAGACGAAATTCTGTTTCTCTATTGCATCTAATACCCAACCAGCAGTGCCATCTCCACCACAAACAAGAACTCTAAAGTGAGGAACCTTCCTGAAGAGGAAAAGTCCCACTTCTGGTCCCTGCACAGAACTCAATTCACAAACCTGCAAGAAATGGTCCATCAATAAACTTCAAGACCACATATTATGAAAATGCATTGAAAATGTCCACAGATATAAGTCTGTAACAAGTTTTCTAGGCAGCATACACTACCTGCACAGGATTTAGAAGAAGATGAAGGCGTTGACGAAGGGAATCACCTCGTTGAGCACCACTCTTTTTATTAATAAAAACCAACAACGGTCTTGCATCTGAAGGCAAATCAGTGAGCTCATACTTAAGTTTCGACCTTAGCGCATGATATTCCTTCTGACCAAGAGACCCGCTTCTCTTAACACTGGGCTTTTTTTCTAGCTTGCCATTGCTGTCACTGTCCCCGTGAGAAGAATCCCCATTCATAACAGTGATAGAATTTTCAAGCATGGTATGGGAGCCGTTAACAACAGGTGGGCCTGTCTCAGCTGTGCTTTCTGTCGATTCATCGCAATTGCTACCACTATTACCCGTGTCAGCTGAAGAAGTTTCATTAGCTTGCTTATATTTTTTGCTTTGACTCCTGATGCTGGCAAGGGCGGTTGATGCAAGTTCATTAGCACCGTGCGTGATTGAGCTCAGAAATCCTCCAGAGGGATTCCGTGTCAATTCCTTAACGTAGAGAGGGCACAATATTAACCTTCTAAGCGGGCCTAAATCACAAATGTCACCAGTTTCATTCGACATGTTACTGTGACAGTCAACATGCACAAGACGTTGACACCACAAGCAGCACCAAATAGGAGAGCCCCCAAGAAAGGAGCTACTACATGACTCGTCACAGTAGCTACAAAAAGAGGAGTCATCAGGCTGATCAGCACCTTCTGTCCAGCGCACTGCCCACTGGTGCACCACATGCTCATATCCAATCATGGAGACACATTTGCAATCTTTAGCCGCACTTGAAGAACAGTTAAAATGGGCTGCTGCTCCACAGATAGCGCACCTGTGGAAAACACTTTCTGAAGCTACAATTGCCTGAGATGGAGACATGGACTTGAAGCATACACAACAGTTCAAGTTCTTGGCACGAGAGATAGGGTCGGGTTCCCAGCTATGAGGAGCAACAGGAACCTTATGCCGTGCCTTTGGGTTTTTCTTTGATCTGGCTATGGCTTTCGTCCAACTTAGGTTGATATTTCTTCGCCATTGAAAAGCTGTGTAGGCGATGGTCAAAATACCAACAAGGGCAGCAACAAAACAAGAGAACATTAAACCACGAGACTCGACCGATTCAGCTGGATTCTTGCTGTTCCAATTAGGAAAAAACATCCCCAGTTCTCCATCGTCGTCCATATTTATCTATGTTTCAACCCTACAAGTAAGAAAATTCCTTAAAGTTCCGTGCTTGACTAGAAGAAGCTCCACAAGATTCCTGTCTTGGTCAGGTCCAAAGACAGGTCATTAAAAAATCTTCTTCAAATTCCATATCCTCATCATCCATCAAAATCTTGATACCCTCAGAACAAGCTTTCTTGATACGGTTACAAATCACACTTCAACAATAGAAGAAGACAATACTCTTCTGCCCCAGTCCAGCAAAAAACAAAATGGTACCTGTCATCCAACCATATAAAACGTTAAGAGACAATAGTTTTCACAAGAAACATTGCATCACAGATGCACCACACTACTAGTAATTGTGATATTGACTCATATTCAGACTCTAATCGAACAAGCTTGGACAACACCTCCTTATATATCAAAACTCGAGCTCAAGTGAAAAAATCAAACTCAGATCACAAAATTCCAAAATCCTCCAATTAAAAAAGTGGACATAGACTGCGAAGATCCAATGAAAATATAAGAAAAAATAGAATAATATTTATAAAAAACAAAAAAAAAGAAGGGGCAGAGAAACCCTAACCTCCAAAAGCGAGAGAAGAAGTAAGAGATGATCAAATAAGAAAGAAATCGAGCAAGCCGATGCGAAGCCCAGAAGAATCGAGAGCCCCAAGCACCAAAGCAAAAAAAAATTCCCCAAAATCCAATTTTTTTTTTTTTGTGTTGTTTTTGAAAAAAAAAAGCAGATGCACAATCTCTCTTTTGAGTTTTTATAATTGAAATTAAAAAAAAAAATGGATCTTAGTTTTTGATTTATTCGATCGGAGTTGTATTATATTATTGAGAAGCAGCAAGCAAAAGCAAATAAGAAAGAGAAAGATTCTTCTGGGGACGAAGAAAGAGATGGTTTTTTTTTTTTTATTAATCAACAAATCTATTGTATCCG
Source organism: Camelina laxa (assembly GCA_024034495.1). Taxonomy (NCBI): domain Eukaryota; kingdom Viridiplantae; phylum Streptophyta; class Magnoliopsida; order Brassicales; family Brassicaceae; genus Camelina; species Camelina laxa. The sequence continues at coordinate 2,932,556 of CM043881.1, forward strand.
TCTTACACGGCTCGGCCACGTCGGATAATTGATGAATCTCTAGTTTCAGGTAGCCACGTGGCTTTACTCTTTTTTGTCGGCAAAGGGCCCAGGCCCATTCTTTTCATGACACGGTTTCGGATATTACTTCAGCATGGATGACATTGACCCACTTAACAAAAAAAAAAAAAAAGAATTCCAATTCATTTCCTTTTTTATTTATAAAATTAAAGAAATAATTGTCCAAATCTGGAATTTGTGGCATGGTTGGTTTCTCTCATCCAAGGTGTGATATTTTTTTGGTAAAATGTTGGAAAAAATTTTAAAAAAGAAGGAAAAAAGGAGAAAAGACTAAAAAAAAAGGAAAACTTAAAAGCACATACAAATGTACTTGTACAAGTATGTATTTGTCAATGTCAGTTTTCTCCTATGCTCGATCGAACTTTGGATCAAGTATTGTCTTACTCGATTTAGCCTAGTTCAAAAATACGGGATCATGGTTAGTTAATTAGTTATAATACGTGTAACTTTATCGAGTGATGCTGCAGTGCATACCGTTACCACTTACACTTACAAGTTATGATTTTAGATTTCAGAATATAAGACAAAACAATAGATATTAATATTATTCTCTCTGTTTCAAAATATAAAATATTTTAGAAAAAATTTTTGTTTTATAATATAGAATGTTTTTAAATTTTAATATAATTTTTAAATTAATTTTATATTTTATATTATACAGTATTGTTTTTGATTATTTAAATTTGTTAAAAATAAAATAAAAAATTAATCTAAGTATTTTATTTAAAATAATATATATTTTGAAATAGAGAATATATTTTATAATTTAATAGGAAAACAATTACACAAAATTGCTCTAATAAATCTAGGTCATGATGGTTTTATGACTTTTTCTTCATCCCGCTATCATTATTTTGCTCATGTCCATCCAAAATATCGACACGGCTGCCTATTATTAATTATCATTTTCCGAAACCCGAAGTTATATTATATGAACCATAAAATTAGGTCAAAAATGTATCAACACGATTTTATTCCGTCATTTTATATATAAGAAATTGATCAATCTTCTTTAATATCAACCTATTGTTCATTTTACTTTTTAACTGAAAACAGATACGACTTTGTAGAAACAACATGTATGGGCAAATGGTCTAAAGTAATTCTTCACAATATGAACTCTGCAGTCTCGACTAATCACAATATGAACTCCACAGTTTCGACTAAATTTTGATTGCTAATAAATAGACACATATATATTTTAATACTCTTTTGTTATTACAAAAATATGCCATAGTCTAGATGTCCCTTCAAAAACGGACACTTCGAGTACAGCTATATACTAGTAGATACTATATGATTTTGCAAATCTAGTAGATACCAATATATGATTTTGCAAATTTGAACTGAACCAGCTGTGTGTTCCTTTCCAACACTTAAAACTACTACTAGTAGTCGGTTTCTAAGACAAAAAAAAAAAGAAAAGAAAAAAGGTAATCATGTTTTAGTCATATCGACGAAGCTAGTTTAATCAAGGTTAATGTGCTGAGCCCCTCACGGATCTCGAGGCTGGAAAGACGTTAAAACAAATGTTAACCAAATCGGACGGTACATATTTACTGACATAATGAAATCATGATGCTTAGAGTAGTAGTAGACATCCTCTTCGGATCTTCTAGGCATTATTAAATCTGTTTCTTATTATTACCAAATAGTATTATATATACTCAACCAAAATCATTCATTCCTTCTCTCCACCTCCAAACCGCCTCCAATGGCTTCTCCCGCTGATGACGGCGTCACCGTCGTTAGACAAGCTCCGCAGCCACCTACACAGTTCTTCTTTCCTCACAATAGCTACTACTTCTGTGCGCCGCCGTACATATACTTCATCTCCGGCGGCAACTTCCCTCCTCCTCCTCCATCAGTATGGGTGTATTACCCGCTTTGGTATAGTCAACCTAACCCGAATCAGTTTGTGTCTACACACGAACTTCCTCCAAACCCTAGCCAAGAGCTCACCCTTCCGCGAGCTAGTAGCAGAAGAATTTTGGCCGGAGAAGTTACGGACGAGATAAGAAGGTTACATGGGTTAGGAAGACATCACAGGAAGTTGAATCTAATGACGATCACATCACCACCGTCATGCTTCGTAACATACCCAACCGATACACGTGCGTATATATATAACTTTATAGTAGTCTATATAATTCCTTCATAACTTGAAGATTATATATATGCTAGTTTTTAGACAAAAGTTTTATTTTATTTAATTTTTAGTTGCGGTGATTAAATGATGAGGATTGAGGCATATGGTTAACAATGTTTGCAGGAGAGAGATGATGATTGAGTACATGGATAAACACTGTGAAGAGGCTAACGGAAGTAATAGAAATGAAGAGTCACCAATCTCTGCTTATGATTTCTTGTATATCCCTATTGACTTCAAGTAAGTTTTAAGTTTTATCATTAAATCCTTTATTCGTTAGTTTCATCTTTGTTTTGATCGTCATGTGTGTGTGTGTGTGTAAGAAAGAGTAGAAACGAAATGATGCTATAAAAATCTTGGAAATCATGATCATAATCGATAATATATCATTGAATATATGTATGCATGTGATGTAACTAACAACTTACAATTTTTGCATGAATGTATTTGTAAGATAACAATGTTACTAGTCAACCATTATCTTTACTTGATCATAACATTACCCACATGAATGGTACCATATTAACAGGACTACAATGAACAAAGGGTATGCATTCGTGAACTTCACAAATGCAAAAGCAGTGTCCAAGTTTAAGGCTGCTTGTAACCACAAGCAGTGGAGCCATTTTTACTCATCAAAGGTGCTTGAGATTACTTCTGCTAAGATTCAGGCTAGTCTCTACTCCTATACCCCTACATATTTATACACATATCTGTCTATCTTATCTTATACCAATCTTATTGTGACACTTGCGTAGGGCAAAGATGAGCTGGTGAGACGTTTCAAGGATATGACATATCCAGATGAGGCGTATAGTGCAGTATGTTTCAGCCCAGCACGCAGCGGAGGGAGGACTATGGTTCAAACCACAATGGTCGGTAATGCACCGAACCAATGAGCTCGGTTTAGTCTTTTTATATATCATGGCTACATATATGTGCCATTATGAATTAAAAAAAAAGTGTATGTGAAGGTGGACATGGAACTAGGTTGGAGAAGTAAAGACTCAGACACCGAACCAAATCCAAGTAAAAACTCCGAAAGGTTTAGTTTTGGATTTGGTTTTTGATGTGTGTGAGTCTTGACTTTTTGTTAGTGTTATGTTTAAGGGTCTACTAGCTTGTTTCTCTATCTCTCTGTCTTGTTGAACTGTTGTTTATGTTTAATATAAATATTTATATCGTTTTCTCTTCTTTTTTTTTCTTTTTTTTGTTTGTTGTTATGAAGATTGTTCTCAATTTCAAAAATTTGGTTGAATTTGTATGTGAATATCGAATCATATACGTCACTAGAGCTAGTAGAGAAGACGAAGATTCCCTCTTTAACCAGTTAATTTTCTAGCCTGATAAAATAATGACGTGAACGATATCGCCGGTGTGATTATAAATTAGGACTTCTTTTTCTAACAACGGCGGATATTTTGGACGTTATGGAACATACGTGAAGAGTTGCTTATTTTATTTGAACTCACATTTAATAACTAAAAGAATCTTTCGTAGAAAGGTACTAGCGGATTTGTCGTCTTTTTAAAACATGTTGTATAAAACACCTACCATATATACCCTAGGGCCCTATTCTGGCACCTCCTTTACAGATTCGGATTCCAGTTTTTATTGAGCCGAAACCATCATTGTTGGCAGGCTTGGGTGACGATAGATTTTGCAATAGATAATTAGTACTTTTTTGACAAAAATCTTCATTTCTTGGTGCACGGAGCGAGAGAAGTGACATATAGAGAAGATGTACACTGTGGGGGCTGTCCACAAATAGTGACCAAAAAGGTTTCTTTGTTTCTCCTACCAAAAAAAAGGTTTCTTTGTTTCTGTCTGTATCTTCTTTATCTCTCTAGTTTTCTTTCTACAAATAGTGACTTTTGCAATTTTCAATACTCTTCAGTCTTCTTAACAAGTAATTCGATAAAATAGTAAATTCAGAACTTTGGAATATATGTGAAATTACAAAACTCTTGCTAATTTGGGAATGGATTAAAAACCAGATATTATAAGGAAAAAACTTCGCATAGTTTTGGGAAATTTTATATATATATTTTTTTTTATTACCACATATTTGGGAATGAAGAGGGAAACCTCCAAATAAGTATGGGTACAGTACACACTCACTTAACCTGTCCCGGACAGTCCTAATGTCATCATCACTACACTTAGGTTAGGTATGAGAGACTGACTTGTTTAATCAGAAAATTGGTTTCAACTAAAGTCGCCAAAAACATCGCTGAGAGCTTGTCGAAGAAAGAAGAGGAACCAAAATATAAGTAATCATTACAAACCGAAACAAAACAAAGAAGAGAGTGAAAGCTACAACAAGTCAAAAAGTGAACCGACTCCAAGAACTATCTCAACAATAAAGACTTTTGAAACTTACACCATTTCTAATGATTTTTTTATAATTATCTCTAATATAGAAAAAATTCTCACTTTAAAAAATATAAATTATTATTTTAATTTTTTATAAACTTTATTTTTTTCTATATATAAAAAATATAATAATCTCTATTTTAAATATGAGAATAGATGTATTAGAGTAAATGTACCTTTAAAATAGATATTGCTATAATATTATAGACAAATATCGACAAATATAGAAATGAGTTGGATATGTTCTGAGAGAGTTTGTCACAAGTTTTACGGTTTGAGCTATTATAAGGGCTTCAATCGTTAATCTTCGTCAAGACCCCTTTTGTACTAGAATAATGTTGGCTTTCTAACTAATTTTTATAAAGCTTGTTGTTACGTAAAATGAATCTAAGAACCAGTAAATTAGATATTAGAGAATTTATCTATTTTTTTTTCACACTCCAATTGTTTCTTATTCCACGGTTTTAGTTATATATAACTTTGAAACGATGAAGATTTATGATAATATTAACCCCCAAGTTATCTCTAGATTAGATACATATGAATATCATAAGTTTAAAGTGTTAATCCAGTTAATCTCTAAGCCTTCGTGTAGTACTATTTTTTTTTTTTCCCGACACAGCAATCCAAAGCTTAAAAAACAAAAGTAACAAACTTTTGCACAATTAAATAATCATGTGGAAACGCGTAAATACGGTGTCGTATCGGTGTTTAGGTGTGTGGGTTTGGTTGTAATGGTCTTATCAGTGGCCCACACTAGAACAACAACTCTGTCTGGTCTATGAATGAGAGAGAACCTTCCGTCTCAGAAAGAGAGTTTTAAAAAATCAACGAGCCATCTCTGCTTTGGACCCGAGCCTACGGACCCGAACCTTGGTTTTGCTCCTCCTCTTGCGCTCGCCGTTGAAATTTGTTTCGCACTGCTCTCTCTCTCTCTCTCTTTCGATCACTTTATCTCTCTCTTCCCCTGGTTTCGTTAATTCTTGGATTCGAAAACCCTAAACTTTATCCCTACAGATTCTGAGGAAGGAGAAAAAAAGGAAGCTTTCCTTTCTTTTTGAAGGTTCCCATTTGTTGTTGTAAGGCTATAAACGTGACACAAGTGGTGTAAGTTCACATCTCTCTCTCTTTTCTCAGTGTTGAAACCCTAATTTTTGTTAAAAAAAATTGTTTTTTTCCCCAATTATTCGGGGCGGGGTGTGAGATTGGTTTGCGACAATTCTGATCTCGAGTGGGATTCGCGAGATTTCCATTCAATTCTGTAAATTTGCTAGATTAGCTTAAGTTTTTTCAGCTGGTTTTTGTGACATTTACTGCAGTCGAGCTCTTTGAGTAGTTTACTGGATTTCTGTGTATTGAGTGTGTTATAGTTTTAGAAGCTGATTGGAGCTTAGGCTTTGGTACCTTAGACGTCAGTGTACGGTTTTATATATAAGGAGGAAACAGTTCTGATTTAGGTTTCCTCATAACCTTGAGGGCGTTTGAATCAATTCTCCAGTTCTTTTGTTATGCTTCTGTTTCCTATTGCAAAAATAACATTTGTTTTGTAGCTTTCTTCGGAACCAATACTATCAAATGTTATTGAAAACACAATTTGGGTTCAACTTTAAATTTTGCAGTGTATGTTTTGTTTGTTGAACAGAAAAATCTATTGACTAGTCAGAGCATTTCAGTTGGAGGTAGCTCATGAGTTCTCGGGGAAAAAGGTGTTTAGATAATCTGCTAAAAACATATTCGAACTTTAGATCAAAGGATGCACAATATTGAACTCATTTCTGTTTTCTTTTCCAAGTCCAGATATATAAAAAGTATCTACAGGAGCTGAATCTATGCCTGGAAACGAATTTGGGGAGAAGATCCACAATTTCTTTGGACAAGAAGGCCTATCGCAAGACCAGCGCCAGCCTCAGGTGGTTGACGGAAATTGGCCTGGTTTTAGTAATGGTCTAGTCAGCAACCAGAGGCAGATAGACCCATCCCTTATTGCCAATCTGAAGAGCTATAACACACACCAATCTGGTATATATTTTGTCTCCTCCATGACAAGCAATGAATTCCACAATTTATACTCAATTCATAGCTACATATGTTGTTAGCTTTTAAACGTCGCTTTCTTTCTTACTCCAGTTGATCCTCAGAGAAGTCAATTAAATTCACAGCATGGTTTGAATTTTACTCAGCAACCTATAAGGCCCGAGATCTCGAGAAGTTTGTTGCAAGACCACCAACAACTCACAAATGGTTACATGCATGGGAACCTAGGGTCGCAGACAATGCCGAATGGGGCAAATTTTTTGGGAATGGATGTAGAATCTAGTAGGGATAGGTTACCAGCGAGGGGATTTACTCCAGAACTTCGTAAAATTCCTATGAGGTTTGAGATGGGAGAATCTCCGGTTAATTATGATTTCTTTGGTGGTCAACAGCAAATAAACACACAGCTCCCTGGCATGCTCCAGCCTATGCCAAGGCAGCAGATGACATTCAATGATATGCAACTACTAAAGCAGCAAGTTATGGTTAGGCAAATGCATGAATATCAAATTCAACAACATCTTCAAAAGCAGCAGCTAGAAGCCGGACAGCTCAATTCTTTGAATTTAAATGCAGCCAACAGAAGTCGCTCAAGTGATAATCAGTCTCATCCATTGATTAATGGCATTCCTCTTCAGGATGCATCAAGTAATGGTTGGCAGCCTGATCTTATGACAGGAAATACAAACTGGATGCATCGCGGCATCTCACCATCTGTTCAAGGTTCATCCAGTGGGCTCATGATTACCCCTGAGCACGGTCAGACAAACTTACTGGCGCAACAATTCGAACCTTCCTTGTACGGTATGCCCGTTAGTGGAACAAATGCACCTCAAAATGCCTTTTCTTCCGTTCAGATGAACAAGTTAGCTGCGCAGCATGGTTCTGCAAACAGGAGTTCCTCTCTCACAAATCAGCCAACTTCATTTCTGAATCAAGGTGATGGACAGGACAGTCATATGCTCCCTAGATCGACATACCAGGAGAAAGTGGTATTCTCCCAGACAGCAGTTCCAGATACAAATATTAGGTCCAGTTTTGAAAATTTCCAGCAAGATGATTCCCGCGAGAGGAATATTTCAGTGCAGGAGAAATTTGGTCAGATGGAGGGTTCTGGTCAATTAGAAAAATCATTTGTGAAAGTGCCTGAAAATATAAATGCATTGCAGAAGTCGTCAACATTAGATCCAACGGAAGAAAAGATTTTGTTTGGTTCGGATGACAATTTGTGGGAGGCATTTGGAAACAGCGGTGATATGAGCTTGACAGGAAATCTTATGTCCAGTAGTTCTGACCTTTTTGATGCATGCCCCTCTTTGCAGAGTGGGAGTTGGAGTGCTCTTATGCAATCTGCTGTTGCAGAAACATCCAGCGATGACGCAGGAGTACATGGATGGACTAACAGCAATACTGGGCCACATACGAATTCTCATACTGGTAGAAGAGCCCAGGATTTGGGTGTAAAGGCTTCAAACGCACGAAGTGAGAGACTCCACAGTGATTCCACTCGGGCAGCTGTTCAACATTTGCCTGCGAAGGGAAATAAAGTTTCAGATCATGGCCTTTTGGAGAAGCCAACGGGTCAACTTAGTCAAATGGCTGGAAATATATTTCATACTTCAAGTTCTGGTATTGATGAACAGAATAATTCGCATTCTATTCAAAAGAACGAGGGCATGGAAGATAGATTTGGTATCTGGAAGGCTGCGTCTAATCAAAATGTAGCTGCTCATATTGAACATAAGAATCACTCCACACATAATCCACAAATGCAAAGGGAAAACTATGGACTTGGCAATTCTAGTGCTTTGAGGGATGTTCAGGGAAATATCTCTCAACTGAAATCTAGAGACGGCAGTCAGATTCTTGAGTCATATGCGAGTAATAATACTGGATCCAATGAAATGGTAAATGCCCGTGATTTTTCTATGGTGCCTGGTGGAAGAGACACCCAATCTGGTCATGTTGGTAGTAGGCCGTCAATAAGTCGCAAATTTCAGTATCATCCCATGGGTAATATTGATGTCACTAATGAGTCTCGTGATGAAAATATTTCTCATTTGTCACCCACATTGGAGCAGGTTTCTTTAGGAAACCAAGGGTATTTTGGGCAGTCAAAGTCTCTTGGTCAGCCGGCTATGAACATGCGAATTGACAGGGTAAACTTTTATCAGTTGGTTTTAACTAGGTGATGTTTTAGAAATCTGAATCATTCTTAACATTCTTTTGGCTTCTTTATGGTAGGGCCATGTTTCGCAAAACGAGTTGAATTGTACAAATGAGACTTTTAATGGCATGGGATCAGATAATTCGCCTAGTACATCTGCTTCAGCTGACAGAAGTGTTGATAGGCATAATCAAGTGAAGAGTACTTCGTCAAGGTACTCTCTTTTTAAATATGTTTGTTTTCTAAAAATTATGTTTGCTTAATGTATTCTCTTTAAATGCGTTTTTGAAGTTATATAGCTATTATGACATTTTTTATAGATAGTTTGTCAAGTAACTAACAGAGTTACTTAACTATGTCACTTGTCATCAAGTAGCTCTTATTCCCTGATTGGGGGCAATTTGTGCTTTGCAATCGCCTTTCTTAGTTTTTTTTTTTTTTTGTGCAGGCAGACTATGCTTGAGCTTCTTCACAAGGTGGACCAGTCACCAGAGAATTCATCAGAAACAAATGTTCCTGGTGTTTCAGAAGCGACACCCTCTGCAGACTATGGTAGTCAGTTCCAGCATAATCAGCCATCTGCTTCTCAAGGGTTTAATCTACAGCTGGCACCTCCATCTCAACTAGCTCCTACACCTGATAACGTGCAGTTTTCTCGGAATTCTTTGCAGCCATTGAATTCGTTTCATACTGGCCCTGAAAAAGGAGGAACAAGTCAATCAAGGTTTGCTCCGTGGGCGTCTAATCAATCTTTTCCTCAGCAATCCACTCATCAAGGACCGTTTCCTGGAATCCTAGGAGGATCCAACATGACCTCTGGTTTTCCTTATTCCAGAGGATATCAGCAAAATCAACAGATGACTGTTCCTACTCGACAATCAGCTGCTAATTATCCAGTTAATTCAGTGTCTGAGTTTTCTACCCCTCAAGTGAAAGAAAGAGATGAACGTAGTGACTTTGATCAACGTGGACATTCAGCACAAACATCTTCCCTGATAAGTCGTACAACCCACAACACAAAAGGAGATTTAGCCGAAGGGTTTCCTATGCTGTCTGCTTCTCAGCCTCTGGTTGCATCCAGTTCGCCTCAGCACAGTTCCTCTTCTGGTATTATGTCTGACTCACCAGCCGGTATTTCAGCTCCGCAACATCGGTTTTGGAACCAGCCATTTAAACCTCAGTCAGATATTTTACGGCCGCATCCATTGCCTAGCAACAACTTAGCAGTTAGCTTCTCAAGGCAGGAGAACGCAAATCAATTATCCTCTCAAACTGGAGGAGACGTTTCATTAAGTGGGAGGGACATGGTGAATATGCATGAGTTACAGAGTAAAGATACAGGTGCAAAACAAACATCTGATGTTGGTCCGATGTTCTCCAGTGTGGTGCAGAGCAATCATCAATCCTTTGACCGCTCTCTTCCTTCAAACAACCTTCCAAAGGAAAGCTTACCTCACGATGACCAAATGGATGGAAGTGGGGAGGGCGATTCACCCAAGATTACTGTGGCGAGAGTTGACAATAGTGCTATTGATCCTCAAAAGGTAGCTTTCAAAGGGGAACAACAATCACCTTCAAGGTCTGATGGTTTAGTTAGAGATGGATATAATCACAAAACGAACCAGATACCTCATTTTGGCCAAACTGTTCCTCAGAGTTTCTCCACTAAGAATTATCCAGCCTCGGCTGGAGCAGATCATCAACAAATCAGTCCTCAGATGGCTCCATCCTGGTATAGTCAATATGGTACTTTCAAGAATGGACTGGTGCAACCCGTGAATGATATAGGGAGATCAACTCCCTTGAAGATAGGAGAACAACCGTCTAATGTTGGGAGTGCGGTTGATGGTACACATTCTATTCAATTATCAAAGCAATTTAATACGCAGCAAATGTCAGGCTCTGCACCAGGATTGGAGACTCCCTCATCTGAATCATTGCTTCATAGTGCTACTGACAAGTTTCTAAACGTTGATAAGCCAAAGAAGCGTAAAACCGCCACATCAGAATTATTATCCTGGAATAAAGAAGTCATGCAGGATCCCCAGAGGCTTAAGACGCTCAGGTGAGTGGCTTATGAGCACTGATATTTATTTATTTATTTATTTTTTTTTTTTTCATTTTGTATATCTATTACCCCATTACCGCATCTAACTCTATATATATATATTCTTTACAGTGAGAACGAGATTAATTGGGCCAGAACAACTTATCGATTGGCTGAAAAAGTGAGTTTCCTCGTTACATGTTTTATCGCTGCTCTTTGTACAAGTTGTTGAATAGTGGCTTATGTTCTTACAGGTGGAATTTGAGACTTTACTTGAGGATGGCCCACAAATCAGATCAAAAAGAAGGCTTATATATTCAACACAACTCATGCAACAACTTTTTAGCCCGCCTCCGGCTAAAGTGATGTCTTTGGTTGCTAGCTCGAATTATGAATTTGTTGCATATACTGCTGCAAGAGCTGCACTGGGAGATGCATGTAGCTCCAGTGGTACCGACAGGAGTGAGCGCTTTTCACCTCCGAGCGATTCAAACCTGTAAGGATATTTTCTTTGTATCCTTTAAATGCTGGAGATTTTCCAAAGCTCGGGATGTGTATTGACATGAACCAATCCACTCTTATATAGGTTGTCTGAGACGACGAGAACTGAAAAAATTAGTGACCATTACATCTCCAAAGCAGCTGAAGATTTCATTAGTAGAACTCAGAAACTAGAGAATGAGTTTGCAGGGTAAAAACCATAGATCTCTCTGTAATTGATTCCAGTTTGAACCGAGTACTCAAATTTGGGTGGCTTGATCTCATAAACATTGGATTCTACTTGCAGGCTAGAAAATGGAACTACAATTCCAGACTTGAGAGTTGAAGTCCAGGATCTAGAGAAGTTTGCAGTGATCAATCGTTTTGCGAAGTTCCACCCACCAGCCTCATCTATGGACCGGACTGTGAATTCACTTAGGTTAAACCCTCAAAGATATGTTACCATAGCTCCCATGCCTCAGAATATTCCAGACAGGGTACAATGTCTATCTCTCTAACTATGGATGGATCCATATAATTTACTTTTTGGCCAATCTTCCTTATTAATTGCGTTCATATATCTCTCGTCCCAAAATCTTTCTATTTTTTTTTGGGGTGGGTACGAGTTAGTTGGTCGGAATCCTGAGAACAGTTAAAGCCCTCCATTGTTTAAAAAAACCCGGAGATTTTCTACTAAAAATGTGTAGCGTTACTGTATGCATAATCACAAATGTTGTAAGTTAAATCCATTTGTATACTTTAGTAAAGAAATATTTGAGAGATTGACGTTTCCCTAGATTCCCTGGAAGGCGCTCAACTAGATTATCAGCTATTAACTGTAAAAGTTCATTATGATGGGAAAAGAGTCAAATACAGCTCAATCATAGCTAATAATACAAATGCACCTAGAAACGATGAAATGTAAAGAGAGAGGCAAAGAGTTGTCTCACCAGACGCTGCATATTGATTAAAGAGAGGCAAAGAGTACATCAGCTGCATAAAATGGTCAAAAACCCAACCAAGTCCCATCAACTAACTAAGCCCAAGAAAATCAGAGAAGCCAATACCGATCTTATTGTGATTTCCGTATCAATAACTTCATCAGGAAATGTCTGCTCAACAAAACCAAAACAGGACAAGAGATGATAATCAGACAAGTTCCAGTGTAAAAACCCCCAAAACGAAACCCTAGCCAAATTCATAACTCAACCAACAAGTTAAAGCACAGACTTTTATCTAAATATATACATGTACATGAACCGATTGAAACGGCATAAATACGGTGTCGTGTTGATGTTTTAGGTGGGTTTGGTTGTAATGGTCTGTCTAATTAGTGGCCCACACAAGAACAACAACTCTGTCTGGTCTATGAATGAGAGAGAACCCTCCCCCTTGGAAAGAGAGTTTCAAAAATCCACGAGCCATCTCTGCTTTGGACCCGAGCCTACGGGCCCGAACCTCGGTTTTGCTCCTCCTCCTGCGCTCGCCGTTGAAATTTGTTTCGCACTGCTCTCTCTCTCTCTCTTTCGATCACTTTATCTCTCTCCTCCCCTGGTTTCGTTAATTCTTGAATTCGAAAACCCTAAAACTTATCCCTACAGATTCTGACGAAGGAAAAAAAAAGGAAAGCTTCCTTTTTTTTAAGGTTCCTATTTGTTGTTGTAAGGCTATAAACGTGATACAAGTGGTGTAAGTTCACATCTCTCTCTCTCTTTTCTCAGTGTTGAAACCCTAATTTTTGTTTTTAAAAATATGATTTTTTCCCCAATTATTGGGGGCGGAGTGTGAGATTGGTTTGCGGCAATTTTGATCTCGATTAGGATTCGCGAGATTTCCACTAAATTCTGTAAATTAGCTTTAAGTTTTTTCAGCTGCCATAGAAATTAGAAATTAGACATTTACTGCAAACGAGCTCGTTTACTGGATTTCTCTGTATTGAATGTGTTATAGTTTTAGAAGCTGATTGGAGCTTAGGCTTTGGCACCTTAGACGTCAGTGTACGGTTTTTATATATAAGGAAACAGTTCTGATTTAGGTTTCCTAATAACCTTGAGGGCGTTTGAATCGATTCTCCAGTTTAAAATCTTGCCCCTATCGAGTTCATTTGATGTGGTTCTGTTTCCTATTTGCAGAAATAACATTTGTTTTGTAGCTTTCTTCTGAACCAATACTATCAAATGTTATTGAAAACACAATTTGGGTTCAACTTTAAATTTTGCAGTGTATGTTTTGTTTGTTGAACAGAAAAATCTATTGACTAGTCAGAGCATTTCAGTTGGAGGTAGCTCATGAGTTCTCGGGGAAAAAGGTGTTTAGATAATCTGCTAAAAACATATTCGAACTTTAGATCAAAGGAGGCACAATATTGAACTCATTTCTGTTTTCTTTTCCAAGTCCAGATATATAAAAAGTATCTACAGGAGCTGAATCTATGCCTGGAAACGAATTTGGGGAGAAGATCCACAATTTCTTTGGACAGGAAGGCCTATCGCAAGACCAGCGCCAGCCTCAGGTTGTTGACGCAAACTGGTCCGGTTTTAGTAATGGTCTAGTCAGCAACCAGAGGCAGATAGACCCATCCCTTATTGCCAATCTGAAGAGCTATAACACACACCAATCTGGTATGGATTTTTTCTCCTCGTGACAAACAATGAATTCCACAATTTATACTCAATTCATAGCTACATATGTTGTTAGCTTTTAAACGTCGCTTTCTTTCTTACTCCAGTTGATCCTCAGAGAAGTCAATCAAATTCACAGCATGGTTTGAATTTTACTCAGCAACCTATAAGGCCCGAGATCTCGAGAAGTTTGTTGCAAGACCACCAACAACTCACAAATGGTTACATGCATGGGAACCTCGGGTTGCAGACAATGCCGAATGGCGCAAATTTTTTGGGAATGGATGTAGAATCTAGTAGGGATAGGTTACCAGCGAGGGGATTTACTCCAGAACTTCGTAAAATTCCTATGAGGTTTGAGATGGGAGAATCTCCGGTTAATTATGATTTCTTTGGTGGTCAACAGCAAATAAACACACAGCTCCCTGGCATGCTCCAGCCTATGCCAAGGCAGCAGATGACATTCAATGATATGCAACTACTAAAGCAGCAAGTTATGGTTAGGCAAATGCATGAATATCAAATTCAACAACATCTTCAAAAGCAGCAGCTAGAAGCCGGACAGCTCAATTCTTTGAATTTAAATGCAGCCAACAGAAGTCGCTCAAGTGATAATCAGTCTCTTCCATTGATTAATGGCATTCCTCTTCAGGATGCATCAAGTAATGGTTGGCAGCCTGATCTTATGACAGGAAATACAAACTGGATGCATCGTGGCATCTCACCATCTGTTCAAGGTTCATCCAGTGGGCTCATGATTACCCCTGAGCACGGTCAGACAAACTTACTGGCGCAACAATTCGAACCCTCCTTGTACGGTATGCCCGCTAGTGGGACAAATGCACCTCAAAATGCCTTTTCTTCTGTTCAGATGAACAAGTTAGCTGGGCAGCATGGTTCTTCAAACAGGAGTTCTCTCACAAATCAGCCAACTTCATTTCTGAATCAAGGTGATGGACAGGACAGTCATATGCTTCCTAGATCGACATACCAGGAGAAAGTGTTATTCTCCCATACATCAGTTCCAGATGCAAATATCAGGTCCAATTTTGAAAATTTCCAGCAAGATGATTCCCGCGAGAAGAATATTTCAGTGCAGGAGAAATTTGGTCAGATGGATGGTTCTGGTCAATTAGAAAAATCGTTTATGAAAGTGCCTGAAAATATAAATGCATTGCAGAAGTCGTCAACATTAGATCCAACGGAAGAAAAGATTTTGTTTGGTTCGGATGATAATTTGTGGGAGGCATTTGGAAACGGCACTGATATGAGCTTGACAGGAAATCTTATGTCCAGTAGTTCTGACCTTTTTGATGCATGCCCCTCTTTGCAGAGTGGGAGTTGGAGTGCTCTTATGCAATCTGCTGTTGCAGAAACATCCAGCGAAGACGCAGGAGTACATGGATGGACTAATAGCAATACTGGCCCACATACGAATTCTCATACTGGTAGTAGAGCCCAGGATTTGGGTGTAAAGGCTTCAAACGCACTAAGTGAGAGACTCCACAGTGATTCCACTCGGGCAGCTGTTCAACATTTGCCTGCGAAGGGAAATAAAGTTTCAGATCATGGCCTATTAGAGAAGCCAACGGGTCAACTTAGTCAAATGGCTGGAAATATATTACATTCTTCAAGTTCTGGTATTGATGAACAGAATAATTCGCATTCTATTCAAAAGAACGAGGGCATGGAAGATAGATTTGGTATCTGGAAGGCTGCGTCTAATCAAAATGTAGCTGCTCATGTTGAACACAAGAATCACTCCACACATAATCCACAAATGCAAAGGGAAAACTATGGACTTGGCATTGCTGGTACAGGAAACAATTCTAGTGCTTTGAGGGATGTTCAGGGAAATACCTCTCAACTGAAATCTAGAGACGGCAGTCAGATTCTTGAGTCATATGCGAGTAATAATACTGGATCCAATGAAATGGTAAATGCCCGTGATTTTTCTATGTTGCCTGGTGGAAGAGACACACAATCTGGTCATGTTAGTAGTAGGCCGTCAATAAGTCGCAAATTTCAGTATCATCCCATGGGTAATATTGATGTCACTAATGAGTCTCGTGATGATAAAATTTCTCATTTGTCACCCACATTGGAGCAGGTTTCTTTAGGAAACCAAGGGTATTTTGGGCAGTCAAAGCTTCTTGGTCAGCCGGCTATGAACATGCGAACTGACAGGGTAACTTTTTATCAGTTTGTTTTAACTATGCGATGTTGTAGAAATCTGAATCCTTCTGAACATTCTTTTGGCTTCTTAATGGTAGGGACATGTTTCGCAAAACGAGTTGAATTGTACAAATGAGACTTTTAATGGCATGGGATCAGATAATTCGCCTAGTACATCTGCTTCAGCTGACAGAAGTATTGATAGGCATAATCAAGTGAAGAGTACTTCGTCAAGGTACTCGTTCTTTAGGTTAAATATGTTTGTTTTCTAAAAATTATGTTTGCTTAATGTATTCTCTCTTTAAACGCGTTTTTGAAGTTATATATAGGTATTATGACCTTTTTATAGATAGTTTGTCAAGTAACTAACAGAGTTACCTAACTATGTCACCTTAAACTCTCATATTCTCGTCACTTGTCATCGAGATGTGATCTCTGACTGTGGTCATCAAGTAGCTCTTATTCCCTGATTGGGTGTGCTTTGCAATCGCCATTCTTAATTTTTTTTTTCTGTGCAGGCAGACTATGCTTGAGCTTCTTCACAAGGTGGACCAGTCACCAGAGAATTCATCTGAAACAAATGTTCCTGGTGTTTCAGAAGCGACACCTTCTGCAGACTATGGTGGTCAGTTTCAGCATAATCAGCCATCTGCTTCTCAGGGGTTTAATCTACAGATGGCACTTGAAAAAGGAGGAACAAGTCAATCAAGGTTTGCTCCGTGGGCGTCTAATCAATCTTTTCCTCAGCAATTCACTCATAAAGGACCATTTCCTGGAATCCTAGGAGGATCCAACATGACCTCTGGTTTCCCTTATTCCAGAGGATATCACCAAAATCAACAGATGCCTGTTCCTACTCGACAGTCAGCTGCTAATTATCCACTCAATTCATCGTCTGAGTTGTCTACCCCTCAAGTGAAAGAAAGAGATGAACGTAGTGACTTTGATCAACGTGCACAAACACCTTCCCTGATAAATCGTACAACCCACAACGCAAAAGGAGATTTAGCTGAAGGATTTCCTATGCTGTCTGCTTCTCAGCCTCTGGTTGCATTCAGTTCGCCTCAGCAAAGTTCCTCTTCTGGTATTATGTCTGACTCACCAGCCGGTATTTCAGCTCCGCAACATCGGTTTTGGAACCAGCCATTTAAGTCTCAGTCAGATGTTTTACGGCCGCATCCATTGCCTAGGAACAACATAGCAGTTAGCTTCTCAAGGCAGGAGAACGCAAATCAATTATCCTCCCAAACTGGAGGAAACGTTTCATTAAGTGGGAGGGACATGGTGAATATGCATGAGTTACAGAGTAAAGATACAGGTGCAAAACAAGCATCTGATGTTTGTCCGATGTTCTCCAGTATGGTGCAGAGCAATCATCAATCCTTTGACCGCTCTCTTCCTTCAAACAACCTTCCAAAGGAAAGCTTACCTCACGATGAACAAATGGCTGGAAGTGGGGATGGCGATTCACCCAAGATTACTGTGGAGAGAGTTGGCAATAGTGCTAGTGATACACAAAAGGTAGCTTTCGGGGAACAACAATCACCTTCAAGGTCTGATGGTTTAGTTAGAGATGGATATAATCACAAAACGAACCAGATACCTCATTTTGGCCAAACTGTTCCTCAGAGTTTCTCCACTAAGAATTATCCAGCCTCGGCTGGAACAGATCATCAACAAATCAGTCCTCAGATGGCTCCATCCTGGTATAATCAATATGGTACTTTCAAGAATGGACTGGTGCAACCCGTGAATGATACAGGGAGATCAACTCCCTTGAAGATAGGAGAACAACCGTCTAATGTTGGGAGTTCGGTTGATGGTACACATTCTATTCAATTATCAAAGCAATTTAATATGCACCAAATGTCAGGCTCTGCACCAGGAGTGGAGACTCCCTCATCTGAATCATTGCTTCATGGTCCTACTGACAAGTTTCTAAACGTTGATAAACCAAAAAAGCGTAAAACCGCCACATCAGAATTATTATCCTGGAATAAAGAAGTCATGCAGGATCCCCAGAGGCTTAAGACGCTCAGGTGAGTGGCTTACGAGCACTGAATTTTTTTTAATATTTTTTCATATCTATTACACCATTACCGTATTTAACTCTATATATATATATATTCTTTACAGTGAGAACGAGACTAACTGGGCCAGAACAACTAATCGATTGGCTGAAAAAGTAAGTTTCCTCATTACATGTTTTATCGCTGCTCTTTATACAAGTTGCTGAATAGTGGCTTTTGTTTCTCACAGGTGGATTTTGAGACTTTGCTTGAGGATGGCCCACCAATCAGATCAAAGAGAAGGCTTATATATTCAACACAACTCATGCAACAACTATTTAGCCCGCCTCCGGCTAGGGTGTTATATTTGGTTGCTAGCTCGAATTATGAGTTTGTTGCATATACTGCTGCAAGAGCTGCACTGGGAGATGCATGTAGCTCCAGTGGTACCGACAGGAGTGAGCGCTTTTCACCTCCGAACGATTCAAACCTGTAAGGATATTTTATTTTTATCCTTTAAATGCTGGAGATTTTCCAAAGCTCGGGATGTGTATTGACATGAACCAATCCACTCTTATATATAGGTTGCCTGAAAGGAGGAAAACTGAAAAAATTAGTGACCATTACATCTCGAAAGCAGCGGAAGATTTCATTAGTAGAACTCGGAAACTAGAGACTGAGTTTGCAGGGTAAAACCCATAGATCTCTCTTGTAATTGATTCCAGTTTGAACTGAGTACTCAATTTGGGTGGCTTGATCTCATAACCATTTGATTCTACTTGCAGGCTAGAAAATGGAACTACAATTCCAGACTTGAGAGTTGAAGTCCAGGATTTAGAGAAGTTTGCAGTGATCAATCGTTTTGCGAAGTTCCACCCACCAGCCTCATCTATGGACCGGACTGTGAATTCACTTAGGTTAAACCCTCAAAGATATGTTACCATAGCTCCCATGCCTCAAAATATTCCAGACATGGTACAATGTCTATCTCTCTAACCATGGATGGATCCATATAATTTACTTTTTGGCCAATCTTCCCTATTCATTGCGTTCATATATCTCTCGTCCCAAAATCTTTCTTTTTTCTTTGGGGGTGGGTACGAGTTAGTTGGTCGGAATCCTGAGAACAGTTAAAGGCCTCCATTGTTTAAAAAACCGGAGATTTTCTACTAAATGTGTAGCGTTACTGTATGCATAATCACAAATATTGTAAGTTAAATCCATTTGTATACTTTAGTAAAGAAATATTTATTGCTCAGTAAAGTATCCCACTAGGTAAATTACACCTATGGTTTCCAACCAGTAAACGTAACATAACAATAAGTGGCAATATTGTTGATACACACAGCTAAGATTCTAAGACCTCTCTCTCACGTCATTGAGTGCTATGTCGAATCAGTCATGCTTTAAAGTCGGTGAATACTTAACCAGAAGCTGAACTTAAGAACAGATTTTGAGGTTTAGAAGGCAACTCTAATTTCTTCCCCTACCAAAGCAAATATCTCATCCACCCTGTAACAAATATGCAACAACAGAAATCACTCTGTGCCCAAAAGAGTAGAACTACGGAATGACAATGGTGAAGATGTTAATATTTTTACCTATGAGTCTCAATGTTTACATCTGCAAGCCAAGTTGTCAAGTAAATCTGTAGAGCGAGAAGAATTATTAAAAGTTTTAGGAAAGAATGTTAGCAGAGAAGAATTTTCTTGTGTCGAATGAAAATCTCACGCACCTGCAAAATTTCTGCGGTTGGCTGGTTGGTATCTGATATAGAGGGAATACCGATATTATTTGCTTTCACTCTGGGGAGAACTGGCTCTGATGCTTCCATGGAATATAAAGAACATTTGGTTAGATGACCAATTTCCCCATGGTAAAGCTCATCTGACCAACAGTTGTTGCCAGGTTGAGGAACTTCAGAGCTTAAAGAGATCAATTCCATTATGAGCAATCTCTGTTAATATGCAGAAAAAAAAACATCAGAAGCTAATCTTGAGCCTAAGATATATACAGAAAGATTTACAAAGAAAGTATACCTTCAGCATTACTTCGCGTTTGAACATCTCCACAAGCTCCTCAGCCATCTTCTCTGCAATCATATCAACATTGCAAGTACCAAACTTTAGACACAACAACATAAAAGGAGAAAACTAAACAACTATTGAACTTTCGTTTTTGAATCATACCAAATGCAGAGACATTCAAAAAATTAAACACAGGGACGCCACCACAGTCTCCAGCATCATTCGAGTCTTCCTTAGAGGCAGAGAACTGTACAAGTGACCCGTTACTCAGCTTCGTATAACATCTCAGAGATCTGCTTGCATCCACCATCTCAACAACAACAGCTACCTGTAATATTTCTACAGACTTGTTTATAGATTCCAAAATTCACCATTAGTTTATAGATGTAGAATCATGTCGCCACACTCACCATATCCTTGTAGGACGATAAAAGCTTGGTTCGATAGGAACTCTGAACATAGAAAGATCAATAAGTGAATTAAAAACACACAGAGAGATTGGTTAACAAAGAATTCTGAATTGAAAAATGTATTCACCTGTTGCATAAACAGCTTCTTCAAAGCTTTCTTCTTAATATCAAACATGTCACTCAACACACCAAGCTCCATCATTGGCATATACCTATTTTAGTACCATCGATACACAATGTAGCAACTAGGAATCAATATTTCTATTCACATCACGATTGCTTTAACTGAGTAATTTGCAAATATAAAAAAATTAGGAAAAAAAATCCTCACTTTTGGGACAAATAAGAATTGACGAGCGAAGTAGCGTGAGATCTTCCGGCAGAACAAGCGGCGATCCACTGTTGGCGACAATTCGAAAGTTTTGACCACTGGTTCCTAAGATTACGCTGAGCAGCTGGTCTCCATAGCCTCATCGATGATGATAAACTCGCCGGAGATGGAGAAGCCAACGATCGCGAAGAAGACGCCGGAGATGGAGAAACAGGCGGAGGAAACTGAGATATACTCATTGTATAAACTTATGGATTAAGCCGAAACACTACAAAGTCGCCGGAAGATGAACGGCGTAAAGACGCCGGCTGTAGTTTCTTTTCACTTAGGGCTTATGAAGAAATACACAAAAGGTTACAATTGTAATTGTCTCATTTAACTTCGATTATTTTAACTAATTCTATTAAACTGTGTTTTGTTTAACTCTTAAATCGTAATTAAATTTGTCTCTGTATTTAATTGTTTAGAATCTCTGAGAGAAAATTACAGTAGATCAGATTTACCATCGGAGCTTTTGAGAGAGAGAGAGAAGATGTCTCACAGTCACGGGAACGCTTCGTCGGCGAACGATCCACGGCAGCCTTTGGCGGCGAAACCTTACACTCCACGGCCTGTTGCGCCGGAGGATCTTCCCGTTGACTACTCCGGATTCATCGCCGTTATCCTCGGCGTCTCCGGCGTTATGTTCAGGGTAACCTTTCCATCAACTCTTCTTCTGATTGTAGTAGACTCGTTTCTGTTCATGCTTAGCCAGATTTGGTGTGTTAGATCCTTCGGATTAGATTGGTTAGTTCTCAGGTTCATATCTGTTAGATCGTTCGATTTAGTTTTCCTGATTTTGAACATTTGGATCGCGCTAGTAATATCTTGAATGTTTGATTTGATTGAATTGAGTTAGCTTAGTTTCCACAATTGTGCAGATTCAAAACTGTGATTGTATCATATTATGGATTTTTTATAGACTAGTGGGAGAGACAGTCACAGTGAAAGTGGAATAGAGATCAAATGTGGATTTCTCTCTTTACGTTAAACATTTGGTTCTTTTGAGTCTATCTAATAGATGAATGAGAGAAGAATTGGGAAATTGTTGGTCCTCCATCCTCATTTTTGATTCATTTGTGTCTGCAGTACAAGATATGCTCGTGGCTTGCAATTATATTCTGTGCACAATCTCTAGCCAACATGAGGAACTTGGAGAATGATTTGAAGCAGATCTCTATGGCTATGATGTATGTTCCATCTCATCACTCTTTCTTTTCATTAAGTTAGAGAGCCTAATAATGCATTGGAATATTAAGTGAATCATCAACTCTCGTTTGTTAATACTCGTAATTGTTGATATACTGAACTCAGTTTTTTCATGTATTGAAACAGGTTTGCTATAATGGGATTGGTCACTAACTACTTAGGGCCTAATAGACCCGCCACAAAGAAATAATCATGAAGCCTAAGAGGGTAAAGAAGTACTCTGCTTTTTGATGACGTCTTTTATCGACCTTGTTTGGTTCTTGTTTCCGCACCAGAGTTTGAGCAACGGAGCTAGTGTTGTTTTATATTTGTGTTCGACACTATAATCGTTTAAGTAGCAAAACTAGAACCCTGATCTTCATTTGTGGGGTTTAAAGATTCTAGATCCAGTTGCAAAGAAATGTGAAATCCAACTTTTTCTCTTTTGATCTCCCTGATTTTGGGCACTGTTTCTTGGATCATAATTGGTAGATCAGACAAAAGATAATAGCAGGAATTTGTTCAACCTATCGGTGCTGAAATTCTTACAACAGACATTAGTTATTATTACGGGGACTTCCATCAAATAACCACTTTGCAGACCAAGCAAACGTCTCACTGTGTTTGGTTTCGTTAGCTTCTTGTCTCAATCTCTTATAGTATGTAATTCATTCAAAACAAGAGCCTTGTCATATTAACTTCCTTCTCGAATAATCACATCCTGCCATTGCTAACTGATGATGTTGGCATGGCTTCCAGAGGTCAATATTAACACTCACAAGTGGAGCAGAAGCTCGAAAGCTGTTACTAAGTTCAGCTTCTGGTTAAGTTTTAATGACTGATTAAAACTATAAACAGCACTCAATGGCTTGAGAGAGGAGAGATCTTTAGAATCTAAGCTGTGTGAAACCAAAATTATTGCACTGGCGGTGTTACCTCGTAGGGTTTCTGTTATAGGCAATCTTTCTTTACTAAGTATACAAATTGATGACTTACAAGTTACAATATTCATGATGATGCATACAGTAATGATGCTACATGTCTACTACGAAATCTCCGGCCTCCCGATGATGAAGGCCTTCACTGTTCTCAGGAGTCCGACCAACTAACTCGTCCCCACCCATAAAATGAAACATTTCGGGGAGGACTGGCCAAAAAGTGAATTATATGGATCTATCAATAGTTAGAAAGAGAGACATTGTACCCTGTCTGGAACGTGCTGAGGCATTGGAGCTATGGTAACATATCTTTGTGGGTTTAACCTAACTGGACTCACGGTCCGGTCCATAGATGGGGATGATTGGTGGAAACTTGCAAAGCGATTGATCACTGCAAACCGCTCTAGATCCTGGACTTCGATTCTCAAGTCTGTAATTGTAGTTCCATTTTCTAGTCTGCAGGAAGAACCAGAAACTCATGAGACCAAGCCAGCCCAAATGAGTACCCATATAAAACTGGAATTAATTACAAGAGATAGCTACGGTTTTTTTACCCTGCAAAGTCGGTCTCTAGTTTCCGTGTTCTACTAATGAAATCTTCAGCTGCTTTGGAGATGTACTGGTCACTGATTTTTTCAGTTTTTGTTCTCTCAGACAACCTACACAAGAGTGAATCGGTTCAAGGCAATTAAAAAACCTCGAAGTCTAGACATTCTCCAATATTTCAGGGATAAACAGAAAATAGCCTTACGGGTTTGAATTGTTGGGGGGCGAAAAGCCCCCACTCCTGTCGTTAGAAGTTGAACTGCATGCATCTCCTAGTGCAACTCTAGCAGCAGTATATGCAACAAACTCATAATTTGAGCTCGCAACTAAAGATATCACCCTATCAGGAAGGGGGCGAAACAGTTGCTGCATGAGCTGTGTTGTGTATATAAGCCTTCTCTTTGATCTAATTGGTGGGCCATCCTCAAGTAAAGTCACAAATTCCACCTGCGAGAAGCCATCAACGTATTCAACAACATTGTACAAAGAGATCGCTAGAAAAACATGTAATGAGGAAACTCACTTTTTCAGTAAATCGATTAGTTGCTCTTGCCCAATCAACCTCGGCCTCACTGTAAAAGAATACAGAAAGTTAGATACGGTAATGGATATGAAATTTTTAATAAAATACTAATGCTCATAAGCCACACACCCGAGAGTCTTAAGCCTCTGGGGACCTTGCAAAATTTCTTTATTCCAAGATAGAAGTTCTGATGTGGCCGTTTTGCGCTTCCTTGGTTTATCATCCTTCAGAAGTTGGTCAGAAGCACCATTAGGCAATGAGGTAGATAAGAGAGTCTCCGCTCCTGGTGTGGAGGACATTTGTTGCATATGAACAACGTAACTAGGATCCGCAGTATCTAGTTGCTTGAACGGTTGAACAGAATGTAAACCATCAACCGAAGTCTTCAAGAGAGTGAATCTCCCTGTATCATTCAAATGTTGCACCTGTCCATTCTTGAAAGCCTCATACTGACTATACCTGGATGGAGCTATTTGAGGACTTATTTGTTGATGATCTGCTCCAGCCGAGGCTGCAGGATTCTTGTTGGAGAAACTCTGAGAGACAGTTTGACCAAAATGAAGCATGTAGTTCGCTGGTTCCTTGTGATTCAATCCATCCATAACTAAACCAACAGATCTTGAAGGTGATTGTGTTTCTTTCCCGCCAGGCAACACATGCAAATTATGGGCATTTGCTTGAGTAAGAGACTCTGGTGAGAACTTCGACCGAAAACTGTCGCTTGAGTTTTCCTTTCCAGAGTTCGCCATTTCATTTGATTCAGCCATGACTTTACCAACATTATTACTCGCATATGACTCAAGAATCTGACTGCTGTCTCCAGATTTCAGTTGATGAATAGCTTGTTCTACAGAGTTATTACAGGGACGCTGTTGGATATTTCCCTGGACATCCCTCAAAGCGCTAGAATCATTTCCTGCACCATAGTTTGCCCTTTGCATTTGTGTAATATGATTCTTCTGTTCCATCAGAGCAGCTGAGCTTGGATTAGAAGCAGCGTTCCAGTTACCAAGTCTACTATCAGTGTCCTCATTCTTTCCACTAGAACACAAATGATTCTGCACATTAATGCCTGAACTTACAGAATGAAACATATTTCCAGCCATTTGACTGTGTTGAGTCATTGGCTTCTCCAACAGGCCATGATCTGAAACTATATTTCCCTTCTCTTCCAAATGTTGAACAGTTGATCCAGTTGAATTACTGTGGACTCTATCACTGAGTGCATTTGAAGCTTTGACACCAGAATCTTGGGACCGATTACCAATAAGAGAATCTGCATGTAGGGTAGTATTGCTGTTAGCCCACACAGATTGCTGTTTACTACCCCATTCATGTACGCCTGCATCATTGCTGGATGTTTCTGCTACAGCAGATTGCATAAGAGCACTCCAACTCCCACTTTGCAAAGAGGAGCATGGATCAAAAATGTCAGAACTACTGGAGATAAGATTTCCTGTCAAGCTCATATCAGTGCTGTTTCCAAATGCCTCCCACAAATTGTCATCCGAACCAAACAAAATCTTTTCCTCTGTTGGATCTAATGTCGACGACTTCTGCAATGTATTGATATCTTCAGATACTTTCACAAATGAATTTTCTGATAGACCAGAACCCTCCATCTGACCGAATTTACCCTGCCCTGACATGCTCTGGAAACTTTCAAAATTAGGCCTATTATTTGAACCTGGAACTGATATATGGGAGAACAGATTCTCCTGGTATGTGGATCCAGGGACCATATGATTGGCCTGCGCGTCACCTTGATTCAGAAATGACATTGGCTGATTAGTGAGAGAGGAACTCATGTTTGCAGAACCATGCTGTGCAGCTAACCCGTTCATCTGAACTGAAGAAAAGGCATTTTGAGGTGCATTTGTCCCACCAACGGGCATACCGTACAAGGAAGGTTCAAACTGTTGTACCATTAAGTTTGCCTGCCCGTGCTCAGGGGTAATCATGAGCCCATTGGATGAACCTTGGACAACTGGCGAGATACTGCGATGCATCCAGTTTGTATTTCCTGTCATAAGATCTGGCTGCAACCAATTATTAGACGCATCCTGAAGAGGGACACCACCAATAAAAGGATGGGACTGGTTATCACTTGAGCGACTTCCATTGACTGCGTTTGAATTCAAAGAATTGAGCTGCCTGGCCTCTAGCTGTTGCTTTTGAAGTTGTTGTTGCATTTGATATTCATGCATTTGCTTAACCATAACTTGCTGCTTTAGTAGTTGCATATCATTGAACGTCATCTGCTGCCTTGGAAAAGGCTGGAGCATGCCAGGGAGCTGAGTGTTTGATTGTTGTTGACCACCAAGGAAATCATAGTTAACCGGAGATTCTCCCATATCAAACCTCATAGGAATTTTATGAATGTCTGGAGTGAATCCTCTCCCTGATAACTTATCCCTACTAGATTCTACATCCACTCCCGAAAAATTTGCCTCATTTGGCGATGCCTGCAACACAAGGTTCCCATGCATGTAACCATTTGCGGGTTGCTGGTGTTCTTGCAATACACTTCTCGAATACTCAGACCTCATAGGCTGCTGATTGAAATACAAACCATGCTGCGAACTTGAAGGTTGCCCTCTCTCAGGATCAACTGGAATATGCAAAAAACCTAAGTTTAAAAGCTAACAACCAGAGCATTATCCAGCATACTAAGCTCTAGGCTATGAATGAAGTATATTGTGGAACTCCCCATCATATGGAGACAAAATCCATACCAGATTGTTGTGTGGTATAACTCTTCAGATTGGCAATAAGGGATGGATCTATCTGCCTCTGGTTACTGACTAGACCATTACTAAATCCAGACCAGCTTCCATCAGCAACCTGAGGCTGGTCTTGGGATAAGCCCTCCTGTCCAAAGAAATTGTGGATCCTCTCGCCAAATTCGTTTCCAGGCATAGATTCAGCTCCGATAAATTATTTTAAAGATCTAGACCTCGAAAAGAAACAGAAAAAAAAAAAAAAAAAAAAAAGTTCAAGATTGTGTCTACTTTGATCTCAACTTCAAATGTTAAAAAAAAGGAACAGTTTAAACACCTTTATTCCCCGAAAATTCATGAGCTACCCCCAACTAAGATGCTCTGAATACTCAAGATTTTCCTGTTAAACAAACAAACAAAAAAGAAGATACTGAGCATTAAAAGTTGAAGACACAGAGTGACACAACAAAACAGTAGATAGTATTGGTTCACAAGAAAGCTAAAACAAATGGTGGTTTCATGCAAAACAGGAGAACAAATGGGCAAGGAACACTAAGCCAAAATCTAAGCTCCAATCAGCTTCAGAAGCTATAACACGCACCAAATCCAGTAAACTCTAAAGCTCAATTGCAGTAAATCCAGTGAAAATTTTCCCAATTACACAGCTATAAACCTTCTATGGCAGGTGGAAATTAAGCAAAATTGATTGGAAATCTCGCGAAGCAACTCGAGATCAAAATTGCTGCAATCACAATCTCACCCAAAATCGAAGCTCTACTTAACATAAACACTGCCGTAACCGAGAATTCAACCACAAATGAGGACCTTTCAGAGTTTAATCCTACCGACACGCTCCACCAATTGGGAATTGAATTAAAAGAATAGGGTTTCAAACAATGGGACCAAAAATAAAATAAAGAGAGATGTGGAACATACACTAGCGTCAAGTTTAGCCGTAGAACAACAACGGGAACTTCTCCGACCTCAATTTCTAAAAATAACTTAGGGTTTTCTGAATCCAAGAATTAACGAAACCAGAGAGAGAGATAAAGTGATGGAAAGGGCTCAGTGAGCAAAACAGAGGTTCGGGGGTCGGGTTTGGTAGGCTCGGGTCCAGAGCAGATGGTTCGGGTGTATTAGAACTCTCTTTTACAGACAGAAGATACCATTATGACCCAACTACATGTCAACACGACATCGTATTAGAGTGTTTCTACGTAATTAAATCGCAAATCGTTCATCAATCATTTTTGTTTTGTCTTTTTTTTTTTTTTTTTGTCTAAAGATATGTAGATACTGTGGATTAACTTCTTTTTTATTTTATTTTCCTGTCAACGTTAATGCATTATTAAATTACTTAAGTACTCAACTTAACATTTTAAATGATTTATGTAAAATTTATAAATTATATGTTATTCGATCATAAAATTTAAAAAGTATATTAAAATTAACTGTTATTGAAATGATAATTTGAAAGTTTATTTTTAAATCTACTGTTATTCAAAACAGTTTATGAATTTAGATTTTAATGATTTTTATGTATTCTGGAGGATTTGTTTAGCTAAAAATACAGATATCAAATCTTATGATTTTAGGTGGGATTTGAAAGAATTTTACAACGAATCATATCAACTTCCCGAAAATCATCAAAATCATTTAAAATCTCATGAAAACTCAAATCAATTGGAATATTAGATATACAATCATCCTTAGTTTAGTTACTTATCGAGGTCTAACATTCAGACCATGACGTAGATATACAATCATCCTTAGTTTAGTTGCATGTAACCATTTGTGGGTTGTTGGGGTTCTTGAAATATATTTCTGGAGTACTCAGACTTGACAGGCTGGTGAGTAAAATTCAGACCATGATGTGGATTTGAAGATTGTCCTCTCTCAAGATGAACTGGAATAAGCAAGAAAGCTACATTTAAAAGATCACAACTAGCGCAACATCCAACGTAATAAGCTAGAAACTATGAATGAAACATATACAGTATGTAGAGCATAAGTTGCAAAAACTCCTCGTCATAAGGAGACAAAATCCATACCAGATTGTTGTGTATTATAGCTCTTGAGATTGGCAATAAAGGATGGGTCAATCTGCATCTGGTTGTTGACTAGACCATTACTAAAACTGGACCAGCTTCCGTTGACAACCTGATATTGATGCTGGTCTTGGGATATACCATCCTGTCCAAAGAAATTGTGGATCCTCTCTCTAAATTCGTTTTTAGGCATAGATTCAGATCCTTCAAATATTGCTAAATGGACTTCGAAAAAAAACAGACAATAATTCAAGATTTGTCTGTTTTGATCTAAAACAATCTTTGTTTCTGCAAAATAGGAAACAAACGCGCATCAAACAAAAACCATGTTGCAAGACCCTCTTCAACCCTTAGTTCAATTTATGAATTAGCATTGTTTCCTTAAATGAAAACCATACAATTGACGTGTAAGGACCACTAGTCCAAAACCTAAGCGCCAATCAACTTTTGAAACTATAACACACTCAAATGCACCTAATCCAGTAAACTCATTGGCAGTTAAATGTCAGAAAGATCCATAGATAAACAAAAAAAAAAACAGCTGAAGTCGCATTTTACCGCTACAAACCATCTATGGCAGCTGAAACTTAAAGCTAATTTAGCAAATTTAGTAAATTCCTCAGAAATCTCGCGAACCAAAATCGAAATCAAAACTGCCGCAACACAAATTTCACCCCAAATCGAAAGCTCAGCTCTACTAGTTAATACGAACACTACCATAAACCTAGAATTCAACCTCAAACGATAGAGCCTTTAGAGTTAAATGTTACCGAACACGCTCCAAGACTTGATAATATACTATAACACCATTTTAGTTTTAGGACATAACACAAAATTAGGGTTTCCACAAAGAGAACGAGAGATGTATGTATACACTTACACTTATGTCGCGTCTACAACAAGTGAAACCTTTCTTCTCCGAGTTCAATTTCTAAGAATAAGTTAGAGTTTTTCAAATCCAAGAATTAACGAAGCCAGAGAGAGAGTCCAAAGAAAGATAAGTGATCGAGAACAGTACAAATTTTTCAATGGCGGACGCATGAGCAAATCCGAGGCTCGAGTCACAAATCACAGGCTTGGAACCGAAGCAGTTGGGTCATAAAACTAGAAACTCTCTTTCGAAGACAGAAGGTTAGACTAGTTTGGTGGTGGACCATTAACATCCCACCTAAGCATTGGAAACGGCAGCGTATTAGTGCGTTCCCACATAAGTCCATTGCAATTTCATCAGATAGTCTATCGATACAGTGACCAATGGTACTACCATTATGGTAGTATGTATGATCTCTTTTTAGTTTTTACGGTATATATGTACTTTTTCTGAAATACTCACACACACTCCATCTAAGGTATACTTAATTTGAAATGTACACAAACCATATTTACTTATTCTGATTCGGACTGAACCCTTTCTCACAATTCACAAAACCTAAAAACTCGAAAAGTTGTACCAAACCGAACTAAAAAATGTATTGCCCATATATGATCCCTCGTACAAAATAAATGTGGTATTTTGCTTGTTAACCTCGGACGTTACTTGATCCCACTCCCACCTCATCCTACAAAAAATGATAAATAAGAATGATAGTTACAAAAATTGATTTACAATAGTGACATTGATTTTCATACTTTGATAGAAACAAAAATCAAATTAAATGACTTTGATGATGTCATATTCTTGTACTTCAAAGCAATTGTGACAATTCTTCGGCCATAAGTATATGTTCCTCTCTACTGGGGACTTGTCCAACTGTCCATCACTCGTGCCACCTAACCAATAACCATCTTATTATACTCAAATTTTAAACTCATCGAGAGTCTTTGAGTAATTTTTGTCAGACTTTTCGTTTAAAACATAAATGAGTACATTAGTTATCACTTATCAGGAAATCAAATCCTGACTAACTATAAATCTATAATACACAATTGGCCTTGTATTAACCCAAATTAAAAAAAAAGCGTGGCCTTGGTAATTTACTCTATATGTATAAAGGATAGATTAATATTTAGCACTTTATGTTTATGAACATTTTTTTTTTTTTTGTGTTTAAGAACATATTACATATATATATATATATATATGATGTAGTTAAATTATCATCAGAACGACAGAACCTCGATCCCGCTTTGAGAAGAAACAACAGCACATAAAGACACTAATAAATAAACATATCATATATTAATAACTAAAGAATCCTGAAAGAAATGTAGCTTACAAAAATTGTCTTGTATCGACCATCTCATCCAACATTCTGAACCACATATCTTACCTACCATTCACGAATACCCTAGCTACCACCGTTAAATGAAAAAAAAAATATCCAGAGTTTCTGAATAACCGACATCATAATGTAATATGTATATCACTTTCTTTTCTTTTTTTGTTAAGGTGTCCAAATCACTAATTTGGTTGTACCATTGTGGTTGGGATCTTCCACATTTTAGAGATCTTCATAGTACATACCCACACCACATTCATATCAAATGTCAAAAACGTCTACATAGATAGTATTTTTTAATATTAACTCTAGATTTTTGTCACGTCACGTGTAAGCTCGGACTACATGCAAAAAACGTCTAGGTGCCAATTTAATGAAATGTAACTTTGGATGCCGGATTGTGCACTTGTCCTATATAACCCAACACACTGAACAAAATAAGAAGTGTATTAGTACATTTTTTATACTATATTAAAATCAATTTTTACTAATACCCATAATTGAATTATCTTAAAATCAATTTTCACTAATACTCATAATTTTAAATTTAGATTAGAAACATTTGATTCAACTTATGAAATATCAAAATTATTTTATTTTTTAATCATATTATGAAATAATATTCACTTTTAATTTTATTTTTCCTGTTAAAAATTTATAAATACAATTAAATAATTTTTCTTTATTCTACCATAAATTTTTTAAATTTACTTCAATTTTAAAACTCAATAATAACATTTAAAATTATAATAAACTTAACACAACATTTTAACTATATTATTACTAATAATAAAAAGTATAATATTTTTCTCATTTTAACTATTTATTTCTTTTACATAATTAAATTTTAATTTATTTAAACTTTCTATTAATTACAAGAAATATATATGTATTTAATGAATATTTTAAAATAAAAAAGAAAAATGTTGTTTAAGTGGCGGAATGAAAAGAAATAAAAATTAACTTTATATATATATATATATATTTTTTTTACTGTTTTTCAAAAACATGCATGGATTTGATTTAAAGAAAAAACATCCCTCTATATAAAGCTTTCTTTGTTAATCCTCATTTTTCACTTACCATTCAAAGCCAACACTATGACGACTCTCTTCCTAACGATAGTCCTTGCCACTGTCCTCTTCTGCCTCATCTTCCTCTTCTCTCGCCGCCGCAACCCCCGCCTCCCACCAGGCCCAAATCCATGGCCTATCATCGGAAACCTCCCTCACATGGGCCCCAAGCCCCATCGAACTCTAACCGCCATGGTAACCACTTACGGTCCGATACTCCACCTCCGATTAGGTTTCGTGGACGTCGTGGTCGCCGCCTCTAAATCTGTGGCCGAGCAGTTCTTGAAAATCCACGATGCCAACTTCGCTAGCCGGCCACCTAACTCTGGAGCCAAACACATGGCCTACAACTACCAAGATCTTGTCTTTGCGCCTTACGGACAACGATGGCGTATGTTGAGAAAAATAAGTTCTGTTCATCTTTTTTCGGCTAAAGCTCTCGAAGACTTCAAACATGTTCGACAGGTAAAACTAGTATAAACGTTATTCTCATTTTCTAACCGCTATTGCTCACCTGTAATTTTGTTATCATGTCGTTTCTATGTTTTTGATTTACTATATGGCACTAATCGAACTGGTATTTGTGAAAATAAATTGAGAGAATACTTAAGAATTACTAATGGTGGAGAGTTAGGAATCCCAACGAAATTACTTACTGATAACAATAATATATATATATATATATATTGTGTGGACAACATTGCTTAAAGTTAAAGGGTAGCGTCACACGACTCACGAGTTTCAGACTACTATATGATGAATAGACTACTATATGCTATTTTCAAAAAATCTGCATTTTCATCAAAACATATTGATGAATAATAAGATATGTCAGGATTAGGTTATAGATATTGGTTTAAAACCCGGATCGATTTCAGTAATCCGAAATTCAAAACAAATCGAGATTAGTGAGTCCATTGGTTTATAGTTCCTAATTAAATTATTTAGGTTCTAAGGTCTAAGATACTTAATTGTTATATGACTTTTAGATTATTTTCATTATCCTTCCGTAATGGTTATGTTGGAAAAGAGAGTAAAAATTTGAGTTTTACAGGAAGAGGTTGCAACAATGACGCGGGAGCTAGCACGAGTAGGCACGAAGGCCGTGAATCTAGGCCAGTTGGTTAACATGTGTGTAGTCAACGCACTTGGACGAGAGATGATCGGCCGGAGACTGTTCGGCGCCGACGCCGATCACAAAGCCGAAGAGTTTAGATCAATGGTGACGGAGATGATGGCTCTCGCCGGAGTGTTTAACATCGGAGATTTCGTGCCGTCACTCGACTGGTTAGATTTACAAGGCGTCGCAGGTAAAATGAAACGATTACACAAGAGATTCGACGCTTTTCTATCGTCGATTCTGAAAGAGCACGAGATGAACGGTCAAGATCAAAAGCATACTTCTATGCTTAGCACTTTAATCTCTCTCAAAGGAACTGATTTTGACGGTGCTGGTGGAAGCTTAACAGATACTGAGATTAAAGCATTGCTATTGGTTCGTAATCGTTTCTTACCAATTTCTTAAGATATTTTAGAAGTCCAAAAAGTAATGATTTTTTCCTTCTTTTGGTATTATTATTACAGAACATGTTCACAGCTGGAACTGACACGTCAGCAAGTACGGTTGACTGGGCTATAGCTGAACTTATCCGTCACCCGGATATAATGACCAAAGCCCAACAAGAACTCGATTCCGTAGTGGGCCGTGACAGGCTCGTCAACGAGTCAGACATTTCTCAGCTTCCCTACCTTCAGGTAACCGGTAATTTGGAATTATTTTTTGGTTTACGAGCAATAATTTATCCGGTTCTGGTTTAAAACAGGCAATTATCAAAGAGAACTTTAGGCTTCATCCACCAACGCCACTCTCGTTACCACACATTGCATCAGAGAGCTGTGAGATCAACGGTTACCATATCCCGAAAGGATCGACTCTGTTAACCAACATATGGGCCATAGCCCGTGACCCTGATCAATGGTCCGACCCGTTATCGTTCAAACCCGAGAGATTTTTACCCGGTGGTGAAAAAGCTGGTGTTGATGTGAAAGGAAGCGATTTCGAGCTTATACCGTTCGGAGCCGGGAGAAGAATCTGCGCTGGTTTGAGTTTAGGGTTACGCACGATACAGATACTAACGGCGACATTGGTTCACGGATTTGAATGGGAGTTGGCCGGAGGAGTTACGCCGGAGAAGCTGAATATGGAAGAGAAGTATGGGCTAACTCTGCAAAGGGCGGTTCCTTTGGTGGTGCATCCTAAGCCAAGGTTGGCTCCGAATGTTTATGGACTAGGGTCGGGTTAAAATCTAAGTTTGCTTCTCGGACAAGACATAGGGCTTGCGGGAAGTTAAAGTTTTAAATGGCGTTAATTTGATCCGGAGTAAGCTTAATGTAAGAAAGTGTAACGCCAAAATCAAGTAATCAAATACTTTTGAGTCTAATCTATAATGTTTGTTTTGCGAAGTAATCCACACAGACACAGTAGCCTATAATGTATCCAACAGTACATGTGTGTTTTTTTTCTTCACATTAGAGCAAAATAAAACATATTTTTCTTTTTTTTTTACAGTACCGCAGTTGTATTAAAATCTTTTCCTTACAATACCACATGCATTTAAAATTCTAGATTTTTTTGGCCAACAAAATCAGATATTTTCCCATTATTTCATATAGAGATAGAGGTGGAACACCACCACCTGCAACTCTGCATTTCTGCAACACATGTTACATTATACATTCACTTGGCGTTTTCCAATAAGTTATAAATAGTAAAATCTTTGTAGACAATAGAAAATTACTAATAGTAATATTTTGTACCATCCTAATAACCTGTTTACATCTTGAATTATTACTTACTTACTTTCTTTTTTTCTTTTTTTTTTTGATATCAAATTTTTGTACTTCAGTCCAAAATAATTATAAATTTTTATAAGCATCAAAAGGTTTGTAATTTTAATTATAAATTTTCAAAAAGGTGTACTTACAAGTTCGGGTGTGTTCACACAGAGAGCTACGATAATGGGAAAAGCTGACTCAAGAAGGGGCTATAGAAGAAACAAGAGTCACGGAACAAGTAGTCACTCTCAATCTCCAGTACTGCTTGGCATCGCACTCTCTCTCTCTCTCTCTCAGTGTCTCTCTTTTCTCTTCGTTCCTTTGTGCAACGTATCTCTTTCATCTTCTCATCCAAATTATCACAAGATCTCTCTCTTTCTCCCTCTCAACAAGCCTAACAGTAACATTCGTATATCTGGACTCCATCCATGGCTGCTCTGGTTCTCTATCTCCTCACTCTCCTCATGGCTGGTCATTCTAGTAAGAACACTCACCCTTCTTCACATGTCTTTCCCCTTCTTTTTTTTCAGTGTTTATTTATGGGAACGCAGTTGCAGCCAAAGCCCTTAGGTTCTTGCCTTACCATTACTCTCCTCTTTATCTTTTTGCTTTGGTAGGTGCCTCATGGTGTGTGTGCAAAACAGGGCTGAGTGACTCAGTGCTACAAAGGACGTTAGACTATGCCTGTGGGAATGGAGCAGATTGTAACCCAACTCACCCAAAAGGGTCTTGCTTCAATCCTGACAATGTTAGAGCTCATTGTAACTATGCTGTCAATAGCTTCTTTCAGAAGAAAGGTCAAGCTTCTGAATCTTGTAACTTCACCGGTACTGCTACTCTTACCACCACTGATCCCAGTAAGTTCCTCAGATCCAAGGTCTTTTGGTAACTAGGCTTACAAGTTCTGGTATTAATGATTAGAGTATACTAGAGATTCAAGGAGAGACTAGAATTGAGATCTTTTTGACATTATTTCTTTTTCACAGGCTATACAGGATGTGCATTCCCTTCTAGTGCTAGGTACGGGTCTTTGCTTCAACCCATTTATTCTGTTAATGGCTATATCTAGAAATTGAAGGAGAGCCAAGCAAAAAGATACTATCATCTGTATTTAATAATATACACTTTAATTTAATGGTGGATTAACTATATTTACTATACTTTAATTGTGGATTAACTAACTTCTAATGCCTATTTGTGGGAAAGAGAAAAAGTGGACAAAAAGCTTGATTTGGGTCAAAAGTGCACTTTATTATTTTATTTTTTTTACTAAACTTCTGGTCACATCTCCAAAAGTTCAATTGCCTTCTTTGGGATTATAAAGTTTGAACCTATGATTAGTCATTAGTGTATTTGACATGGTTTTATTTTGTTGCTTTAATCTGCTTTGGTCTACACTTTTGTAAAAGAATCCAGACACCTTTCTTTTGTTCGGAAACCACATTAATGATGAATAAAAATCTGATACTTGGAAAATAAATTAATATTAAAAGTATTAACCATAAACGGAAACAAAACAATCAAGGCCTAATTAAGATAACAAATATTGGAATAGGTTGTTGATTATGAGTATGACTGTTTGTTTTACAGTGGTTCTAGTGGTTCTAGTGGAAGCAGCAGCAGCAGCACTGTGACGCCAGGCAAAAACAGTCCAAAAGGAAGCAGCAGCAGTATCAACACATTTCCCGGTGGAAACAGTCCATACACTGGCACACCAACTACCGGATTATTAGGAGGCAATGTCACTGATGCTACTGGAACCGGTTTTAACCCGGATTACTCAACCGAAAGCTCCGGTTTCACGCTCCATAACTCCTACAGCCTTCTCTTTACCAGCTTGTGGTCTGTCTTGATGATGCTCTGAAGAAGAATCTTCTGTTCAGCCAAAAAAAATATGTTATTTACGTTATTGTTTTGTTGTATTAGAGATGATTATAATCCGGATTTCGGTTCGGTTTTTATTTTCCTGTTTAAGAAAACGGTTCTTAATGTAAAACCAAATCTACTATAGATGGTTTGGTATGATGAATTCTTTATCTTTTCTCAAACGGTTTAAAGTTATGGTTTCGTTCGGATAGGGACAGAGAAGTTAGAACTTAACTAATACACACATTGATTAGATTTCCATTTTTGTGGATCCGAATTCAACGCTGTGATTAAAGCATCTCAAATATGGTTTTGGTTTGGTTTTGCGTGGTTATGAGAACACTCTGGTTGAATTAGCGTGTTCCCTCAGCAGAACATAAACATTAAATTAATGATGACTTGTTAAGAAAACCGCTTCTTCTTTTACTTCAAGACTATCAATCTCTTTCCCTTTTTCTTTTTTTCTCTAATAAATTTCTGCCGAATTCATAAAAAATCTCTATTGGAAGATCTTTAAGAAAACGAAGAAACTATGGTGAATCTAATTGTACGATCCTCATATTCCTTTCAATTAAATAACGATTTCAAGATTCATGTTTTTATATTTTGATTGTTGGGTGTTCTGCTTATTGGCTTTCTTTAGTTTGATCGAGTCTCTATGATTTTTGAGTTGTGAAAAGTGAAAATCTTCAAGAGTTTCTCATTAATCTTGATTTTTGTGTTGATCAACACTGGGATTCATCTTGATTTATCATCTAAAATACAATTGTTTTTTTTTTTCTTGTTCAAGAAGACCACTGCTTAGAATATTTTACAACTGTCTGATTGGCTCATCATCAAATACTACAAGATTCTAGGGATTCTGTTAGATTGAACCCATCGTCTTTATTATGGTGTTCTTCTTGAAAATTCCACAGATTCAGAAAAAATTGTTAAGCATGATCATCCTACTTCGTTATAAGTCAGGATTTAAATCGAAATTGTGGTTTAATTAAATTTTCTGCTGATTTATTTAATTTTTTATTTTTGTTACATAGGAGGAGCCATGTCAAGTATGTGGGGATGTTGGCCTTAAGGATTACATAATGACTTGTTTCAGTTGCAGAAAAGTCAGAGAGCATATGTATGCCAAGTTTCGTTCCTTTGTATATTTTTGTTAAGCACTCTTTTACATGATTATTGTGATTATCATTCGATCTTTCTGTTCTGTATCTCTCTGCAGCTACTGCGCAAGGGTCTGTTTGCGATCTGTCCCCCACATATGGCTATGTGAAGTGTGTAGATCCCCAGCTCGCGTATTACAAATGTCAGATCTTAAAGACAACTCATCTGGTAACGTTAAGGAAGAGAATTCTACACCGGTTCTTCAACGTAGTACTTCAGATGGGGGCTCTATACTTCATCAGCCTCTTCATGGACTCATGTTGCTGTCACATTCATGTCCTGAGAAAGGTGATTTATAGTTTATGTTTAGTCCTTCAACTTATCTACACGAGGTGCCTAATTTTTTTTTTTTTTGGTAGCTTCTTTGGTGACCACTGATACATCTCCAACCAAGAAACATCGACCACAAGTTTTGGCTTTGACTTCTCCAAAAAAAAAACGTAGGACGCTTCGGCTTGCAGGTGAGAACCACGATTTGTTTATTTGATTCAATTTCTGTTAATAAATGAGATAATGATATTGTGCTGGTGTGTTTATAATGTGATTTCTTTGGTTTCTTTTTGTATAAGAAGATATTGGAAAACCTGAACGTCAAAGACCTCAAAGCCCACATCCTTGTGTATTTCACCGAATTGATTAAAACATTTTTCTCCTGAGCTTCTTTGCTGTACTTGCTTAAGTGAGTGCATCTGTAACTAAGTTTTTTTTTTGGTTTTCTTTTTCTTGGATCTCAAGTTACTTACAATTAAGCTTGGTAAGATTAGACTTTACTGACATGTGACTTGATCACATTGACATTCCTCATTCTTAGTTAGTTACTTTATATCTTGTTAATAAACTCATTGTTTTGATTTCATCATATTTTATATGTTAAATCTTCTATGTTTGGTTTTAGCATTTATTCTTTTGCACATTTGAATTTCGCGGGTTTTAATATTATTTTTAAATGATAAAACTTAACTGAATTTTAGATTATCCCGCGGTTTTTATAAGTGATAGCTAGAATTATTATTTCATATTATTGAAATAAACACAAAATATGTCAATTTTTTTTTTGTTGAATCCATTACTTGTCTTTCTCAAATTCCAAAAAATAAATAAAACTTATCATAATTTACCAATTTTCAAACATATATAGTTACCTAAAATTTTTAATTTTGTGTCAAATAATTCAAATTGTAGATAATTTTTTTGTGATTCTTTCAATTTATAATGAAACTTTTTTTTTTTGTAACATTTACAAGGTTTTCCATTAAAAAAAAGAAGAGAAAATACTTCCTTATTTATTTGAACTTTTTGAATATTGTCATTTCTTTTTTTATGAGCTTAATTACATCTTTGACTTTAGTTTCTGCAAGCACATTATTACCATTTGAGTAAATATGGTGGCACTTTAGCTTAATTTTTTTAAGATTGTTTAGTTTCATTTTCAAAATATCTTAAATCATTAAGTAATTATATTAATTAAAAATTTAATATACATAAATGCATATCCATAGTTTGTCATCCTTAAATAAATAAAGTATGTAGTTAAGTAGTTTTTTCCCTTCTAGTCAACAATTTAATTACTTGTTTCAAGACATTTCTTGCTTAATTGAATGCTAAATCAGTTTTGTAAGAAAATGACACATATCATAAAACATTAGACATTTTATAAAGAGTGTAATTAAATTTGTTTTTTTTTTAAAATATTTTTACAAGTGTTGTTTTGTATTTTTAATCTTACTTTTAAAATAAAATTTCAATTCGGATTACTAATAATTTATTTAGTAGACTACTAGTAATATAATAAAAATTTACATAGTTGTCTTACTTTGTGTGAAACATGTGAAAATGACATTTTTTGTTAAACAAAAAATAACTATTCTTGGTTATCTCAGGGTAAAAGAAAACTATACCGAACCGAATGAAGATTTTAAATGGTTTTATGTTTTTCTAAAACCGATGAATTGGAAAACCAAATGAACCGATGCAAACCGGA
Source organism: Camelina laxa (assembly GCA_024034495.1). Lineage (NCBI taxonomy): Eukaryota > Viridiplantae > Streptophyta > Magnoliopsida > Brassicales > Brassicaceae > Camelina > Camelina laxa. The sequence goes on from CM043881.1 coordinate 2,972,582, forward strand.
TGTCTATGATGACGACATTGATTGATCTTTTAGGCTTTTAACAAACAAACAAAAAAGTCGTCAAATTTGTTTTGTTTTTTCTTTGTTATTATTAATTAATTGGGAGAAATTAGAAGAAATTGTAGAGTAACCCTTGGTGGCTCGTACGGCTTCTTCACTAACTTGCCGGCCTATGAATGTGAAGATCATTTCCTTCCTTTAATCTCTCCTCCACTTTATTCATTGCTGTACTCTCCAAAGCCCCAAATCCTTGTCCTTTTCTTCTTTATTTCTTTGATTACTGCTTCATCACCTTCTCTCTGCTGGAAAGTTCCAAGCTTTTTTTCTGGGTTTCACCAATGGGTAATCTAAGTAGTTTGATTTCCTCGTAGTATGATGCATTAGGGTTTTTGGGGTTTCTGAGTTTTCCCGTCGAAGTTTGATAATTTGGGTTTGTTCTCTCATATTCTGACATAGGTGCGGTAGCTTTTATGCTTAATCGCTTATTATAGCGTCTTTCTTCGTAATCGAAAGGCTGAGCATTTGATTCCTAAAGCTTGGAGTGAGTTCGTTTGATGATGATGAATGTTTATGGAGCTGGATTGGTGAGGATCCAAGTGCTCTCTTGATTGTTTAGGACACAGAGAGAAGAAAATGGATCTTTGGTTAATCGCAGCTACTGCTGCTACAGGATATATAACCAAACATTTGCAAAATGTATCATCGAAAGGTAAATCTTCTTCTGAAGATTTGACTAATGTGAAGCTAGAATCTCCGAGATGTTTGGCTAGTCAATTGGTAAGAGTCAAGAAACCAACAAGTGAAGAAAACTTTGAGGATTGCCTAAATGGGGAAACTTTTGATCTTTCTGAATGTGGCAATGCATATGGAGTGGAAGTAGCTTCGAGTAATGAGGAGTATTTGGGAAGTAATGATGAGATTCTTTCAGGTTCTTTTGGAAACAGAGCGTTTCTTAGGAGAAATCAGCGTCGTATCAAGCCTTTTTCTATGGAGAGGAGCGTAATGTCTCGGTTACATAGAGAGAAATTGTCTATGGAGGAATATATGCGTAGCCCGTTTCCATCACCTCGTGGTGGCTCAGTTTTGAGGCCCTTGCTTGTTACTGATGGTAAAAAAGTGATTAGCAATAAAAATGGAGATTCTATTAGTCAGAAAGTTCCGGAATGCAGGATTCCTCAGCTTAGAAAGTTGGAATCTTCTGTTCTTTATGCTAAGAGAGGAGTTGGAAATGCGAAGGGCGCTAGTAGAAGATCGGATCATGGGATTGGTAAACTTCTTGGTATCTTTTTAGAAATGTAAGATTTGTTTGTACTAACAAAGGAGAAGACTTTATCATGTTATTTGTTTTTTCAGGATCAAATGATGCAGCGATGCTGCTATGCGTTGGGATTTCAATTGGGATAATGTCATCATTTGTAGCAAACCAAACCGAACTAAACAAGGTCAGAGTAGAATCAAAGCAGACAGACAATTTGGTAAAGGATTTAGAAGATAATCTTAAGACGAAAGACTCATTGAAAGTAAAAGATGATTTACACAAGGGTGATGAAAAGACAGCAGAGAATTCAGAATCTATAAGTAAAATTGAAGCAGAACTTGAAGCTGAACTTGAAAGGCTGGAGATCAACATAAAATCTTCCAACATTGAGACCAAACACTCAGATATCTTTGAGGTGCTTTATGTTCTAGCTTTTGCTCTTTCCTTTGCTTTCACTGAATCCTTGTCCCATTTTGGTCGATCATGTCTGTTCATTCTGGAAGTTATCCCGACAGATATTTGATCTTAAGAGTAGCCATTGTTTAATCATCTATAATGTGGTAATTTGTTTCCCAATTCTGCAGCTGGAGCCAGATTTTGAAGAAGAATTTGCACAGGGCGAGCTGAGAGATGATCAGGTTGAAAGGCAGCGTTTTGATGAAACTGACTCCAAGCAGGAAGGGAGTGGCAATTCCACACCTGAATCAGGAAACTATATAGTCTCACCTCGTGAGTTAAGCTTGCGGTTGCTCGGAGTTATCAATTCACGGTATGAAAGAAGGATAAAAGAACTTGAGGTTGCCTTACAAGAGAGCGAGAGTAGAGTGAAACAGCTGGTCGTGGAATCAGAGGAAAAGAAGAAACCATTGTCAAGGACTTGGCAAAACCATGAAGTGATGAATTACAAGAGAGACACAAATCTTCCAGTTTCTAGAGAGAAGAATCATAATCCTGCAGAAATACAACCTCTGGTTATGAATTTAGCAGGGGAAGCACTTGATGCATTCAACGAATCTTACGAGGAACTGATGGATATAAACGACTACTCAGAAGAAGATGATTTACAATGTGAGAATGAGCGGCAAGAAGAATCTTCAAGCAAAAGTTCACCTTGGAGCCATAAGGATTACGTAAAGGACTCCTCAAGAACTTCAGAGGATGTGAATTTCTCCAGGCTGCAAGATCTACTTGGTCTGAGCGACGAAGAAGAAGAAGAAGAAGATGAGATGGAGAAACATCTGATAAAACAGATAGTTGAGAAAACAAAACAAGGGTCTTCTGCTGTGTTGAATGCTCAGAAGATGCTGTTTCTCATGGAACAAACAGAACAGCATCGATAATAAAAAAGAAAAGAAAGCATTATTACTCAAATTAGTGTGTGTATATATAGATATGTAAAAGATTGGTACAATATGTATTTGTCAAATTCAATGTGTAAAGTGTAAACATATCAAAGAACAGTGAAGCTAAATTGTGACGAAACCAACAAAGTTTGGGTCGAAACCTTCTAGCTTCTAGAGAGGATTTGGGACGAGGCGCCAAAATAAACCAAAAACGAGACTAGAAGAGGCGGTGAAGTTTTGAAAACAAGACAAAGTAAGATGGGCGGGAACAATTAACCAAAAAACTAATAGCTCCCGCGCAAATCTTTTTACTTTACAAAACCACTCTCACTCTTCTTCCTTTAACACTAAATTAAATTTAGGGTATTCGAGAAAGAGAGAGAGATAGAGAGAAATGGAGAACACAGCAGTGACACAAAATGGTATCGAGATAGTATTATCGAATCAATCCCTTGATTCATCCTCGGTTCGACCCCAAATCGTCGTCCAGGTCGTAGATCTTAAGGCTGTTGGCAATCGATATACGTAAGTTTCTTAACCTCCTTTTTATATAATAGACCTCTCTAGATCTTGTACGTAATCAATCTGGGTTCTTCTGATATGTTAATAAGATACCTCTTGCTATAGATTAGATCAGGGTTTTGTTAGAGTCTCGCCTAAGTCTTGACATGTGTGATTTTGTTTTTTTTTTTTATTTGTTAATTTTCCAGGTTTAGTGCTAATGACGGGAAGACGAAGATGAAAGCAATGTTACCAGCAGCTTTGATATCTGATATCGTCTCTGGAAAGATTCAGAATCTGGGTCTCATTCGTCTCTTTGATTATACAATCAATGATATTCCAGGCAAATCAGAAGAAAAGTAATTATGATAATCTCTTATAGCTTCTTTGATTGTCCAAGACTGTGAAATGAAACAGAAACTAATCTTTGTCTTCTCTGTTTCCTTTTTTCAGATATATGATTATAACAAAATGTGAGGCTGTTGCTTCTACACTTGACTCAGAGATTAAGTCCACGGGTATAGTGTTGAAACCTAAGCAGGAGTTTGTTGCTAGATCAGCTTCACAGATCATCAATGAGCAAAGGGGAAAGTAAGTGAACCTTACTTGTGGATTCATATTCTTTGATTGAATTGTTTGTGAATGTTGCTTTACACCAACCTCTGTGGTTTTTTTTTTTTTTTTTTTGTAGTGCTGCACCAGCTGCAAGAATGGCTATGACCAGGAGGGTTCATCCGCTTGTGTCCTTAAACCCTTATCAAGGGAGTTGGACCATTAAAGTTCGTGTCACAAACAAAGGAGTCATGAGAACTTACAACAATGCTAGAGGAGAAGGATGTGTGTTTAATGTGGAACTAACTGATGAAGAAGTAAGGCTGCTTTGATGAATTCTATGGTTTCTGATTATTATTGTCTTAAGACATTTATGTGGTTTTATTGATATTCTTTGTTTATGGAAAACCAGGGAACACAGATTCAGGCAACCATGTTTAACGCAGCTGCAAAGAAGTTTTATGACAGATTCGAGATGGGAAAGGTTTACTATATATCTAGAGGATCGCTTAAGCTTGCTAATAAGCAGTTCAAGACGGTTCAGAATGATTATGAGATGACTCTAAATGAGAATTCAGAGGTTGAAGAAGCTAGTAACGAAGAAATGTTTACCCCTGAGATAAAGTTCAACTTTGTGCCCATTGATGAGTTGGGTACATACGTTAATCAGAAAGACCTTATCGGTAAGAGTTGTTTCCTATATAGAACTCTTCTTGTTATTATAAAATGGTTTATGATGATATTTAGTAACTTCAATATTATTTCATTTCAAGATGTTATTGGTGTTGTTCAAAGTGTATCTCCTACCATGAGCATTAGAAGGAGGAATGACAATGAGATGATCCCAAAGAGGGATATAACTTTAGCTGACGAGACAAAGAAAACTGTTGTGGTGTCCCTTTGGAATGATTTAGCAACTGGCATAGGTCAAGAACTGCTAGACATGGCTGATAATCACCCTGTTATTGCTATTAAGTCTCTCAAAGTTGGAGATTTTCAAGGTAAATTTTGACTTTTATACTAAATTGGTACCTTGTTTAACTAGGTGCTGATGTAAACCTATTTTGCTAGGTGTTTCATTGTCTACGATCAGCAGAAGCAATGTGGTGATAAATCCTGATTCTCGAGAAGCTACCAAGTTGAAATCTTGGTATGATTCTGAAGGTAAAGAGACATCTATGTCTGCCATTGGCTCTGGGATGAGTTCTCCTGCCAATAATGGATCAAGATCCATGTATTCTGACAGAGTTTCTCTTTCTCACATCATTAGCAACCCATCTTTAGGCGAAGAGAAGGTACTTGAAACACTTTCACATGTTTATTTACATATTAAGATCTTGGAGACATAAAAGTTGAGTTATGTGTCTTGTATATGTATTGCAGCCTGTATTCTTCAGTACTAGAGCTTACATAAGCTTCATCAAGCCAGACCAAACAATGTGGTACCGTGCTTGCAAGACCTGTAACAAGAAAGTGACTGAAGCAATGGACTCTGGTTATTGGTGTGAAGGTTGTCAGAAAAAGGATCAAGAATGCAGTTTAAGGTAAGATGATGACAGTGAAATTCAAAAAAGTCCTATTTAAGAACAAACATTAGAACTTGTTTTTCTTCTGTTCCTCTTTCATCTTGTTTACTTATTGTATGACCAGGTATATAATGGCGGTGAAAGTCTCTGACTCAACGGGTGAAGCTTGGTTTTCTGCATTCAATGATGAAGCAGAGAAGATTATTGGCTGCACAGCTGATGAACTCGATAAACTAAAATCAGAGGTAAGAAAACTAAAACAATTTAAAACCTTTAAGAACACATTCCTGATTATCCAGGTTCTGATGTAAGATACGATGTTATGTTGGTTTTCTCCAGGAAGGTGAAGTTAATGAGTTTCAGACAAAACTGAAAGAAACTACTTGGTCATCTCATCTCTTCCGGATCAGTGTTTCTCAGCAAGAGTATAACAGTGAGAAGAGGCAGAGGATAACAGTAAGGGGTGTTTCTCCAATTGACTTTGCTGCTGAAACAAGATTATTGCTCCAAGACATTTCCAAGAACAAGACATCTCAGTAATTCTAACCTTTAGCATGTTTTGTCTGGCTTTTGTTGAATTAGAGAGTCCCAAGTTTGTAAGTTTTTCTGCAGTCGGTTAAATTAGTTAATGTGGTAAGAGAAGTGACTTTTCAATCTTTGTAAGTGTTGCAACAATCAATTCTGAGACCTATTTGTTAAAAGTGGAAGTAATTTATTATAATATTGAAGAACATTAAAAGCACCAAGGGTTCTACAAAATATTACTAACAGAACACAAACTAGCTTAAGAATGCAAATAAAAGAACAAATCCAACTAGGAGAGTCGTCACTATTGCTGTGGCAAAGGAGTCCTCAATTCCTGGTAATTGTGTAGACTTCCGGTGAAATCAGTGAACAAACCATCAACACCGATCTTATTGAGCCAATAATCATACTCTTGATATGCGTCTTGATTAAAATCTAAATGCAGAAACTGGTTCTCATTACGGTATGTGTATGGATGTACCTAGCAAAAAAAACATTATTCACCGTGAAGTTTAATGCAAGATGATAGCCAGAGACAGAACTTTAAGTCCTACACACATACCTGAAGATTACGCGAATGTGCTCTTGCAACTAAATCTGTTGGCGTCATGAGACGGTTGTTGTTCACAGGCACAATTGTGTCTTTCCATGGACCAATCCCAATTACATATGGTTTAATGTAATCTAAATATGCGTCTGATGTAATCTCCGCGTATGTCTGCATTCACATTCATTTATCTTATTATAAAGCCATTCTGATTGATTTGAAAACACAATTAGGAGGAAGAAAGTAAATATGTAAAAGACCTTATTGGTGTCTTCTGTTAGAATAGTGACATCGTCGATCAAGAACAATTTTGGTGAGTCAGTCATGCTTGAAATGTAAACAAGCGAAGTTGCTGCAAAAGACTGAATAAATATTGGCTGCTTTAACCAATCTTCAGACATATATGAGCCTTTGTATCCATATTTCTTCAATGTTTCCACAAATTTATCCTCAATTTTTTTACCATCCGCCCATTTCACCTGCATACGTTTCCAAAAACCATATAACAACCTCTCCATTTAGTGACTAAAAGTTGAAGCTAAGATTATGGTTTGCTTACTTGCTGATTCATGAAAACCGGATTTTTGATCTCTGGATATATCCCAACTACTCTAGGTGCATCCAGAGCTATCGAAATAAACTCATCGAAGGTAATAATCGGAAATTTACCTGAGATAAGATACCAAATAACTCGTTTAGAATTCATTATGCAACAGTACATCTCAATATGTGTAACAGCAGAAAAGATTTTACCATTGTACTGTTGATCCCTGAAAGGATACCTCTGCTTTGCACCAAGTGTTTTCAGTTCTTTGAGAGTAAAATCAACTGTTATTGGGCATGTTCAGTCTCATCGTTAAAATTTGAGATAAATAACCCTGAAATATTGTATTATTACTAAAGAGATGTCACTGGAATTACCAGTGAAGAAGCCGGTCATGTTCATTCCTTGGACTTCATAAGTTCTCTTACGGTCAGCAAACTCCTTATGGTCTGCAACATCGGTTGTATCATCGAGATTAACATCGTGATGACATATCAGAACACCGTCTTTTGATGATAAAATATCAGTTTCTATGAAGTCTGCACCCTCCTCAATGGCCCTCTGCAATCAAAAACAACCTTGTGAAACCGGGACAAAACTAGTGTAAGTAAAGGTAGAAACTTTTGTATAGAAATCCAGTACCATGTATGCAGGAGCAGTTTCTTCAGGGAACTCTCCGTTTGATCCTCTGTGTGCAAGGTTATAAGGACGAGAAGTCTGAAGCGGTTTCTTGGTTGCATGTTTTGCTTCACTTGGGAGACGATACAATGGCCTTGAGGCACAATCAGCAACCAACAACGACAGTAAAAGCAATGGTATAAGATCTGCAAAATTGCTTAAACGAAGAATCAAAATTGGAAATCTTTAGACATAGAAACAATCCAAGTTTAGCTAGAAAAGCCAAGAACTCTATCATATTGGAGATTTGACACTTACAGTTGAAGCCCATGACTGAATAGAGCTGAAAATTCCTCCAACTACCAAACCTGCATGCATCTAAACATTATATAGATAGACCAGCAGCTTATCTCAAGGTGTAAAAGATTTTTGCCAAAAAATCGCAACAACTCAATCAGCATAAGTAGGAATATTCCACTGAGATATCAAACAGAAGTTAAGTAAACTCTTGTTTAGATTACAGTATATCCTTGTTTGAAAGTAAGCGCAGATAACATAAGACAGATATGATAAACTTAATTGGGTGATAAAAAGGATGCAGACCATAAGGTAAGTTGAGAACAATGCAATGAAGCTGCAGATTGTAATGTAAAGAAAGCATATCGCTTTCTGATCCTTTGTTAACTACGTCTGTGCCTGCTTGGATCCAATCGCTTGTCCGATCATGACAAGACAATTTTGTAAAAAACTACTATTGGTTGAATGAAATAGTCGATGATAATATTGCAACATAGAAGTTGTTTGTGTATATATTGAAAAATAAACTCTTTAGCATATGTTATAGAATCCCAGACAGAGAAAACACAAGACACAAATCTTGAATCTTAACACAGATGAAATCAGTAACGAGTACACCAATTCTAGAGTAGAAATATAAAGAGCTGAGACAAAGTGATAAACTAAGAGAGAGAGAGAAGAAGCTCCTCTCCATCCTTCTCAAATTCCTCCCATGAGTTCACCATAGTTACGCATCAGGAAGACTCCTCCTGTAAACATCCCAAGTGCTCTCAGAAGTTTCTGCACCCAAAACAAAAAACGAAAAAATTCATATGAGGATGTTTCCAAGAGACGGATTCTGATCCAAACACGGACTTGCAAGATTGATAAACCCTAAATCTCTTAAAGACCCAACATTCTCAAATTATGATCCGAACACAAAATTTTCATAATCATGCTCACAACAACTAATTTGGCATCTCGAAACATACTAAAGAATCAAAATTTTAGCCTTAATTGAATCAATTTTGGAAACCTTTAACAAACATTCAACATCTTTTCAATCGAAATCACGTGATCTAGCTCCGAAACATACAAGAGAAATCGACAGCGATGCTCAATCAAGACCTAAAAGAAGACAAGGTAAGGTAAAGGGCAGATAAGTTGTTACCATGTTAACGGCCCACTTTTGTTCGTCGTGAACCTCAGAGTGCCAGAAAGCTTTAAGCTTGTCGAGTGATACAACATTGTTCGCCATTGTTGCTGCTACCCAAAAAAAAAAATCGAAACTTGTTTGATCTCGTCTGGGGTCTCTCGGAGACAAAGCTAGGGCTTTTAATAAACGGGATCGGGAAATTTTTTAGTCGGTCACTTCCAATTCTATTAAGGGTTTAGGGTTCAGTAAATTACGAAACTAACCTTAACTATTAAAAAAAGAGATACTAACCGGTTAAAAACAGAGTGATTTGGATTGATTTCAACCGGAGAAAAGTTAACCAACCAGAAAAAGACACGTGTACAACACAATCTTCAAAGGTCGTGTGATCTACAAGGCTCTCTCTTCTTGGTGGTGTGGTGTGGTTCGGTTCCTCCATTGAAAGAAAATAGCTTCGACAAGAGAGAGTTTTTAGAAAATGGCAGCTAAATTAATCTGTTCGTCTTTAACAGTACATTCAATGGCGAACAAGAAGCCTTCACCATCTACAACAAGAACCATATCCTCAAAGAAGGTAAATGTAACACACAATTCAGAATTGATTTGATCCCTCTTCTTTTTTTTTTGTAATATCTTCTTAAATCTAATTGAAGTTTGTATGTTTATGTTTTTTGGGTGTGAAAAAGAGTACAACGACTCAACAGGTGAAACTACTGACAAGAGTTGAGCAGCTTAAGCTTCTGACCAAAGCCGAGAAAGCAGGGCTATTGTCTTTAGCAGAGAAGTCAGGTTTCTCTCTGTCGACCATCGAGCGTCTTGGATTGCTTACCAAAGCAGAGGAGTTTGGCGTTTTGTCTGCGGCCACTAACCCTGAAACGCCTGGGACGTTATTCACTTTGAGCCTTGGTTTGCTCCTTCTTGGACCCGTTTGTGCCTATGTTGTTCCTGAAGATTACACTTGGGAAGTGGTGGTTCAGGTTCTTGTGGCTTTGGTCTCTGTTCTCGGTGGCTCTGCTGCTTTCGCTGCTTCTGGTTTTGTCTCTAATTTGCAGAAATCTGATTAGCATTGGTGTTTTGATAAAACCGGTTGAGTTTTTTTGTTTATCAAATTGACTCGTGTAGCAAGAGACTTTTTATGCGTTTAAGATGAACACTTTATGATGGGGTTTCTTATGTGTATTTGAACTCAATTCTGTCTTTTCTATGTAAATTGGTTTCATATATAGAAATCCAAGAGAAACCTTTTGAATTTTTAGCTGGTGTAGTGTGTGTAACTTATAAAAACTCATAAGCTAACCGCCTAACCCTAGTGGTGCGGTGGTAGTTAAACATCAGATTTTCCAAGAAGTTAAAAGAGAATGTACCACCAATATGTTCAAAGGCTTGTCAACATTTGTTTCATAGAAAGCTACTAACATGTTTTTTTCTAACCATGAACAAGTTTTACGGATGGAATGGTTTATGTCATATGTGAAAACAGAGCATTTGTAGATTGCCAATAAGATGTGAACAAAACAAAGAGCAAAGCACAACCCACTAGAGGGAGGACTGCACCAGCCAATAAGTGTTTCAACTTTCTCACCATGCTTACTGGATGGATTATCTGGAACTGGAAGCTAACATCTTAATCTCAAACACAAAACGAAAATGATAGATTTTATTCTTAAAGCGCTATAACAAGGAGAGAAATATGGACTCAATACAAAACATAACATCACTGGAAAGTTTCTTTTCCATTTTCCATGATGAGAATTCAGAGTGTTTCCATTTCCACAATCCTTAAAGAAAAATGAAACCAAATGCACTAATGCAGCAGAGAGCCTAGTAGCTTACTAATAGGAGGAGGATTGAGGTGGAATGAAGTAAGGTGCGGGGTAAGTTATAAATACACGATCCTTCTCCTTATTCTTGAGGTTAAATGTTCCGCGTTCGTTGTTCTCTATGTAATAGATGGTATTTTTGCAGTGGCCAGACAAGCTAGCCTTGAGACAAAATGCTTCAGACTTGGACAGGAAAATACAGAGATCTCCAATGTCTTCGGTGTATGTAGCGCTTCCCATTTCGTCTAGCTTAAACACCATTGTATGCCTCGTTTCCATTCTCCTCTCCATTTCCATGTTTCTCTCTATGAACGTCTTTACCATAAAGATTTCTCCGGTGGGTCGTGACTCCACCAAGTGTTCCGTCGTGCTACACGAATCTAGTATTTGCAACTCTGACTGAAAGAACTCAGGAAGAGTTGTAAAGAAGCTCAAAGACAATATCTTAGGTTTGTGCATATACAGTCCAAGATCCCAGGATCCCGTGTGTGCGCCTCCAGAACCCAGCATGGAGAACATCTTGTCTCTCATTGAATACATGACTCGGGAGGAGAAGAATTCAGGTTCTTCGACTCTGATGTTGACCCACTCGACCTTTTCTTTTCGAGCAGGCCTACATAAGCTGAGCTGAGGTCCCCAAGAACTTGACGGCCAGAATGCAGTCATCGTCCTTAGGAGAAGAGGACGACATGGCCACGTTGGTTACGAATTGTGTTTGGCAATGAGGCAGAGTTACGAGAGGAGGTAGTGAGATTCGCTTCGGGTCTGAATCCGAAGCACTCGGGTTGAGATCATCCTGGAGACGCACTACGCCGTCTCTCAAAGTAGCCACCCAGCCATGAGATGCTCCTATCGTTCCCGTTGCTTTCATCAAATCCATTGGCACCTTCTTTTCCAAAACCTTGATTCCATAAGAAGATTCATTACTGTAATTGCCAATGACGAGTTTACCGACATCGCCATCTCTGGAAGTAGATCCACAATGTTCAGCCCCGACGATGTGACAGAGAGGGGTTTCCGACAAGAATCGAACGCCACGGAGGTGGTGTCTCTGCAGAGTGCAGAGTAATATCAGACATGAGCAGAAAAAGAAAGCAATACGGAACAATTAACTAACGAAGAGAAGAGAAGAGAATCTTACGTTTACTAGCAGAGGTGGTTGCCTCCTACAACAAAGCCTGGAGAGAAGCAGAGATCTCATAGTGATATGATTCTTGGTGGAGATAGAAGATATTCAAACTGTAAAATCCTACCTGATAAAAAGAAAAGAAACGCTGGTAATAATGCCCTCCATTAAATAACATGAATATTTTCCTTGCCCACCAAGTCTTATATTCTAGGAAACTTAATTACACTTACCTTTGTTGCAATTTCAACAAGTTTTACCATTAATGGCATTGGAATTTCGACTTTAGCTTTAGGATTCGTATCTAAATTTCAAGGCTGTCAAGATTCTAAATTTCAAGGCTGTAAAAAAAAAAAAATCAAGCTTTAATTAGTGTGATGTTGTGACTGAAGAATGTCTTTGTGGTCATGTAAGCTATCGGAACGTGTAAGAGTTTCTTGTCAATTGCATTGGATTTTCGACTTTATAGCTTTATTAGGGGAATTTTGGAATATAGCTAGCTTTGTTGCAGTTAATTGGAAAATGAATCTTGATTTCTGCAAAAACATTTTTAAGCTTTAGTGTATTACCAACAGTAAGTATGTATGATTTCCTCTTTGTTTTTTAGGTTCAAGAGATTGGCAGACACTATGATAAGCTAAGTAGGCTTCTAAGTTCTAAAGAAACTTCAGGTACATAACTTTCTGACCTTGAGCTAATTTATGTCTGCTAGTATCTTCATAAATGTGGTGCAATATATAGTATGAATGTGTACAATTAATCAAAATAAGATTGAGAACCGTCATTTCAGCCTGTCTACAATGATTGTTAGCGTTCCTTATATGATTCTGTGGCTTCTTAGATGCTGTGTGTTTTTTTTAAAGAACAGCAACGCCACTGAGCATTCTTTTCTTTTTTTTTTTTTTCTTTTCAATAAGAAAATTTATTCTGATCCCCTTGTTTTTAGGGTAGGGTTTGTTAGAGTAATGAGAGAAGGTGAAACAGAGTAAGAGAATTTTTCTCTTCTCTTTCTAAAGAAGACAAGAATGAAATATATAAACTTTTATTAAACAGAAACTTGTTATTCACATCGAAGACATAACTGATTTGTATAGATAACAAAAAGACACAAATACAATGATCTGTGACTCTTCATATTTGTAACTCTCTAATGTAACAACACAAACTGCAACGTCAAGACTGAAACGTTGCAACTGATAACCAAAATCAATTATCAACTAACAGGGTTCAGCTTTTAGTCAGGTCAAATGTTATAGAACTTGGCAGACAGGTGCTGTAAATATTCTGTGGTATGACGTTTATGAGGGTTCATTATGTGCTGCAGTTCCTTAAAAGAAGAAGTTGAAAGACAAGATGACTGAGTTTCAGGTAGGAAGAAAAAGACTAACTTACATTTGAATCTTGCAAAGATGTTAAATGTTCCTCCCAGGTAATGGACACCTTGACGGAAATCCAAGAAAGTCATGATGCTGTCAGAGACTTAGAATAGAAACTTCTTGACTTGCAACAAGTATGTTGGATTTCTTTAGAATCTCTTGTACCGAGTCTAATGCAATCTATTAAAGCTTTCTCATTAGGCTCAAAGGAGATTTGATGAAAGAATTTGATAGTAGGAGAAGCTAATATAGCAGAGGAATCAAGTTTTGCAGAGGGATAAATAAAAAAAGGAATGGGTACATCAATCGCAGAATCTAAACCAGGGAGATTAAATCCCGGTTAAGTGTCTGAGAAATTTTTTAAAAAATTCGGTTAAGTATCTAACCAATCCAGTATCTGTGACCGGTTTAATAATTCTTCGATTTCGGAGTCAATTGTTTTCATCTTGTTTGCCCAAATCTGTAGTTCTCCAAGGTAAAGCGCTCTCTCTCTCTCTCTCTCTCTCTCTCTCATCAATGGCGACGGCGGCTTCCTCGCTTGTGCAAAACCTTAGACGATTCATCAAGAAGCCATGGCAGATCACCGGGCCTTGCGCTCACCCTGAATACCTCGAAGCTGTTCCCAAGGCCACCGAGTATCGTCTCCGATGCCCCGCAACGACTGATGGAGAGGCCATCGTGCCTACCTCGGATCCCGAAACCGTATACAACATCGTATACCACGGCCGAGATCAGCGCAGAAACCGCCCACAGATCCGGCGATACCTATTGAAGAAGGACAACGTGGTTCAGATGATCAAGGAGAAGAAGACGTTCGACGTCTCCGACTTCCCTAATGTTTACCTGACTACCACAGTCGAAGAGGATTTAAACACTCGTGGCGGAGGCTACGTCAAATAAACAGGTGATTTGCCGCATGAGAGCTAATAAGATTATCAAATGTGTTAGTTCGTATTCAATTCACTATTCAAGGATTGGACTTTAGACCTTTTGGTGTGTATTAGATTTAGTTTCGTGTGGTCATAAGCAAAAAATGGTTCGTGTGAGGAAGATTTTGGTGTTCTTCAATTAGGTCCTGCACAATTTGTTGAAATTGATTTTAGAGTTAGCATTGAGTTGGAACTAATGGTTTTTTGTTGGTATAGTGCATTATGTTCTTCACATGATGTTTGATGAAGGTTTTCTCAACTTCTCCCTGATGTTGTAGTTTCCCAGAGAGTATGAGTTGTCATTTTGGTCTTTTGATTAGATGAATTTTGTAATGCGGAATTAGTTTTGTTGTGATAATACTTTTGTAGTAGTATGAAGAAATAGGAAGTTAGGCAATTATACTACCCTTTCAGTGTACTCACAAGTTGATAATATTAGAATTATGCAGAACCTATTGAATAAGCTAGCTGCTGAGTCCTAACCAGTTAAGATAATGTCTCCTTTTTGTGCTTCAGCCTACACTTTAATACTTGCTTAAACAGTTTAGTACTTCAGATGTTCATGCTGTATCCACTTTGCTTTGGTTTTTTCCCATTTATCCTGACTGAATGTGTTTGTATTTTTTTTTTTTTGCAGGGTTGTATCATCTTGTCTTTCTCTTGTAATCTCGTGATGGGCGAAAGACTGCGTTTGATTTTTCTTTACGGACAAAAAAATCTTTCCCTTGTTTGCTTTGTCTAATAAGATTTCTAGTAGCTTTATGAACTACAAAACACTTCATTCTCCCTTCAGAATAACCAGATTGTTGTTCACTCGTATTCCCTATGTTAATGATGAACCCGTGATTGTTTGAAGTTTGAGTGATGTAGAAACGGTTGATAATGTAACACAAAGAGAAAAAGAGTTAATAATAGTCTCTGTGTTCTTGGGGACCCTTTTTTCTCTGCATCAGTGACTCAGAGAAGAAGAAGCAGCAGAAACTGTGAAAATCCATTATGCTACCAAACTGGCAATCTCTACGTTCTCCATGAATTTTACCCCAAACTACTGTTCCTTCACCTCCTTTGCTTCTGTCTATAGCAAGGACGTGTCACTGTCTCTCTCTCTCTCGGCATGAGCCTTTTGCATTTACTGCTGTACAGACCGAGAACGACGGCTCAGGATTAAAAGAAAAGGAGTAGAGTGTTTAGCAATTTTGGGTCCAAAAATGTCTGTGTGTCTCTGTGTGTCTAGGTGACATGCATACGTCATCATATGCACGTATTCCAACTTTTGGTCTCAATGGGGACACATCGGCGTGACCAAACTCTAAGAAGTTTCTTTAGAGAATATGGTAAAAGAATAGAACGGTTTACTTGAAATTGGTTTGTGGTTTTAATTAGTCAAGAAAAATCAGTTCGTAATCATTGGGTTCAGCTAATTAAACCACTATTTTATAATCCAGTTCAATTGTATTAACTGAAAAAATGGTTCATCTTTGACACTATCACTAGTAGTATGAAATAATTGAAATTGGAATCGTTCAGACTAACAAATTTCTAGAAATAATTAAGAGGTCCAAAACTATTTTCGTATATATTCATGAATATCGGAGAATCCAACGCATTCAAAGTTAAAAAAATTGAAACAGAAAGAAACTGAAGTCCCGCCATCATCATCATCATCGTCATCAACTTAGATCAGCTGATCTTTAAGTCCCAACTAGAGAAAATTCTCATCAGTCTCTGATACATATACGCAGAGAACTGTTTTTACACCTTTTTATATGCAGCTAATAATTTTTCGTAAAGCCTGTGATCCGATAAAAGCGTTTATACATCCGTATATAGGAGAAAAGCAAAACAGTTATTGGCTAGGATACAGTGAAATTTAAGCATTTACATTCAAACATAAATTTAATAAGCATTATGGTAGTATTAAAAAGTGGGAATTAATTATACATACTGCAAAAAAACATGTACTCTTGAGTCTTGAGTCTTGAACCTTGGTCCATCCTCCATCTAAGACCAACTATATATACTCGCTGTCAATCTAAATGCCTACTAATAAAATGTACAATATAAGCATACGTATCCGTGTAGAACTAAAATTGGTATTAGCTCAGGAAGAAAATCAAAAAGGGAAAAAATCCTAATTTCTACTAGTTTTGGGGCTCAGCATTTACTGATTTACGTACTACATAATATTACTCTTAGTAACTTCGAACTACAGTTTCGATTTGAAATATCTGTACAAAAAGGGTGAAATACTATGTAATGAAAATGTAATTATCTTATAAAAGTGTTTTCTATGGAACGGAGTCAAATATATATTTAAGACATAAATAAATACAGAGATGCAGTCTCTAAATAATTAGATAAAAGTGACGTCAAGAAAAAGAAAGTAGATATATACATGTATATACATTTTGATTATATATATAGATATATATTTTTAAAAAGATTGATATCTCTCATTAGTGTATGTGAGTGAAACCATAACATCTTTCTTTCCATCAAAAAAAAAGAAAAAGAAAAAAAAAAAAAGACATGTGGATAAGAGTGTCTATAGTCTATGCACTACATAAAATGCTCCTTTTTCAATCCTTGTGTATAAATTCCTTTCATACTGTACCCAACTAGCTGAAACCCTAGGGATTGGAGTATATATATACTGCTGTAAATAGGGGGGGTATCATTCCTTGCTCAGCCTCGGTCATATATAATTCACTTTTAGTTTTTTTTTTTGTCTTTTATATAACGAGAGAAACCAAATTATAAGTGTTCTTATCATCTAGGTACTTGACGAAGAAACTAGCTCGATCTGTCTAAACACAACGACTTTTATCAAGCTTCTCGGTTTCTCTGTGTAAGATTTGTATCACCTCAATTCTATTATTTCAATTTGAATCACCTCAATTCTATTATTTCACTGTCAAGTTTAATTAGTAATCTGCCAATAGCATTATTATTTTCCATATTAAAAATGTTTTTCATTTCAAGTTATCATGCTTCCTACAAACATTTCGAAAATTTAACAAATTGTGATTACAATATTGATGTTTCTTCTGTTTTTTGTTTTTGTTTTCAGATCCATAAAGTATAACTATATAATCAATTATGGACATGAGATTTAACCCTTCGAGAGAGGACATGATCAGATTTAAACAAGAAGTTGAAGATCATAACCAACCGAGTTCTTTGTCCTTGTCGAGGCAACGATGGAACAATCCGAGGGTCGTACGAGTCTCAAGAACATTCGGAGGCAAAGACCGACACAGTAAAGTGTTTACGGTTCGTGGTATCCGAGACAGGAGGATAAGGTTGTCGGTGATGACAGCAATTCAGGTTTACGACCTTCAAGAACGACTAGGGCTGAGTCAGCCTAGCAAAGTCATTGATTGGCTATTAGAAGCTGCCAAAAAAGACGTCGATTTGCTTCCTCCTTTGCAATTCCCACCTGGGTTTCATCAAGTAATTAACCCTAATCTCAATGGCTTAGGAGAATCTTTTCCTGGGGTCTTCGAAAGTTTCGATCTTGGAAGCTGCTCCAACCGAGAAAACTTGGATCTTGAGAAGATGAAATGGGTTAAATTCGATCAGGACACTACTAACCTTGATCATGGGTTCGACATCGATCATCGTCACAATGTCTCGAATTCAATCCAAAGCAACAAGTTTTATTTCCCTACTACTACTTCGTCTAGTAGCTCTTATCATCACTACAACCTTGGGCATCTCCAACAGTCTCTATTGGACCAATCTGGTAATGTTACTGTCGCCTTTTCCAATAATAGTAATCTCAATCCGCCGGCTGTGGAAACAGTGAGTTCTCTATTTCCAAGGTACCCTTCGTTTCTCGGTGGTGGTCAACTTCAACTATTTAGCGAAAACGCGAACTCGTCCAACCAAACGGATCGTGTGGAGTAATTTCAGCCCTTATAGTCTCTAGACTCTTACATAAGCTGATGATTTGTAGTCATGAATGACATTTATTACTACATATACATAGATACATTTTTACTATGGTTTAACGGTTATTTGTTGAATTCAGTAGTCGTCACATGCGTGTATGTACTACAATATATATATATATATATTCATGATACGACGATAGAATTGGTATAATAGCTATATTAATACAATTAATTTTCGTACTTTTGGTAATATTTGGAATATATACATACATTGTTGGATTATTTGGATGATAATTATATATTTATATTTCTTGCGAGAATGAATATATATGTTTGTTTGTAGTGCCTATAACACATTGGCTTCATTGCATGCCAAACCCTAGCTTGTTGCCTTGTTCACATGTCTATATATATGCCTACAACCACATGCATGTGTATATCAGTATATACAATATATATATGATGTCTGTATATATGATAATCAGATTGGAAATCCTTAATCAATGCATGTAAATTGATGTATACTGTGTATATGTAGGGTGTCATGAGTAGCTTAGCATATAAATAAAATCCAATCGAACCAATATATTTTGTTTTCTTACTAGTTAGCATACAGTATTCTCTGAAACCAAATCTGCCGGCCGAAAGTCTCTTCAAAGGATTTACGACAGTGAAAATGTACTATATATCTTCACAATTTATCGAAATCAATGATTAATTTGCTGTAGTATATATAAATATTGTACACAAGTAAATATATGACTTTAATTGTTGGTTGTAAGTCTTGGGATTGGAGAATGAGAGAAGGACAATGAGAAGAAGACGAGGCAGTGAAGACAGCAACTGAATTTGCAGTCAAGTCAAGCACTGATCCCTATATATCTTCTTTTTTTAACTAATAGCTCTTTCTTCTTTTCTCTTTTGTCTCCTCTTTCTCTTTTCCATTAAATTTTCTCTCACGTACATATAAAACCATGGTATATACTTATGTGACATTATAAACTTTCCTTTGGATTCTTCTTTGCGTTTTAATTTTTCTTTTTTACCGACAACGAGCTAGTAAAATGATTGACTATCGAAGGTTTGCTACTAATTCGCCGGAATTAATTAGCTTCTGCTGCTGTATATGCACTGTATGCCAATAATTCGAAGCAGTTGTTCATGATTAATCAAACTAATAAACATTATCTCACATTATCAAAAATCACATGAACAATAAATTAGATTAGTCAATGGATGATGTTAATAAGGTCAATAAAATAGATCAGCGACGCATTTGCATCTGAGCAATTGTATATATAGCTGCGTATTATTAACTCTTTCGGTTGCCGTTGTTGAATTGTTTTCAAGTCTTGTGATCAAGTGATGATCTACAAATATGTTTTAATTATATATAGGAAAATGACTTGGATTGTGTTTCTTGGACATGCTTGAGAGACTACGTACAATACCTTTTTCTTGTAGAATCTTATGTCAAATTATTTAAATGGTCCATGTATGTGACTACAAACTTCGCTTTCCTCACCGGCATGCTTCAAACTCTAAGTTCAAACTTGTAAGAGGAGCAAGATGTATATTAAAGAGAAAAAAAAAAGTACTTACTTTCATTTTCACAATTCCTCACTTACTTAGGCATGCAAGTTCTTTTTTTGTTTTTCTCCCTTTTTTGTTTTCCCTCTTATATATCCAACCTACCTATCTTCTCGTTTCTGTTGGCTAATAGGTGTCTTTATCTTAATTCACAATTTCGCATCCCAATCCAAAAATATCATAATGAAACCAACAATATATAGAATTTACATATAACTGTAATTTAAAACTTTCGGCTTTTTACCTACGTTTTGTAGATTAAAAACCAGTAATACATATATACACACAGTATGTAGAAAATGCACTCACTCACTCACTAGTACTTGGTTAGATGATCTCGGAAGACTTTGTGAATTGACATCCATTTTACCTCAACTTGTAAACTAGTATATTCTACCTTAATTTTTTTTTTATGAAACAAAAATAAATATATTTGCAATGAAAAAAAAGAAGCAAAAACACATTTATAATTGATGCGATTATATACCATCGGGGCTCCTTCAGTATTTGAGCTGGCTAGTCTAAAGACCCAATCGTACGTGTTCCACCATAAACAAAAGGATTCTTGTGTCAACTTATAAATAAATTCCATTTTTCATCTTAAAAAACCAAAAACAAGAAAATAATCCAAATTATACTTATTACTCTCTTTGTATCAGAAATGATTATTTTTAAAACTTTTTACATAGATTAAGAAAATATTTAATATTTATATATAAATGTGTTTTTATATAATAACAAATTTCTCATAACTATTAACCAATGGTAGTTTATTAAAATTTTAAATTCTCAATTAATGAATCTTGAAATCTACAATTTCATAGCATTAATTAATAAAAAATATAAAAAATCAATATTTGTGATACAAGATAAATTTCTAAAACATCATCTATTATAATACATGGGAATAAGTGTTTTATTATTACTTTTTTTATTTTTTTATAATGTACAATGTTTAGGTGAGAAACAAGATTAAAAAAAAAAAAGATTAAATTAGCATATCGGACGGGATGTTTCATGACAGGATGTCGAAACACGTGTAAATCTTACATATAATTGGCCAACAAAATAAATGAATTAAGAAAAGCACAACAATTAACTTATCCAATTATTGTTTTTATTAAAAAAAATAAAAATGGAGGTGCGGGGAATCGAACCCCGTGCCTCTCGCATGCGAAGCGAGCGCTCTACCATATGAGCTACACCCCCGTTTTGTTTATCGCTGTCGCTTACATTTTGTTGACTATTAAAATTAATTAAAGAATATCCGCCGTCGATTCGAATGGGATATTCCGAATCGACTGCTCACATTCCTTAGGTGTAATGGTCATCAGTGCACATGCGTCGCATATGATATATATTCTCTTAATTAACGTGAAAATGACGTAACTACCCTTTTCTTTTTTTTTGTTTTAGATTACTAAATTACATTTATTTCTTTCCGGGCACCGAAAGGAAAGTTGTCTTTAGCTGGACAAGGACGGCATATGTCGGATAATTTTTTTCATTTTTATTACGCTACCAAAACCGAACCGGTCTAGATTTTGTTACGGTTTACATGTCTTTAACTGTCTGTAAATCGTATTCGATTCTCGGTTTTAGTTAGGTAAACCAATCGGTTTGGACGAATTAAAAATCCCTAGATTTATTACTACTACTACTAATTTCTCTCTCTTTTTCTCAAATTCACATCATCGTGAGTGCTTGAGCCACAGATCCGTTTCTCCTCTTTACTTTCTCGTCTCTCGAATCTTGTCTTCGCACTCAGTTCTTCGGAAGATCAGACATAGTCGCTAAAGCCACGTTGTCTTCTTATCGCTTTCTCACCATCCCAAGTCTTGGTTCTTCTTCTTCTTCGTTCTTGGTGTGAATCGAAACCCAAAAACTTAGTCTCTTTCTCTCCGTAACGATGAACGATCTTCTTAAGGTGAGATTTTTTATGCAACGGTGTTTTTTTTTTTTTTTTGATCATATAATGTGGATTGGTTTCCAAAATTGGTAGTTCTTGATGTTTTTCATCATCTTACATTGCTCATTGAATAAATTATGAATGGCCTTCCACTGATTGTTAATTTTTCTATTGAAATTCGTATGGGTTTTTGAGTTTGACCAATCTTAGTTTCAATTCGAGCAAGAATCTGATAAACTTTGGGAAGGAGTTGGGACTTGTAATGATTCTATCTGTTCATTGAAATCTAGATTTAGCTATAATGGGGTTATATATGTCTTTTTTTTTTTCTTTTTTGTAGGGTTCGTTTGAGCTTCCCAGAGGTCAATCTTCTAGAGAAGGGGATGTTGAACTAGGTGAACAACAAGGTGGAGATCAAGGTTTAGAAGATTTCTTCAAAAAGGTATTCTTTTTATATATTTGAGTGCTGCTATGTTACTCTACCAAATTGCTCTACCTAAGTGGTTTCCTCTTTGTCTTCTTAGGTTCAAGATATTGATAAACAGTATGATAAGCTAGATAAGCTTCTAAAGAAACTTCAGGTACATCCCAATGACTTTTCTTACCTTTCACTTATTTCTCTCTGCTATGATTGTTGGCTTATTATGATTCTGTGGCTTGTCAGTTGCTCTGTGTTATTTTTAATGCTAAGTTATATGTCTTAGTTTTGACTTTTCAATTTTACTGACGAGTTTGCTGTTGTTTAACCTTATAGGCTGCCCATGAAGAGTCAAAGGCTGTGACCAAGGCTCCTGCCATGAAGGGTATATTTGTTTATTCTGTACATCTTTTTGTTAATGCATATTATTCGGGAACTTGGAGATTATAAAGGGTTGTTGCTCTAGCAGATTTAGCTTTTTTGATATAATGAACTTTAGCTTAGGCACTGGAACTAAGATACAAGGATTTGTTTAAATTAACCATACATACATGTCTGAGAATTCGAGTTAGACTGTTTATATTTCTTAAAAGACAGAAAAAATAAAAATCGTAGACGATAACGGATGGATGCTAACTTAGATGAACTTCTAGAAGCCACAGTTCTTGGCTTCATGTGCTTGAAGCTTAAGCGTTTGGGTTAGTGTTAATGGTAGACCATAAAGTTAACATATAGTTTTTGTGTGTTGCTCCTTATGTAATGGACAGCAATAAAGAAGAAGATGGAAAAGGACGTTGATGAAGTTGGAAGTATTGCCCGTTTCATAAAGGGGAAACTCGAGGAGTTGGACAGAGAGGTAGGGTCACTGGCTCTTTTATCTTCTACTTTTACAACTGTTGAATTTATATGTTTCAATATTGATACTCATTCAAATGTTGTAGAACTTGGCAAATAGACAAAAACCTGGATGTGGGAAAGGATCTGGTGTGGATCGATCAAGAACAGCAACTACACTGTAAGCATTCTTCTTTTTCAATAAGATAAAGAAGAAGTTGAGCTGTTTTTCATTTAAATGTTGTAGAACTTGGCAAACAGATGCTTTAAATAATCTTTGGTATGACCTTTTATATGCTTTCATTCTGTGCCACAGTTCCTTAAAGAAGAAGTTGAAAGACAAGATGGCTGAGTTTCAGGTAGGAAGAAAAAGATAACTTTTCAGAATTATATGGAAACTGTCATTTTTAAACTGACATGTGACTTGTTTTAGGTTCTACGAGCGAATATTCAACAAGAGTATCGTGATGTTGTAGATAGGCGTATCTATACAGGTATGTGCGTTGATGTTATCTGATTGCGTTTGTTATTTCCTCCAACTTCCACGGTTCTTCTCACTTTTCATTTTTGTGTATTTTGCCTTGAATTAGTAACTGGGGAGCGGGCAGATGAAGATGTAAGTAAAGTAGCCTCTTGGTTTCATCATGGTCTCAGAAGTTTGAACAAAACTCATGCTTTACCGTTTCTTGTTTTTCAGACTATTGATGAAATGATTGAAACTGGAAACAGCGAACAGATCTTCCAGAAAGCGATTCAGGAGCAAGGAAGAGGACAGGTTCGAGCATTTCCATTTAATTGAGAAGCCAAGTACTTTAGACATGTCGACACATTATTATATGTCAAATTTATAGCAATAATCCAAACATTTAATCTTTCCCAGGTAATGGACACCTTGGCGGAAATCCAAGAACGTCATGATGCTGTCAGAGACTTGGAAAAGAAACTTCTTGACTTACAACAAGTATGTTGGATTCTTCACAATCTCTTATACTATGCAATCTGTTAATCAAAACTCTTTTTGTTTTGGCTGAGAACTCATTGTGTGGAATCATTCGCGTAAAGACAGATCTAACAGGATCCCTTTTTCTGCAGATTTTCTTGGATATGGCGGTTTTGGTTGATGCACAAGGAGAAATGCTTGACAACATAGAGTCTCAGGTAATTTGGTTTTTATGACTGCTGTTGATATGAAAATTAGAAGGTTTCAAAATTACAGTGATACATGAAGGCAGTGCAATAAGTAAACAATGATGAATGATACTTTTTGGCAAATCTAGGTGTCAAGTGCAGTAGATCACGTGCAATCAGGAAACACGGCTCTTCAAAGAGCAAAGAGCTTACAGAAGAACTCAAGGAAGTGGATGTGTATTGCTATTATCATCCTCCTTATTGTGGTTGCAGTGATCGTTGTTGGTGTTCTCAAGCCTTGGAAAAATAAGAGTGCTTGAGGAAATCCAGAGAATGTACAAAGAAAAAAAGCAAATTATATCAATCCTTTGCACGGCTTCGAGTGAGAGAGTGTTTTGTTTATGATGTGTGTTTTTTTTTTTACCAGGAAACAAAAAAACAACAAAATTCTATATTCTTTAACTGGGATCAAACAAACCAATTTTCTCTTTTCATTGTGCAATTTCACGTGGATTAAAGGAAGTTCATAATTGATTATTTCTGTTTTTATGTTTTGTGTGTTTGCATTTACATGGCAGGAAAAGAAAAAAGGTAATACAAAACATTGTCATCCATCTTTCGTTGACTGTTCAGATACTCATGAAAATAAGCCACTTCTGGATGATAGTATCATTACTATTGTTAATGGGAAAGTAATACGGTAACAGTTGGTTCAGATCAAGGTTGAATTAGAGCTAGAAATGGAATGGCCTCAATTGCTTCGTTGATTCATTCTTTTGCATTTTTTTATCTCATTTCAGAGAAATGTACTCTGATGGTTTTATTATATAACTCCCCAATGGATTGCTGTCATGTTTTGGGAAGAACATCCCTTTACTTTCACATACACTGGTGATCATCAATTAAACTTTCATTCAAACCTAGAAGTAGCTTTGCTGTTTTTGCATAATCATGTCTTCAGAAAGAAAGAAGAGAAATACAAAAGCCACAAACATAGTTCATCAATTATTTATTTGGGTGCTGGTAAAGCCCCCAAAATACACAAGTTTTAAAAGAAACTTTTGCGTAACCATAACAGAGTTTAGAAACCACCACGGAGACGGAGGACCAAGTGAAGGGTCGACTCCTTCTGGATGTTGTAGTCAGCCAATGTGCGACCATCCTCAAGCTGCTTTCCAGCGAAGATGAGACGCTGCTGGTCCGGAGGGATACCTTCCTTGTCCTGGATCTTGGCCTTCACGTTATCAATGGTGTCGGAGCTCTCAACCTCGAGGGTGATGGTCTTGCCTGTGAGAGTCTTGACGAAAATCTGCATACCTCCACGGAGACGCAAGACCAAGTGAAGAGTAGACTCCTTCTGAATGTTGTAGTCAGCCAAAGTCCTGCCATCTTCAAGCTGCTTTCCGGCGAAGATCAACCTCTGCTGGTCCGGTGGGATACCCTCTTTATCTTGGATCTTGGCTTTAACGTTGTCAATGGTGTCAGAGCTCTCCACCTCCAAAGTGATGGTCTTTCCAGTCAACGTCTTGACGAAGATTTGCATACCACCACGAAGCCTGAGAACGAGATGAAGCGTAGACTCCTTCTGAATGTTGTAGTCAGCCAAAGTCCTGCCATCTTCAAGCTGCTTACCGGCAAAGATCAACCTCTGCTGGTCCGGTGGGATACCCTCTTTATCCTGGATCTTGGCCTTAACGTTGTCGATGGTGTCAGAGCTCTCCACCTCCAAAGTAATGGTCTTTCCGGTCAAAGTCTTGACGAAGATTTGCATACCACCACGAAGCCTGAGAACAAGATGAAGGGTCGACTCCTTCTGAATGTTGTAGTCAGCCAAGGTACGGCCATCTTCAAGCTGCTTACCGGCGAAGATAAGCCTTTGCTGATCCGGAGGGATACCTTCCTTATCCTGGATCTTGGCTTTGACGTTGTCGATTGTGTCAGAGCTTTCCACCTCGAGGGTGATTGTCTTTCCGGTGAGAGTCTTAACGAAGATCTGCATCTGTAATTCAGAAACAGAGATTGATAAATACCAAAACAAAGAATCAAATTCGATCAAGAAACTAATTACCAAATCTAGATAGATTTAACAATCGATACAAAACTCAATTTATTTGAGAAAAATCAAATCAAATTCAAAGACAAGTAATTCACAAACAAAAGATTGATATAAAACCTAGATCAAATCCAAAAGAATAATCAAATTCGATCAAGAAACTAATTAGCAAACCTAGGGTAAAATTAACAAGTTATCAATCGATACAAAACTCAATTCCTTTGAGAAAAATCAAACAAAATTTAAAGATAAGTAATTCAATCTGCCACAAAAAAAACACGAACCCCAATCGAGGATCTATCGGTGAAACCAAATACAAAAAAAAAACAGAGACTCAATTGCGATCGGAAGGAACAAGTAAACGTATTAGAGATTCAGAATTTTTACCTTGAACACGATTGAGAGAATTGATTGATGATTATTATTAGGTTTTAGGAATTGGAAAGCTGAATTGTGAAAGAGATAAGGAGGTCGTCGGGTGTTATATCGAAGAGGATGAGGACGACTTGGTCACGAGGAAGTTGAGGCGGTGAAGCATTAGCCAATCAAAGCTAGACACGTATGTATTATGACGTGTATTGGGCGGTTGTTTACACGCCACTTCTAGAATAAGGGCCAACTTATAATCCACGGGCCAATGAGGCCCAAAGAGAACCATTAACAAATTAAATACTAAATTTCACTTACATTTATTTTTTTCTTTCATTTAAACTGAAAATCAAACCAAAAAAATTCCAAATTAGGTTAAACAAACCATACAACAACACTAAGTAAAGTAAATCATGAGCGGTAAAGGCTTCGATGACGACGATCAAATCCTACCTGAATTCCTAACGCTAACATTAGGGTGGACCAATTCTCTAATCTACGTGGTAACGATGCACTTGCTCATTGTCACCGTCGAGACTTGCTTGTTCTGGCCTTTACTACCAAACTACCCCCACGTTTGGGGAGATAGTGTTATCGGTATGGTGATTTTTCAATACATTACTGGCGTGATAGGGTATGCTTCCGTGTCGCATCCTTTCACAGCCGTTTTAGGACGCGTGAGCCACTTGTTCGGTAATATTGCCATCCTCATGCTTTTGGTCCACACCGTTTCTCACCAAGTCCTTCTATGGATTGCAATACCCTCTTCTTTGTGGCTCGGTTCCGTTTTGCTCTTCTGTTTCGTTCATTCAGTTTGTAAAGTAAACTCATCCCCACCTCACGAGTTTCTTTTATGTTAATTTCTTTGAGATTTTTTTTTTTTGTTGCTAAACATTTTCTTTGAGATTTTCATCAAAGCTTCTCTAGCTACTTGAAGCATTTTGGTTTCCCACCAGAAGTAAAACCATCTTTTTATATCATTGCTACGCCTAAGCATACTCCTTAATGGAGAGTGATTCCAAACGTTCAAAAAGCTGCTTAATGGAAATTTCTGATACAAAAAAGAAATAATCAAATTGATGAAACAAATTAATCCAAAAGTTAGTTAGTTAATTATAACCGTTTCTGATTTTTACTTTCACCTATTCATGTATATATATAAGCCGCCTCATGCATCTCATCAGATCTCTTACTAATCTTTAACTTTCAAGAAGAAAAAGAAACAAAGAAATGGCTAGTGAAAGATCTGAGAAGCTCCATAACTTGACTCTGGCGATTATGATGCTGGCCATGGGATACGACAAGGTGGCGTTTGCCATGGACACTAAAGCGACATGGTTCCCACCCCTTTACTTCGGCCTCTGCTCTATCGCTTACGTTCTCTTCGTGATCGTCGCTGAATTCGAGGACGACGTGGTGGTCAAACGTTTCGCCGATTGGATCAGCCACATGCTTGGATTAGCTGCTCTAGCATCCCTCGTAGCAATTGTGTCCGTGGAGTTCGCAATCGGATTGGCTTCTTCTACCGCTCTCGTTAGTTTCTGGTATCTCGTGAAGTACCTTCAGAGCCACGAAACCTTAAACCCTTCATCCCTAGATTCAAGCTGCAGCTCAGAGAAGTTAAATCTTGTCATCTTGGCGGCTCTTGGAGGAGCCATGGTGTTTGTCCAGATTGGATTAGCCATGGGATCACTTGAGAAAACTAATCTTTCCCCGGTTTACTTTGGAGTCTCGTCTGTTTCGTATGTGTTCTTCCGAGTCATTGAAGTGCTGGAAGAGAACATCACCATCAAATCAGTCTCTGGTCATATGAGCCGTTCTGCAGGAATACTCAGTCTTGTTTGCTTCGTGGGATTGGTTTCTAAAGAATTTGCCTTAGGTATCTTCGTCTCTACGTTATTGTTAGTCTTGCGGTACATTTGCAAGATTTGGTGCGCTAATCCAACTGCTCAAGATTTGGCCGCGGAAGTTCAGTCTCTACGTTATTGTTAGTCTTGCGGTACATTTGCAAGATTTGTCCAATCTGACGATCTTCCTTAATCTGCCGGCGCTGAATATTGTATAAAACAGAGTCCAAGATTCCGATGTAAATACCTTCTTCCGGTCATATTAGCATAAACCCATTTTTGTGATACAAACTCCTTATTGTATTATAGTGAACACGAAAGCCTAAAGAGAACCCATAACAAACAAACAATGATGGTTTTATTAATTTGCATCTTAACCCTTTTGTTTTCACTTTACTGATCCGACTACAATTCAAACCGATTCTAAAGACTGCAAGCAAGTCTAGTGGTTTCACTTGTTTGGCCAGATTGCCATCTCAGAGTAACCATCTTCGGTAGCACAAGCCCTGAACATACCAGTAGTGTTAAACGGCATTGTGACTTCACCTTTAGCAGAGACAGCAACGAGTCCACAGCTTCCTCTAGGAACGGATTGGTCAACAACATAAGCCGCTGCCTCGGTCAAAGACAAGCCTTTATACTCCATGAGTGCAGCCACGTCTCTAGCCACGGTTCCACGGATGATCTCTTCTCCTTTACCTGTGGCTGAGACGGCACAAAGATGGTTGGCGTAAGTTCCTGCGCCAATGACTGGCGTATCTCCAATTCTGCCAACCATCTTGTTGACATAACCGCCCGTTGATGTAGCCGAAGCTAGATTACCAGCACTGTCTACGGCTACACATCCGACTGTTCCAATTTGGCTGTCGCCACAATTTTCAAGTTCTTTGGGAGGAGTAGGGGCCGTGTAATCCAACTGTTTTGAAAGAATATAAAGTTTTGTTTAGAATCATACAAAAGGTCATTTCATAAACACAAGGCTCAAGAACATGGTTATAAGAGAATGTACCTGGACTCGATTGAATTCTTTGGCCTGCTTCAGCCTTGCAATGTTTTCAGGAGTTATGAAATGGCTAGAATCGACCGTCTCAACTCCCTACAAAAACCAAATTTCAGGGAAAGCTTTACAATGGACTATGAGTTTAACTATTAGAACAAGTCAAATAGCTATATGTACACTGACTGACATGAGCTCTAGCGAAAGCTTCAGCAGCATCGAATGCAAGATAAATATGTGGAGTTTTCTCCATGACGAGGCGAGCTAAAGAGATGGGATTAACAACAGTGGTAAGGCCAGAGACAGCTCCACATCTTTTGGTTTTACCTTCCATTATGGAAGCTTCCATTTCAACAGTGCCTTGAGTAGTTAAGACAGAACCTTTACCAGCATTGAAGTCCGGGTGGTTTTCAAGTTCACGAACCTTAACATTGCCAGAGTAAATCAACCAAGAGAAATAAATTAACTCACTAGTCATGATCACTAGAGAGAGTATTTTAGAAAATCTAAAATTAGTTTCAATTTCGTCTCTGAAGAATTCTTAGTCTCCTCATCGACTATAGTCAAAATTATCAAACACATGGATCCGACCAGCTGCAAATATACTATATAGATATATAATATCGAGAAAGAGAGGCGTACGACGAGTTCGGCGACGTCCAAGGGAGGCTTGCCGGATTTGAGGGCGGAGACGCCAAGATCAAGGCAGTGACGGAGGGCGGTCTCACGAGGGATACGTCGCTCGTCGGGGAGATCGATCGGGATGTCTCCAGCGCCGCCGTGTAGAGCTATCGCCCACCCCACCATCGTTCGCCGGATAACTTAAAAACACACTTTGGCTCACTTTCTCACACTTGTTTAAGGTCCACTCACTACCCCACTAGACTCTTTTAGATGTTAAGTAATATGAATTCATATAACAATAGTATAATACTGTGTGGAAACATTATTTATTATTTAATAAGTAAATTACACTGAATTGTATTATGAACAAACCAAAGAAAATTAAAGAATGACGCAAGTTTTTGTTCTCGTGTTGTTGTTAGACTAGTCACTAAATCTTCTGCAATTAGCAGTTTGCCTATCAAAATCTATTTAAATGATTTTTTCTTTTTAATTAGCTACTGTAAAGTGTAAACTCCGATCCGGCCACATGACTCTCATGATGATTCATCTTGGAAATATGATTTCTCCGACTCCAAGACTCCCTATACGCAATATTATTAGATAACAAGGATCAGGCTTTATGTTCATAAGTTTTTGGTAATATATATATATATAGAAAAGAGTGAGAAAAGAAACCAAAATAGTTTTTTTGTTAGTTGTTACCTGTATGATCATGATGGCTGCTTCCTTATGTATGAGCTCATTGTACCCTTGGCAACCATAATTCTGAACGCAACTCGGGCAACCTGTTTCAGCTGAGCAGCGGCAAGACTTTAAGAGATCAAGAGCCGCTTCTAGAAGCTCCGTGAACATTGGACGGATCTGCAGAGCAGAAATGTTCAAGAGTTACTTATCATCCAACAATCAACAAATAAAATCTTGAGATTTGATTTTTTGCTTTCACAATTTACCTTGGCGGAGATGCCAGTTCCTCCACGATGACGATCATATAGTAAGATTCTTGATGGGAAATAGCGTTGCTCTTGCGGATTTGGACATTCTGGAGCCAAGTCTGAATAGTTGCAACGCACAAATAGTGGAACAACGTGGAGAAGAGCATGACAAGCGGCATGTAAACCAGCACGGAATGATAACTGATTCCCCTCCACTTCTGATTTTACTGACTCAGGGACTTGAATCCAAACAGCCTATTTATTATCCATAAATCAGACTTAAAATGATCACAGTCTAAACAGTAAGAGTATGTGTGTGTGAGGCTGCAGGTTGAAGACAAACCTGTGATTGGTAAGAGTAACTTGGGAGTGAAAGCTCAACATCATCAATTACTTCATCGTTTTTTCTTCGGATACGAAGAAATCCAAACCACTTTGTTGTCACTCTACATGCATTACTTTGTGCTGTTGTCTTATTAAGTTGGTTCTTAAGAGCCTTTAATGCGTAAGCCTGAAACATGAACTTCGTAATGAATTTTACGCAAAGATTCAGAACTATCAAACAAGAAACACCAAAGTTTGTACTTACAGTTTTACCACCAGTTACATGGATATCAGTGTAATCCCGAGTCCTGGTGTAGTAATCCACGTCTGCTAATTCACACCAAGCTATCTTTTCTTTTGTATCCAGACTCGTCACCAGATAGGTCCTTCCTTGGTTCATATAAACAGCTCCTTCATATACTTGGAAAAAGGCTTTGCTTTCCTCGATTTCATCGAGAAGATCTTCACTTTTTTTTTCCATGACTCTATATCTTACCGTCTCTATGGCCCGGATAGAGACTTTCTTCGTAGGCTTTTTCTGAGAAAATGTTAACCAGCAAAGGTATTGATTTAGAGCAAAGAAACAAGGTTTTGGGTTGTATGTTTCAAAGTAACTGCTCGGATATTTACCTCTCGGCCAATATAGGTCCATATTCTAGAAGAAGAATCACGGGATGGATCAAAACTCAAGTATCCTTTGTTCCTGAGTGACCCAAGAGCGTCGCTTATGCCAGAACCAAAGTGTTGTTCATCATACTGCAAGCTCAACGGATGCTCAAGAGCAGCACAAGCCAAATGCTGCCCAAGGACCTACAAGAAGAAAAGTATCAAAGCAAGTCAGTATAATCTCAGCTAGAGTTAGTTGGCACAAGAATCCAAACAGTATACTACTAACCTGCTCATTTTGAGAATCAATAACGCAGCACTCGATTGGGCTACGAAAGAGTTTGTTCGGGAACTTCATGAAGTATTGGTCAAGCGGACCAGCAAAGGCAACATATACGGCAAGAGAAGGCCGTTGTCGTCTTCCAGATCGCCCGGCTTGCTGCCAAAGACTGAAACTCAAAAGTTATCAGTTGCACATTATGGAATTTAAGTTCTAAAAGCGAAAATAAAAAGAACCAATCAAACTGATTTACCTGGCAATACTGCCGGGAAAACCTAAATGAAGAGTTACATCGATGTGACCAACATCAATCCCCAACTCAAGTGCGTTTGTTGCAGCAATACCACAAAGCTTTCCACCAAATAAGTCGCTCTCTATTTTCCTCCGGTCCTGCAAAATATTGAAAATATTGATCGGGTAAACGCAATTCATCTACAAACAACACCAAAGTTCAGACACATAAAAATAGAAAATGTACCTCAGCAATGTAGCCTCCACGATATGAGGATATGGCTTCAACCAAATGAGGGGCAGTCTTTTCTAGAATTTCACGTCTGCGGCATATTTAACGGATGTCAAACTCCATCAATCAAATACTCTATTGTGAATTGTTTTACTATCAGCGGTAAACAAGAGGACTTACGTCAAACATAAAACAAGTTCACAGAGTTTGCGAGATGGACAAAAGGCAATGCAACGTAGGCCATGTTGAACCATCTCTGCGAAGAGGTGAGAAACTTCAGAAGCTGGGCTGTAACGAAATGAAATGATATCTAATGTTAGCTATAGATGACAATACATTTTGATTTCTTGTTAGCAAGGCCAATGACTCAAAAATTACCTTGATGGTGTATCGTCAGCAGCTCCATATGGTTTACCTGCAGCAGCTTCACTACTGCTCACGAATTTCGAACTTTCTTCAGGTTTCTGTGATACAATAGATTAAGGAAACATTGAGTAAATAAAGTTTTAGAATTGGTTACAAAAAAAAAAAATCAAGGAAACTGAATAATACACTTGTTGGAAGAACTGATGGATTCCACAGGACAAAAAGCTTTTCAGAGGAAGGACTTCCATCATTTTCTATCAGCTCGAGCTCAGATAGGTTTGCAAGCTCCTACACCAATAGCAAATCACGTTTTGATCCAGAATGATAGATTTGGAGAGGCGAATATTTTATACAGATGATTGGTAATGTAGGCCTACCATGCAATGTTGTCGAGGATTAGCAGAAGTTGCAGTGCAAAATATGAAAGAAGGATTGGCACCATAAACTGAAAAGTAGATAAGTTTGATCAATTCAAAGTCTAAATGGACGAAATTCGTAATGAAGGCTATATTGGTTTAACCATGGGATCAGTATTGCACCATGAGAGCACAGGCGGCGAAGTCTTCTCAATATAAGGGCTGTGTGGCAGCCAAATGGTCCCTTGTAAGTATGGGCTTCATCGATCACAACATACCTGAAATAATCAACTTAGAACTTAAATCATTAATGATATATTGGCTTGTTCCTCTCTACACCAGTTCATGTCTTGCAATGCTTCTATTGAAATTATTCAAACTTAAAATGAGAGGAGATAAAACCTTCATAGGAAGATGTGTTACCTAAGGTTAGATAAAATCCGGCTAAATTGTCCATGGAGAGGCATAATTGACATATGTAACATATCAGGATTTGTGATCAGCTACATGCATAAATTCCAATAATGTTAGACTTGTTAGTTAGAGAACTATGTATTCAGAATTCAGATGAAACTGAGTGAATGGATCACTATTCTATTTAGGGGAAAATGACAATAAGAAATTACCAGTCTAGCATCACTCCGCAGCCTTGTTCTATCCTTATAAGGAGTATCACCATCGTACACTCCCATGTTTATGCTTGCTTCGTGTCCTTTTATCAAATCAGACAATGCTCTTAATTGATCCTGAGCTAGGGCCTAATCAAACAAACAGAGAGTCTCTTTCTATTATAGCAGTTTTAAGAAGTTTTAAGATCTCTTGAGCATAAAAAACTCAAAAGAAAAAGAGACAAGATGAGTAACCTTGGTCGGGAATAAGTACAAGGCACAAGAATCTGTATCTTTGCACAATTCCTCAAAGACTGGCACATTATAGCAGAGAGATTTTCCACTGGAAGTCATAGTTGCAACCACAACATTCTTCCCAGACAAGGCTGCTGAAATTGCTTCAGCCTGATGGCTGTAAAATTTATTGAGTCCAATTCGTTTCAAGGCAGACTTGGTGGTTTCTGAGAGCTCATCTAACATTTCGACGCAGGCAGCTCTTCTAGCATTGATAACTTCAACGTGAACAACCTGTCCTTTAGATCCAATACCATTCCTGAGATGTTCGACCATCGCCGATGGTTGCAGTGAGTTTGTGTCATGACACAAAGTCTGGGATTTACGAGAACCAGAGAAAGAAGTGGCTTTCCCAGCCTGTCTAACTTTGTTTCCAAAAGCTCTACCTTCGCTGGCAAATTTAAGCATGTCCTCCAAGGAAATAGCTATTCCACACTCACCTCTATTCTTTACCAACA
This sequence comes from Camelina laxa, assembly GCA_024034495.1. Lineage (NCBI taxonomy): Eukaryota > Viridiplantae > Streptophyta > Magnoliopsida > Brassicales > Brassicaceae > Camelina > Camelina laxa. The sequence continues at coordinate 3,007,034 of CM043881.1, forward strand.
CTGATTTGATTGACTCCCACAATTCAGACTTAAAGGAAGTCTCCCGTTTTTTCATGGCACTAAAGACCTTTGCAAGTGGAGTTCTCTTACGACCTGGTTTTACATCTGTCTCCGGATAATCAGCTATAACTATAGCATTCTCATGGTTCACAGCTTCAAAGTCATCAGTGATAACCTTTACAACCTACAACAACCATTGCAAACAACCATTGCCGGTTACATATTAAAAACATTTAGTCACAAAATAAGCAAGTATAGAAAAATCACCTTGGGGCATATAACTGAGAGATTTTTAACGTCTTGTATACCAACACGAACTCCAGACATTGCTAACCGGAAAAGAGATTCCTTCAAGCGGGTCATATACAACTTCTCTCCCATTGATTGAATAAGAGACGAAAAAAGATTCAAAAACGCGAACGTCTCCATAGACAACTTCACCCAATCTGGACAAGAACACAAAGAGCTACTTGTTGTATCCCATGACATCAAACATTTTGTAGAACTTGGAGATGTCAAGCAATTCCTAGACTTCAAAACCCCAGCAAGCTTCTCTGTGTTCTGACCCTTAAATGCATCATTACAATCAGACTCCAAAACACCATCAAAGAACCCATATGGACAAGCTTCTTGATCCCGTTTTCGTTTCTCCCCAACACAATGGCTCTCAGCTGCTTTAGCGTTTTCATCTTTTAAGGTTGAATATATTGGAATCTTCACAGAAGAACTCAATGAGGGTTTTAACAAATCGGGTTTTGGAGTCTGTGGATGTTCCTTCTTAACATAAGGAACCAAACTCACGAACTCACCGTCATTGTTAACAACAGCAGCAACTCTACTCTTCAGACTCAATTTATTTTGCTACAAAAGATAAAAATTCTAAATTGTAAACGATACAAAAGAGCATGAATATTTCCCAAGAAGGTTCTGATAAGGGAAGAAACAAAAAAAAAAACGAAACTTGTAATCATAAGCATTACCTTGAAATACAGATGGAAATTGGGAAAAAAAGAAGCGGGAGGGAAAGAAGATTTTAGGGCAATCTTAAGGTCCTGGATTGTCCCGTCGGAGGAAACGTGAAAGGTCGTCGATTCGCCGGTAATGCTTCGGACAGAGATCGCAACAGTGTCTCCGCCGCTGCTTCGTCTCTCGCTCGCCATTACCGAACTTTTACTTTTTTTTCCTTCCATTAACAAAGAGAAGAAGTTTTTATTTATGAGACTTTGTTGGGCTTTCAAACCGACATCGTATTGATGGGCTATGGCGCGGGATTTTTTGACACAGGTGAGTGGATTCCGCACGTGCGAACTATTTTTATAATACGATGTGATATTATATGTTCGAAGGATACATCATCATCATCATACATGCTCAATTTGAAGATACAAAAACTCGAGTTGCGTTCAATGATTTTGGGGGAAACCATAACTTTGTGTTTCTTCTCCAATTTTTTTCATGGTACAAATCTACATACACCTAAAAACACAACCAAGGAGTGACAAATCCTATAAGAAGGTACCTCAAGATGATTAATATGTAAAGGCTAATGATTGCAGGTATGCTCGTGCTTTAGCAGCCATGGCCAGAGATTCTTCATCTTCTCGTTCTTTTGCGGTAGTCACTGCTGCAATATAAGCTAATCGTGCTTCTTCCATTTTCCTCAGTTCAGTTTCATCTACATCGTCCTGTTGTTAATGTCGTATTCGCATCAGCTTTACATATGACCCCGTTTAAAAAGAAAAAAAAAAAGAGAGATGATTGTAGTGTGGTTTTTGACTTACAAGATATGGAATATGATCAAATTCATATGGTCTTGCATCATAATCCCTGTCTAGTTTCTTGGAATCTGGTTTCGCCAGAGTTTCGAATACCCGAGTGAACGTAGAGATTTCTCCTTCAAGAGTATTTAGTTGTTCTTGAAGCTTGATTGCCTTCGTCCCTGATGTCTTTGCTTCCCATTGAGTCTTCTCAAGGGCAGCTTGCTTGTCTGCAAGTTTGATCTAGTGAAAACAGCGAAAGGAAGCTATCAACAAGTGAGATAAGTGCAGAAGCAAATTGAGTATTCTCCATTGTGTTTTAAAACCAGATTCCATGTAAACACAATGGAAAAATCTAAAGACACATAATTTAAAAAGGTTACCTTTGTGTCCGATAATTGTAACTGCATAGACTTGATCAACATATCCTTCTCAGCAACCACTCGTTTTGTTGCTTCAAGCTTTTCTTGGATATCGTTTACCTGGTTCTTTGACATTTCCATTGACTTTAAAACCTCTTCTTTCTCCGATAATTTTGTCTGCAAGTCATTCACTTGCTCTCTTAGTCTAGTCAGTTCTTCCTTTTCTGCACCAGCCAAAGCCTTTGTGTTTTCACCATCTTCCAAAGAATTGTTCATAACATCACTATTGTCCTCAGGGTCTCTCTTCTTTCTTCCTGGGACTGTTTGAGAACCATTTCTTCCCTTTAGATCAGATATGCAAACACAAGTGAATAAGTTATACAGCCGAGCATTGGAAAAACATGGAGTAACATCTGATAAGCAAAGAATTAAAACCCTAAAGTAAACCACCCAATGGAGTTTTTAACCAAGTTTGAAGACACCAGTGCTCCAGACACAGAAATCCATCATTACAACAATTTTTACTGCACATAATAATAACTAAAAACACCTATAACCCCTTATGGATATACAAATTTATGAGTTAAGTCATTAGCCAAGCTGATATCAGCTCATACCCCAAAAGGAAAAGATAACAAACTCAAATCATTTATTTGAGTACCTACCAACCAAGTCGAAAACTAACACTACAAGTCTTAAATATAACCTACGCAACCAAGCAACAGTGTATGGATAAAATGCCATAAAGAGATGTGATATATAAGATCAAACAAGACAAGAAGATTGACATCTTACCCTTCTGGACAAGGAATCTTTGGAAGGCATCTTAGTGTAGATCATGGAACCACGCCGCTTAAACGAACTCCTTTCTTTATGTTCCTAATAGCGTTCAAATGAGAAGAAAGCTCATTAAAAAAAATTCAACCTAAACAATTGAAATCTACAAACGAATCAGAAATTTCAGATTTTTAATGTTCAAATACATATCAATTTCTCTCACATTTACACATATCGACATTTTCCCCCAAATGAATCCGTCAAAATTACTGCAAATTTCTCAAAATTAATAAACCAAATCCGTCTAAAACACTGGCATAATCTCGATGAATCTATCACCAAATCTGCAATCCCCTCAAACCCCAAAGGTATTGAGCTATGATAACTCGAAAAAAACGGCCCAGGAGAGTTACCATGTAATGCTCGATAAGGGGAACCATCTCAACGAGATCTTTTAAGAGACGACGATCTAGATTCTCGTTGCCGGAGTTAGTACCGGCGACAGATTGGTGAGGAGACAGTCGGAGATCGTCGTCGCCGGCAAGCCACGAGCTATCATCCCCAAATCCAGAATCGCTTTGCAAATCCACGAAGTGTTGCTGCTGCTGCTGCTGCTCATACATCTTCGTCCTCTTCCGTATAATAGATCTGCTTCAGTGATTAGGATTAGTCCTCAACAACCCCCAGAGGTCTGACCAGATAGACCAAAAAAAAAAAGAAGACTTTGGATTTTTATTCAAAACAAATTCATTCTTCGAGTCTGAACTTTTTTGGATCTCAATCCCTTTTTTTTTTTTTTGTTCTCTCCAACGTTCATCTGAAACAACCAATTAAAGATTACTAATTTACCCTCAAATTCTTTCACAATTCTCTGGACTTACCCATAACTTTTTGAATTCTTTCCTTTTAAACCATCTTTTCCTTCTTTTAAGGTTCCCTTAATTTAAACTTTTAACATTATTATATCTTTGTTTAAGTTTGGAAATTGACAAATAAGAATCATGTAATAGAGATTTCATTTTTAATTTTATAATCACGAAATAGTAAATAACATTCATAATAATGTACTTATTACTTATTTATTTCTTTCTTTTTGGGCAAAACATACTTATTACTTATTGGATGTGGGTAATTCTGATTGAAAACGAAATATAGGCACCATAGTTGTAAATCTCAATAATACAAGGTCCTAAACGCGCTCAAGGAGGTCGTTTCAATTCAACATTGGTAAAACCGTAAAAGTAAAAAAAAAAAAAAAAGAATGTTACTTTTGCTACAAGGTCCTACATTGGCTATATGCTCTTCTTATATATACGTATTAGAAACCCTAATTCGAGAGAGATAGAGAGATCATGGAAAATAACCGTCTTAGAAATTACCGGCTGCACGGGGACGACGAGGGAGGGAGATGCTCCTCACTTCCCTTCGACGATAACTCGTAATAAGGGGAAAGACATTGTCGGATCCTCTTCTTCCTCCACCATGGCTCGGCCTCCTTCCAACCATGCTATCGTTACCAGCCTTGGCTTTGATACGGATGATGAGATTCGCCCTTTTCGTCCGTATCACTCTCATTCACACTTTTACAATTTAAGATCCCTTGATGAGGAGATAAGGCAGTCAGTTGCAGCAACCAGTTCCGCCCCGGCGATAGTAGAAGAAGACATAGTGGGGTCCTCTTCTTCCTCCACCGTGGCTCGACTTCCTTTCAACCATGCTCATTCTATCGTTAGCAGCTTTGGCTTTGATGATACGGATGGTGAGGAGGAGAATCCCTCTTTTAAGCCTCCTTCCAAGCATGGTATCGTTAGCTGGTTTGGCATTGATACGGATGATGAGGAGGATGGCCCTATTAAGACTCCTTCCAACCACGGTGATGGAAGAGAATCGCCCTTATAAGCCTCTTTCCAACCAGGCTATCATTGCCATGGCCAGCCGCCTTGGCTTTGTTGAGGATGAGGAGAAGCTCCCTTTTAAGCCGTACCACTCTTCTCATTCATACTTTTACACGGATCCCACAGCCCTTTTTGAGGAGATAAGGCAGACTTATGGATGCTGATGAGCAGCACATGATGATTTATGGTAACACTTTGCCTGCTCCCACAATTCACCATTCATTCAATGTCTAGTTTCTGTATTTTTAGTTGAGGGTTTTCTAACTGGGCAATTCGGCTGATTTGAGTCTGTTATGGGTTTGAGGCTGTGAGAGGAGATGGTGGATAGTTATTTCTTTTCTTCTACTACTTTTTTTTTTTATCATGCACAATTATTGATAAAGATTTTGCCCTGTCTCCATTCCATTCATTTGCTTTCCTTGCATAATCACAAGTCTACGAACTCTTTTGTCGTAATGCAGTGTAACTCCATATCGATATTGCCTATAACTTGTATAATTGATAGTTATAGCTCCTTCAAGTTAGTTGGTGTATCGAAATATGTGATGTGAGTTTTCTTTACGATAACAGTGCTATTCTCAATGATGAGAATTCTTTACCATTACAGTAAGCTTTAATAGTAATAAACAAAAAATAGTATTGCATACAAGTAGTAAAAAGATAGATCCAAAAGAGTGTGTGAAGATGATATATAGAGGGTAACAAATGATTTCGCATAACATAGAAAGCTTCTCGAAAACATTGGAAGCCTTCTTCCCCTTAATAATGATATGTTCTAAAATGCGGTTAGCACAACCGGGTCGCACTAGTCTTCTTCTTAGGTCTCAAAAGATTATGGACCCACGAGATATAAAAAAAAAAACATGATTTTCGAATGTACAAAAGAAACAATCAAGATATAGCTAAAATAATAAACTATAATCCCTTTTTGAGATAAAAAAAAATATATTAGAAGAAAAAAAACAGAGGAATCAACTTTGGTGTTTTTACCGGATTGTATGTTTGGTCTTTTGTTTATAAAACTTCTATTTTCCCGTCTTGAGCCGTTTTGGTTTCCGAATTTGCTTGACATCCTCGTTTCTGGTTCGAGAAACTGGTCCACGAACTTCATGATCCTGTCAGTGGTAAATAAAACTAAAAACTATCATGATCCAACCCAAACCAAAATGTGTTTGAATTGAATCAAACGTAAAGAAAAATAAAGAAACCTTGAAGGAAGACGAAGATTGTTTAGCGAGCTCGATTTCAACGGAGATGCTTGCTTTCGTCAAGTCCACCCCTGAATTCTCCAATGCTTCTCTCAGTGTTTTCACTAATCTGCTCCACATAAATGTATTTAAGAAAAAAGAAGTAAATAACTTTTTTGCTGTAACTGTGACAAGAACAAGAGGAGAGGTCTTTTAGTTTTTTACCCTTGTGAGTAAACACTTGAAATACTGATGTTACCCTCAAGAATCTCCTCATCTTCTACTTCTTCTTCTTCTTTCAATGGCTGAGTTTGACTCCGAGAACTCGGGATTGGTTCTACGGCTTCTGATGGCGCGACTCTTGTGTGGAACTGAGGTACAGGATTACCCGCAATCACAGGAGAGAAAAAATTGTTGCTTTGAATCGACAAGGGAAAGGTCGTTGCGGCTGTTGGATGATCGATAGCAACGCCTTGTGCTGTTGCAAGTACCGGAACCGGAATGTTGTTCTTCTCTTCTTCCAGTTTTGGAGCAAAAGCAACGGTTCCTTCAGGTACCAGCTGTTGATTGTTTCTCTGCTGTAATGTAAATGGACCAAACAGATTAACATTACATGGTTTGCTTGTTTTTCCAATCTGGTAGAAAGAGAATGAGGTATGGTATGGTTGGAAAATGTGAGATTGTATTTACCCAATTCAATAGCTTTGCAGGTTCGTGATTCCATCCTTGGTAAGAGGTTTCATACTTGTCTGCCTTCTCCTGTAAGAATTGGATATACTCGATAACCTGTATAAAAGTTTCAAAATAATATATTTTAGAGATTAAGAAATGATGAGAGTGAATCTTCTGTTACATAAATTTTGGCTGAAAATCATATCATAGTTATACCTCTAGTAAGAAGGAGGCCTTGTCCCGCTTTTGGTCACTGTTAGGTATTAGTTGTCTCAACATTTGAAATCTGCAATAGGGATCCATTAACAATGTTTGATTAGTCTTGCCTCTCTGCTAAACTCTATCACCAACTCCGCTTTTGCTACATATCATATCTATGAGTACAACATATTCAAGACTTACCTATCATTGATCTTGCTCCTTCTTCGTTGCTCTGTAGCAGAATGTTTAGACCTAGGTGTGCTCAGCTTTTGATCGTTACCAGAGCCTCTTACATCTGCCTTTACCCTCAAGTCCACTGTAAAGGACGAATCAATCATATCTTAAGCTGTAACGGGTTAAGAAAACGTAAAGCTGACATTTTTGAAATTACAAACCTCTATGGCTCTGGCTAGTCGAGGAGCTTTCTTTCTTCATAAGAAAATCGTCTTCATCATCTAGATCATCTTCCTGTGAACTTCCTTTTGCTGACCTTATCATGTCCATGAAGCTCTGGCTCTTAAGCCCAGATCCTCTGCAACCAAAGTAAAAACTTAGTCGATCTTCCTTTAAAATCCATAGAACGAGTAATAGAGGAAAGAGAAGAGTTGAGACTTACTGAGAAGAAGAGCGAGAACTGAAACCGCTCATATGGTTATTAGTCAAAGACTGGGACCGTCGTTCCACCACTGGCCATTGTCCCACAGCTGCTGCAACATCAGCTATACATTAAAAAAAACGACTGATTTCATCATTTCATGTGGTTTCTAAAGACTTGTAAAACTAGAGTCTAATTTAACATCACGATATGAATATTCTAGTTACCTCTCATGTTTGCTCTCTCCCCAACATTATTCTCCTTCCTTGTCTGTCCCTTCTTCCCAGAAACAGATTCATCCCACAGAGTGAATCCGCTAGCTGCAGCAGCGTAAGAGCTGCAATTAGAGTTCGAATTCTCGTCCAAAATGTTTCTTTCATTACCACCACTCGCTTGCGCAGCAGCAGTGAACATCATCGGTGGTGACAACTCCGGCTTAGGAACTCTCTGATGATGATGATGGAAGTAAGGAATAGGACTTATAGTGTAAGTCCCAATACCACCAGGAAGTACATGCTGAAGCGGTGGTGGAGGTGCAGGGGGAGGTGGCTTCTCGGACGCAGTAGTAGTAGTGTTATTCCTACTAATCTCTTCTTTACCACCAACACATTCTAACGGTTGAAGAAAATCATGAGTCTTTAAGTGACTACCTGCTCAATATACAATCAAAAATTGGACCAATAACTCTACCAAATCCCATATATATACACGTATGCATGCATAGACATCTCACACAAGATGAACGTTGAAAGAGATTTATTGAGAGAATGTATTCGAAACGCGAGCTATAAGCGACAAGTGTAACCCCATACAAAAAGGGTCCCCAAAATTCTGTGGGCTTAAAACAGAGTTGGGCCCAGAAGGACCCAAGAAAATAGCAAATGATACATGATTCGTCTTAAAGTCAGATCAGATGCACGCGCGCAGAAGCGGAAAAAACGTGACGCCTTTAAAAGAATCTAAATAGTAGTAATAATTTATTAAGAAAAGGGTAAAAAGGTAAAAAAAATACCTTGAGAGGAAGGTGGTGGTGGTGTAGGCTTTGGATCTGAGTGGACGGTTGAATGACTGCAGAGCGATAAAAAATCATGTGTTGGTTTTCTACCTGTGCAAATTCTTCTAAATTATTTCAACATTTAAAAAAACCCCAAAACAAAACAAAAATAAATCTTTGTAAAAACTAAACTCTCTTTATATATATATAATGATAATATAATAGTATAACAGATAAATAGTGTTACCTTCGGTTTTGAAGGGACGAGGTTGAGGAAGCTCCATGAACAGCAGCTTCGACAATTCTTGAATTTTTAAAAAAATTTAAAAAAAAAAATTATAATTTGTGCGCGGGAATTTTCAGAATTCTGCAGCTTTCTCGGATAATTCTTGGGAAAATCGACGGAATTAGCTCAGATCTACGACTTGTATCAGCTAAGTCAATAGATGCTGTCTTCTCCGATGGTCAAAGAAGCGGAATTGAGCTCACAAGTCTCTGAATTATGCTTTTTCTCCGAGAAAACTAGACAAATTCTGGTCAAATTCCAGCTCGATTTGACCTAAATCGTCCTCCGCTACAGCTTTCCACCGAGAATTAAACCGGAATTCGACCGGAAGAATCGTCGGAAACAACCAAATACGTGGATTCGATAGATCTGTCATCAGAATTTAATAGAAAAACACAAGATTAATTATAATTCAGTAGAGTTCATAGCTCAATTTCGCATAATTCAAGTCAACCCAATGAGTATAAGTCAAAATCTAAAACCTAAATTAAACGAACGGATTTAGATTTTTAGAGCTACAAAGACGTACCTTCTTCTACAACGAATCAAAACCACAATTGTTGTGAAAAGCTTCGTTTGAATTCCGATGTAAAACTCTTCGATCTGATCGGGAAGAAACAAAAAAATATCAGCCAGAGAGCTTATCTCACTCTCTCTTTTTCTCTCTCTTTCTCTCTCTCTCTCTGTTTTTTGAGAGGAAAACGAGAAGGCGGAAATGTTTTATACAGTCATTATAACGCTCCCCGTTAAAAAAAAAAAAAAACACTTCCGTTGTTTAAACGACGTTAATCTAACGGAGTCACGTGGTGGATGTCTCTAGGTTAGTTGCTTTCTAGTGTAAGGTAAACAGAGTGGGTTTATCCGTTTAGCGGCGCTCTTTTTTTTCTTTTAAGTAACAAAAATAATACACACACGCACCAATTTTTACTTATTTATTTATTGCTTTGCTTTGTTTCGTTTTTTGGTTTAATCGATGTACTTACTACACAACACAACACTACTACGCTTTTGTTTTTTATCGTGTTCGTTGATCCCCATTAATATTGTTCCTACTTATTATATTGTTTCTAAGAATTACTGCGATAATCAATTATTGCTCGTATGTACTTTTACATTATTTAATTTCGTATTTATATATTCGTTAATCTCGGCAAAAATTTTATTCTAATCTTATAAACGAAATCACATCGTCGAGGAATCATAATTTTGCTAACATAACTTTTTTACTCATTTGTTTTCCTGATTAATACTATTGTATGTGACATTTATATTCATTGACACTACCAATTAATGGTCATTTTTCAATATTCGTTGTCGGCAATTGAAACTCACATGCAGGCTATTAATTAAACTCTCTCTTTTTTTTTTCTTTTGATAGGCATGCATACGAAAAAAAATATATGTTCATAATAGTATACTACTACAATCATGGCGATCTATCGAACATTAAATCTTCACGGATTCATAATTCAATGACTCCAATTAATCAGCTTGTAGTTGTTGGTGACGTTTTTCCTTTTTTTTTTATTTCCTAGCTATTCATTACTATAAGCTTTTGGCGTGTCAACGCACTCTTTTTTATTTTTTACTATATAAATTACGTACGTCGACTAATATTCGTCGATGTAAATGCAAACCATACGAAAATCAGTCAAGTAATTAAAAAATGGGGAGATATCTGAAACTACTAGTGTTTAAGTCGTCGGATATTCTTGTATTTCGTAAATTTAATACACGTCCAAAACTTAAATGAAGCAAAAGAATAAAGTTGATGAAACCATGTGTCTCCTCATCATTTTCTACTTTTTTCTATAATCGAAAATGAAAACATAAGAATTGAGTCCTTATAACATATAAAAAAAAATGTTTTACTAATCTTACAAGAAAGAGGATTTTGTGTCGCGGTTTAAAAAAACATGCGTATAGGATTGATAACATAAATTTCATACACACTTCAGCTGCTTCTGCTGCTCTGCAATTACTTCGTCTATATATCCTGATCATTTTAGACAAGTTCGATTTAAATCTCTGGAACAATTATAAGGCCTAGCTAGGTTGGCTAGAAATGGTTACCGGTTTAAGAGCTGATTCATAAGTAAACGGTGCAATGATACTTATTAATTTTGTAGTAAAAATTGTGCAATCAAATGATGGAATATAGGGGGACAAGTATGATTTTGTACGTGTATGCGTCTATGTGTTTGTGTGAGTGGGGATATATCATATATGTATGTGGCATTAGGTGGAACAAAGACAGCTATTCTTTTGTGCAATGCCATTAACAAATTGTCAAAGAAAACCATAATCAAGACCTTGATCATGTGAGCTAAACCCATATTATATTTAGTTGAATGCCACTTGTTACAACACTAGTTAACTTATTCAAAATTAAGTAAACCAGATAGACGACTTACAATACATATACATTTTAAAAGTTTAGCTTGCATTTACTAAAGTAACATATGTAATGTACGGATTTGAGTTAATTAGGTATTAGAAAAAAAAATTCTTAAACCCAAATATTTCTAATGTATCAATTATATATTACATTTGTATTCAAATGAATAGTAGTATAATTTAATATTCCAATTGAACAAAGTATTGTTAGTACACATACTGATTTCAAGTTTTCGCATACTAATTCTTTTAAGTTTGTGAAAAAACTCTTTCAAAATTAATTAGAAATAACGAATAGAAATTAACATATATATTTGTATATCACATTAACCTCGTTTTCATGTTTCCTGAGTTGATTGTATAAACTCATGAATTCAAATATTCGGTCATATCTATATTCATGCCCACACGCATATGATTCCGACCTAAAGTTAAAGTTTATTCAAGCATATGAATGACTTATTCATGATGGATCGGAATTACATAAGAGCATAGGAAAAATTACCTTCCCCTAATGCGTACAAGCTAGACATTAATTTACGCCCATAACTTGTTTGTTGTAGTTAAATCTGAAAATAGAAATATAAAATAAAAATTAGAGAGAGAGAGAGAAAGGTGAGGTGAGGAACTATAGCTAAATAGTGTTGGATCACATGAGGAGGAAAATGGTACAAAATAGGGAAAGAGCAAAAAACAATAACACATCCCCACATGCCCTCCACTTTGTCTCGTGAGTTGTTAGGTTGTGCTTAAACACGCTTTATCTCCTCCTCCTCCTTATATTCTACTAGTATATAAAACCATGAATTGTATTATAATGATCAAAATCACTCACAATCTCATAGTTCCTTGATGATATGTATTATTTGTATTCAAGATTCGATTTTTTCTAAAGCACAAGAAATTGGTTAGATACATTAAAAAGAAAAGAAAAAAAATGGAATTATAAAGAAGTTTTTTTTTACACGTTTTGGAGAAAGAAAGGAATAATACAAAAGGAAAGTAAAATAAAAACGAAATGGTCAATTCAAGTGAAAAAGAAGAAGAAGAGGTTAGTGTGACGTCGTTTTCATGGAGTGATGTGGGCCACGTGAACTGACTCTGCAACTCACGTGAGAAGAACACTGTTGTATCTCAAGCGTCAGGACATAAATAGATTTTCGAACATTAAGATCAAAGGACGATTTTGTAATAATACATCTTGACTATGAACTGTTTTTATTTGATAGGGAGAGATTAAAAACGCCACAAACCGACCTATCCAGTTCTCCTTAACCATTCGTGATTCGGTTGGCCATAATTACGCTATCCTCGTCGTCCCATATATAATTCAGTCAATAGATCAAATTATTATATGCCTTTATGTTTTTCAACATTTTATTAGCCATTTTATATTCAACTTGAGTTAGTAAAAAAGGAAAAAAAAAAACATGTAAAGGAAAGTTTTAAGTATGATGCTGTATTTTAACAAGTAAATTGAAATAGATAATTTAAAGCAAACGCTTACATAACACTATTTTTAAAAATGAATTAATTTTTAGGACATCATATAATACCATATTTTTATTTCCTATGCATGAAATATATATTAAATTAATTCTTAAAATAATGCATGTAAAGGAGAAAGTCATTCACGGAATCGCAAAATCTCTAAGAATATATATATATATATATATACATATGCATGAGTCGCTTATATAGTTAATCAATTATCATATGATTATTTAGAAGAAGAGTACCTTCCCTTGATCTAATTCAAAATAAAATCAATGTGAGATCTCAATCTCATTACAACCCACCAGGTTCAATGCACACGCTAACAACTAATTTAAAATCAAGATTTGATAGTTTATAAGAAAGAGTGAACAATATTCAATCAATCATCTATTCACATATTAATATCTCTACTAAGCAATATATTTAATCAATGATCTTTACCATTTTGATTAAACCTTCCCTTTTCAAAAAACTTAAATAATAAAAAAATGTAAAACCTTAATAAAAAGGGGGTTTAAAACCTTAATAAGTTTTGTCAAACATATTAACATAACAAAAAAAGAGTGTGTGGGAGAGCATCTCATCCGAATTAGCTGTCTTCTTTACTTCTTTGTTGGCTTGTAAAGGGGACTATTAGTTGTCTCTAATCATTGTGATTATCTTAATATATAATATAACAACAAATTAAAATAATCATAAAAGCAGAGTAGAGAAAAAAAAAGAAGAATAAGAAGCTGGATATTTGAAGGGAATTAAAAACAAATGTATTTAGCAATATGCGGACATTCCTCTGTACAATGCACAGGAATCCTCTTAGGGATCAGTTAACAAATACTTATAAATCTAACATGTGACTTAGGGAAAATAACAAAGAGAGATTAAACAAGTAATGATGCCATTAAAATTTTATAAAATTAGTAAAATAAACACATACGATCGATCTCGAGAGAGAGAGAGCTTTTTGGATCTAAAAAAAAAGAAAAGGACACGTGGCAGTTGCGCCGCGTAAATCGCGCCGTATCACGTGATAAGGGAAACCTTTGGGTTTTTTTTGGCAGCCTACTCTCCTCTTCTCTGTTCTCTCAGCCTCCCTCCCCATCCATCACGTGGCCAACTCACACCTCTCGATTATTGCGGGTCCCACCTTCCTTTTTTACGCTATCCCGTTTTCACTCTTTTTTTTTTCTTTTCTTTTTTCTTCCTTAGATAAAGAATTTTAGTTTATTAATTATGGATATAGAAAGCTAATGACTTGTACTTATAAAAAAATAACGCACCGTAAAACTTCAATAAACTCTAACCATTTTTATCCATTTACTTATACAAGATAGAAACTATGACCATTAAATGGTAATCAAAGTAAGCCAAAAATTAGTTTTATTAACTTTTTTTTGTAGAAAAATATTGAGGTTATCAGAGTGTATTGTCTTGCCACGAAACCCCAACACCATAAATCAGTTACACTATTGACTCAATAGTATTTGAGTATGTTGACAATGTTATAAATGCTAGCTTTTGGGGTTGGACAAACCAACTTAGCTTGTTAGATCTGGGGTCGCCTATTACCATTGTGTGTGATATATATATCTGGTTGTGAGATCTGATATCACGTCTGACTTGATTGGTGAACGTAGTTTTCATGCCATAGAAAGACTAGAGTCATGTGTGTGCCAAGTTTGAACTAAGTTTTATGTATAACCACATTTAGTCATATATATATCAATATATGTATGCATGATATCATTTCAACACATCTAGTATTGGCTGAGATCAAATGTTTCTCACAAAAAAAACTTAAATGTATTATGGATTATGTAAGTATATTTTCATATACACCATATTGTAAATCACTTGACATGTACGAAGCTGCGTTAAACCTAATTATTTTGTTTCTAGATTATCACATGTATAAATTTATTTGATAACAAGATTGCTTAACTTTTGGCATGAACCAAAATAAGTGGGTCGTCCAAATAAGATATTAATTCTAAAGTGAACTAGTTCTGAAATAAGGTTACAAAAACAATTCAGAAAAAGTACTATAGCCGTTATAATACAGGCAGTGAAAAAAAAGGAAGGTGAAAACTGAGATTTGCAAGAGGGGTGGGTGGTCACGTGGGGGTGCCCATTCCCTGCCGTTAATGTAAAATCAGGCACACTTGCCTTCCGTCTCGGCGTGCGGTGGGTCCCTTTAGGAGAGTCGCCGGTACTGTTTAGTTTTGTAGTATAACTAAGAGAGAAGACACTTTTTTAACGCCGTTTAACTCAAAACGAACGTTGCACTGCCGTTAAATTGGTACGGGCGCAAAATGGGAGAGGGAGAGAGAGAGAGATAAGAGACGTGAGGGGCACGTGCCTTGCTAGAGAGAGAAGCGGTGGCGACCGGTCACTTTCTCGTGATGGTATCACGTGAGGCAGTTTTACTCATCCCTATGGGTCCTCCGTCCTCCTCCTTAAGCATTTCTTTTCTTCCATTTTTTTTTTTTTTAACTCTGACAAAAATAAATATCAGAGAGCAAGAGAGAGAGAGAGAGAGGTATTACATTACAACTCGAGGTAAAGTAAAGTAATAAAACTCGTGGGTCCTTTTTTTGTGAATAAATAGCAGACACTTGTGATTCTCTCTCTCTCTCTCGCTCTCTGTGGTGCTGATCTCTCTAGTCTTGAGTTGCCAATTTAACACTACACTATACAATTGTGGAATTGTAACCTCTTTTGAGAAAAAATAAAGCTAAATTGTCTTTGTAATGACATATATAACTAATCACCAATACAAACTAAAAAAATATGTAATATGGTGCAAGTCATATTTTACCATGGAACCTACTGTTATAAGTTATAACAATGACTACATCATTGTCTCGTTAACATAATGAAAAAGGGATATTCTCTCTAATGACGTTTTTAATGGAGGATTAAAAGAAATAAAGAAGATAAGATAAATTATGTTGGGAATAGAAGGAGAGGGCATGTGCTGTCCTTTCTCAAGTGACCTGTCGGTTTATGGGTCATTGATAATACGTGAAAGCGAAAGCTGTGGAGAAAGAGAGAGAGAGAGAGAGAGAGAGAGAGTTTTATTTTTAAAAAATATCATAATATTATACCATCACATTCAGAAGAGAAGAGACGACAAGAGAGAGACGAGAGAAGAAGACTCAACTCTCTCTCAATTCATCAGTTGCACAAAAAAGAGAAGATGTGTTTTCTTTTGTTCTGTTCCCACACTGGTTTCTCGCCTACGTGGCTCTTTCTCTCACGTGCTGGACTTGGGCTTTCCCCTTTTTTTTAAAAAAAAATTATTTATTTAGTATTATTCTTCTTAACTGGATGGCGATTTCGATTAGGACGCGGCCCATTCCGAATTCGACAAGTGTCTCCTCTGTATCTATTTTTTTATTCCACTGATACTTTTGGACCAACCAAAAAGAAGAATAATAATGTATTTCGCTTGGTCCTAAAGTATCTCACTCTTAAAATAAAAAAAATTATTCCTTTTTCTAGTCAAATAGTAAAAGCATGATACATGTTGACAACAAAATAAGTGCAATAACAATAAAGCAATGATAAATTATGGGCCGTCCATGGGCCGATATGGTGCAAATGTCCCAATAGTTCGACCCGGCCCTTTTCAGCCCTTTCAGAAGTTTTTCATGCGTTTTCGGATCGATTGAAACGACGGCGTGTCGTAATCAAGAAGGTGAGATTTATAACGCAGATCCTCTCGTTCGATTCGACGAGTTCTCACAAATCGTCCGATACTCTTGTTCCTCCTCCGCCGTTGTGTTTGAGGCGACGAATTGGTTTCAGATTCAGTCCGTAGTTTTTCTCTCGATCATTCTCTAGCTATTGTCATGGATCTGTCACACCAGCGAGTTGAGCAGTCTCAGGTAACTCCTCCTCACGACGACAGTAGTATCCATGGTGATTTTGGTAACGAATCGCGATCCGAGTCTTGTTTTGGTTTGATAGAGGGAAGAGGTTGCGACATGGTTATTGAATTAGGGTTGGAATCTGGTGGGAGTGTTGTTGTTGAGAATTTAGGTGATGGTAGTGATATTGATGTTGGTAATGGTTTTGATGAACCTGATGACGACGATTTCTTCTTTGAACGGAGAGATTACGGGCCTATCGCGTCGTTGGGGAGTAATATCCGGTTGATTACAGTCGAATCGGGTTCTGATGGTGAGGATGATCTTGAGAATGAGAGGGAGATTTGGGGGATTGATTTGAGTGAAGAAGATGTTTATGTCAATGATGATGATGAAGATGGAGAATATGATGATGATGATGATGATGATGATGATGATGTTAGTGTGACTATCCCTCTCTGTTGGGATGCACTCCAGTTAGAAGATCGTGGAGTCACAATTGCTGATGAATTTGATTGGGAGGAAGTTGATGATGGTGGTGCTGCTGTGGGGGAAGAGATTGAGCTACGAAGCGGTTTTGCAGAAGTTGAATTCAATGATGAAAGTTCGGTTTCGGTTTCTGTTTCGCCGATTATCTCATTAGAGGATTTACCAACAAGGGAAAGAGCAGAGGGAAATCGTGGGTGGGAAGTTTTGCTGAATCATACTCTAGAGATCAACTTTGATGTGGAAAACAGAGAGCTGTATATTGTTGGTGATCATGACGATTATTTTCAAACAACCGAGTATGAGATGTTGTCTGAACAGTTTGCTGATGCTGAGATTTCCGTTCTCGGGTTACCCCCAACTTCGAAATCTTTTCTCAAGAATCTCCCAATGGTTCGATTGGAAGGTGAGAGTAATGATGATGGTGTTGTGGTCTGTGCGGTTTGCAAAGATGAGATGAATATCGGAAACGAAGCGGTTCAGTTGCCTTGTAATCATAAGTACCATAGTGAATGTATTGTACCGTGGCTTAAAGTAAGGAACACATGTCCTGTTTGTCGCCATGAGTTGCCTACAGATGATGCAGAGTATGAGCAAAGGAAGATCCAGAGAACAACAAGTACTTTTAACCTGGCTCTGTAAATGGTAAACATCATCCTCTATGTAAGATTTTTTGTCTTGAGTAGTTAAGGAATGTATATATTCTATGTCTGGATTGTGTCAAGCGTCTCCTTTGTTGTTTTGTTTTTTTTTTCTCGTATCCCGCCTCATTGTGTGAATCAGGTGATGGTGAAAGCTTTAGGAGGCTAGCTTTACATAGAAGAACATTATATGTATTTATTTTGATGTTTGCCTTGCTTTGATCTCATTTTATTGACCTGGTTTATACCTATATATATATATACCTTTTTGTTTGGTTAAAGCGAATGAATAAGTTCTGGATTTGATATTTGCAAATAATTACTCGTAGCTACGATTTAAATCAACCCTGGTTTTCAATTTCTTTGGCTTGACATAGCTTTTTTTTTTTTATGTTAAAAGGAGTTCGATTAATCCGTTTGTGGAAACAACGTTGCCGTTTGGTAAACCTAATCTTACTATATTGAAATCTGTTACACATCACAATCTTCTTTTGTTATTTTTTTGCCCCTTAAAACTAATCTTCAAAGTTCATCGGTACCTCTTGTTTAAGAAATACAGTAAACATTAATGTGCAAGCTGTTATCATCCGATGACTCGTTTTGCTGTGGCGCACTAATGTTTTTGTTTAAAGGTTAATTGTGTTTAGAAACAAACATTTTACAGAGCCATATTTAAAATACTGACAACACAGCAACATTGACTTACAACAGATGAACACGAAGAGTTTTCGCAGATATTTGGTTTAGTGAAAGTTATAAAAGTAAAGGACATAAAAACCGAAAAGCTTTAAAAGGAACTAGAGCTCATGAGATTTCATCAATACAAGTCTTGTTTCTATGTTTGATTAAAATGTTATATATTTATATATGTTTTTTTTTTTTCGTTTTAAATTTGACTAAAATTAACCTTGACAGAGATGTGAAACTGCAAGTGACAATTTTGTCAAAAGGTTAAAGGTGTGCCACTAGAAACTATACTAGTTAAAAAAGATTAAACTTTTTTTTGTTTTTGTTTTTTTTGTTAAAGGGTTTAACTTAAGAACTTAAACTTGAGCTACAAGACAAGATATATATGTTCTTTCTCTGATCTAAAAGATTATTATTGTAATCCAAAAATCTCTCTCTCTGTCCCTTTCTATATTTCTTTATCAAATTCCATCATCTAAAAACCAAACATGGAGGCTGATAAAGATCAACAATACCCTTCTCATTATTTCAATCTTTCCGAAGGAAATCCATCTCCTAACAATGATTTCATCTCGATGTTCCTACAAAACCCACATGATGAAGACTTCCATGTTCATGACCATCATCAAATCGACAATCATGAACAGCATCATCATCATCATCAGCCGAGTGTTGTGGTGGATCAAGAGAAGACGTTAAGGAGGAGGGCGTCTAATCGAGAATCGGCAAGAAGATCGCGGATACGGGAGAGGAAGAAGATGGAATGGTTGAAAATGCAAGTAGAACAACTCATGGCGTCCAATCAGTTCTTGTCTAACAAATATAACAGCTTGTTGGAGTACAACCACCAGATCTTGCAAGAGAATTCACAGCTCAAATTCACAGTCTCTTCATTATATCAGGAATATACTATATATCATGGAGAACACGATGGTGATACGCCAAGATTTAGCAATGGTATTGATTTAAATCAACAATATCCGCATCAACCAAATTAACTCGTAAGCCGAAAAATGGTTAAATTTATATACTCCAGTGCTTCAATTCAAACATTATTTGCTTATATACATATACATACCACTAGATTGAATAATTGTGTTTATATATATTGCTTCATGAATCTCTTAATATCTCTTTTGTTATCTTCTACCCTTTGATTTCTACTTTCCCATGGGTTCTAAAAGCTTCCGGCGTTTGAAAAAAAAAAAAAAAAAAAATCCCAGTCAGAAAAGTATTGTAGGAATCTAGAAATATGTCATTTGTTTTGTTTTTACCTTTTAACAGCAAATGACGAGATAGTTAATAGATTAATGTCAAAAAAATTGATATTAATTAACATGGTTTCATATTAATAAATTTAATAAAATATTTTCGAGGAATTCATCATAATATATACATATTATTAGTATTGAACCAATTGTGGGTTTGGCGTTATGATCTTTTTACGGATAAACAACAGTAATCCAATAACTAGATATGTTGTTGTTATAGCTGAGATGATCTGGTGACAAAAAACTCTTGCTATTAAGAAAATAACTATCGTAAAAACTTGTTCAAAAAGAAACACACAAAAATTAAAATAAGAAAATATATAATGTTGCCATATAAGATTCCCACACGGCCACACACTTATACTTCCCGAACAATGTCAATATATATGTCTATAATATTACAATTAATATCGACATATCCGTATTGTTATCGTGGTTGTACACTCAGTTGAAACTATATATACGAGTACTTTTAAAGTCTCAATTTAGTCCACATAACCTTCATTATATGTTTAAAACCATATACCTTGATGTTAAGTTTTTTTTTTGTGTGTGTGATATCGAGTCAATGAAACGTTTTCTTTTTTAAGTCTACTTAATTAAACTAAAACCCATGTGGAATCCATAGACCTTTTTTCTAAACATCCTTTTCGGAATCAATCCTAATCAAATCTTATAAAAAAAAAAGTTGGGCAGAAATTGTTGGGGGGGGGGGGGGGGGGGTACGTATAAGGAGAAATGATTCGACATTAGTCTCGAACTATAGATCAATTTGTGTAGTTTCTGCAGGGGGTGCATGTGAACAAATGTCAAAAAAAAAAATTGGAGGTAAAAGGACAAAAAAAAATAAAAAGAATTGCAGAGAGATACACGTGCAGAAGAGATATGTCCCCTATGGTCACAAAACATGTTTCCCTGTCTGTACTAAAGATACAACCAAAGATGATGGGTTCTTATTTTCTGTCTCGATTCTCAATTATAATACAACTCACACTGTGTGCACGTGTGTGTCAATGCCAACCAAATCTATGCAACATTATTTTTTAAAAAATTGTTCTAATTTAATGTTTATATTTCTTGTAAGTATACAATTTGTTTTTTTTTTTGTATTGTTCAATCAATCAGTGTAGTGTTCTTTACTAAAAAGATGACAAGCTTACTTCAATTTTTGTTGCTGTATATGTGTTGTCTAACAAGTGAGCTCCTTACATGTCATTAGAAGACGATGGTCATATATCCTTTCTGCATATAATTATGAATATAGGTATTTTTGGTTTATTGCTTTACAATGGTGATTTTAGTAGCTAGCTAGAGGTGGAGTTCATTTATAAAAGTTGCCGTACGTGGAGGTTAATTATGATAGTTTGCATATATATATATATTGATTTGTCAACATGTGTTAAAAATGTTGATTCTATATTGGGCGTTAAGATGATTTTAACATTAGTATATAGAGAAGATATGTCTTAATTTCTCCACTAATTATCAATTTGTTTTGAAATGATATTATATGCCTCACACGTTCTGGTTATGGGTATAGTATATTGGATCAATCGTTAAAAATAGCTAAAATCATTAAATTTATTTATTATAGATAATAAATTCCTACTTATAAAATTATAAATTCTCACTAATGTGATGTAAACATAGCCGATATCATAAAAATTATATATATATATTTAGTATGAAAAAATTAATACATACAGAAATAATAATTAGAATAAGTAAAACTAAGATGGCATACCTAATTCCATAATGGGGGTACTATAGTGACCATAAAGAAACCCATGATGGAATGCATTGATGTACACTTCAAGAGAACCAAGCTATATGTCATTATCATCATCTTCATCACTGTATCTGTACTATGATCGTGTTTTAATTACTCGCACACGTCTTTAACATAGCGATAATTAATCAAATATAGCTACGCAACATAATTAGCAAATCATCAGACAGAGATATTTATTTTTTCATAATTGAAACAAAAGGACATAACATGTGAGATCATGTAAGAAAACTAACATTGGAATTGGAATATAACACTTGAATAAACATAGACACAAAGTCAATATATAAAATCAAACGAACCCTTTTTGTCTAACCGAACCAACGTAGCTATGAACTACACTGTAGCTATCATTACCATCATCATAATCATGATTATCTCCATCAATATCGTCTTCATCATCTTCATCATCATTGATGTTGTTGTGAACCCTAGTCGTCTCCACCAAAACCATCTCTTCATTAGTCTTTTTCTTCTTCTTCATTACAGAGTTTTGCTCCTCAATCTCTTGAGCAAGTTTGAGACATGATGTGGCTTCCATGGGACCAGAAGATGCATCAGAATCCATTGAATCACCACCATCGCTATCTTCTTCTTCTTCATCATCATCGTCATAGTAACAGCCGTCGTGATTATGATCATGAGACTGTGAGGCTAAATACATCGTCCATCCAGATTCACAGCTGCGACAATCTTCATCGGATCCAAAGATGTTTGCAGACTCCATTCGTTTATAACTATAACTCTCTTTTTTTTTTCGTGTCGCTATGTATAATAAATAAACGGAAGAAGAAACCAAAGAGAGACCCTAAACAAAGAGACCAACAAAAATTAAAAACCCTAAAGTGAGACAGTAACAAGAAGAAGAAGCTGAGATATTAAGTAAACAATCCAACAAGCAAGTATGCGTATATCATCAGTGTATGTATGTAAAGCGCGTATATATAATATGTGAACGTGTGTGTGTGTATCCGTGTATGTATGTATATGCATTTGGTGATAAAAGACAAAATAAGAGGGTTTTTTTTTTCCTAAGAAAAAAATCAATTGAAAATAATTTATGAGTTATTAATTTGGGGAAAAGAGAATATTCTGTAAAAAAAGTGAGAGAGAAATGGAAAATAACTTGATTTTGTGTTTTTTTTTTGAGAAATTAAAAGATAATTAGAGGCTGACTTTTATAAAAGATAAGGGGAGAGAGGTTGGGTGGAAGAGATAGAGATGGAGAAGAGGTTGTATTTAAAACACCTGAGAATTGCTATTTATCTCTCATCTTCTTTCTGACCAAAGAACAGCTCACTACCTAAATTTATGTATAAAAATTAAATAATACAAGACAAACATACCCATCCAATTAATAATTTATTTTCAAAATAAACAAAAACTAGAAAAAAAAAAAACTAAAGAAACCACATTAATTTAGCATAAACAAAGAACAAACACACATGCATTATTTTGTAGTTGAAATTTTTCTGTTGATTTATCACAAGATAAAAACATGTCACTCCATATGTATACTTCATTTTTAGATAATTAAATAGATAAATTGGCATCACACAGAAAAAACAGTGTAAACCGTCATCAAACAATATATTTTCCGTGTATGATTTATAATATAGTGTGATTATCATATAAGATATTTTAGTTTTATTAAATATAATATGATGTTTATAATTACAAAATTTGCATGAAAGTCATGTATAAACACTCGATAAGTGGTAGTGGACCAAACTTATTTCCACTTTTTACGATCGTTGTTCGAAATATTGCAAAAACACATGAGATACTTTAGATAGAAGAAAACATAGCAATGTTCCCTAGCTAAAAGTGATGTTTTGGAGAGTTTTAATAAGATCAGTTTTAACAACAACAACAACAACAACAAAAACAATAGGTTAACATGATTATCTAAACAAAAAAAATTGAATATCAAAATGAGATATAGACAGAGAGAAAGATAGAAGAGAGAGAGAGAGGGAGCGCCATAAATTGGAGAGAGTTGATGAGAAACAGCAAGAGTCCAGCTAGAAGCCGTGAAGGAGAGAAAGTGAAATCTCTTATCTCGTAGAAGTAGCATATTTTAAATACTACAATAACTTTAAACATCATATTTTCCAATAAATAATATACTAAAAATATCGTTTTAGGTGTCATTGAGTTGTTGTAATAAAGAGTGCCTAATGATTTGTCGACAAAACAAAGTTGATTAACTAATTTACTTTTGTGAAGAAAAATCATAACTCATTCATATATTTCATATCCCCTTCTTCTTCTACACATAAAATCATTAATATAGTATCTGTTAAGTATATATTGTCTATAACACCAAGAAAATATTAAGAATAGATTAATTTGGTTGCAAGAGGTGTAGTCATATTATGTGACTAGTTTGTAATGTCGGTGCCGTTAGGGTTTGGTTTCTAGTCAAGCTAAATTCGTCTACTGAATACGGCACCAAAAAAACTCGATAGAGGACTGTATAGCATACTATATAGTATCTAGTCAAGCTAAGTGTATACAATGTACCATTATTAATCAGTGTTAACTTTATTAATGGTTTTTATACGTACATATTTGCGAATTGATCCAATTGAATAAGTATATATGGTTGGGGGAAGAATAATTTTAATCTGTAAGGAAAACATATTGGAAAATGTGTAATGAAACAATAATAAATAAGGAGGAGAAGTAGTACCATCCCAAAAATTATTAATATCCTTCTGTGACTTGTGCTGTTCTGTCTTTCTTAAAATTTACTGCTGGTAAGTCCTTTCTCTTCCTCAAAAAAAGTTCAAACATCTCTCGTTTCCTTTTGTCACAACAGCAAAAAAATTAAATATACTTTCTAACATGCATATTTTTTTTCTACCTATATCAGGATTAATTCAATTCTATTCTGTATTTCTCTTCACATGCCACTGACGACGACGGGCTATCACTTAAATTTCAGTTCAGTATCATGCCGTGGTGTAAGAAAACACGTTATATATATATATATATATATATATGATGATCTGATAATTAATATAAGAATAAGGATTTATTGAAAGTTTGCATGAATCGAATGATATAATTTTCAAGATATTATTTGAGTAGATTATTATGGATACTAATATGATGGAATCTACAATACAGAAGTTACTAACACTGCTAAATGTGGAATGTTAAAACTGCTTTTGTAACGTTACTAGAATACTAGCTAAGGAGTACTGTATACGTATTTACTATTTACAGTTTAATTAGATATCGCATGATTTTTTTTTTTTGATATATGAATAAATGTTATTTTCAAAATGAGGAGATTACTGTAACTTATTATTTTTTTTTCATTTTTATTAGATAAATGATGGTCTTATATGTTAAATACTAAAAATTTCTGAAAATGGAAATATATATAGAGGAGGTATAGGCACGATCATAATTTTGGTGGTAGGGGTACTGTAGGTTTTTATTTTCTCTTCAATTTTGAGTTACAGAAGAGAGAAGTGAAGTTTAAAATAATAATTTTACTGAGAGTGAAATAAATAGTGATCAGACATCTATCTATCTTCCAGAAAATTGACTTACGTAATTTATTTCTTTTGTTTCTTTGAAGTGACTCAAATCCGTAAAAGTAAAAGGTCGTACACACACGAATACATAGGTGATTGTATGTATGTGGATTTTTTTTCATTTATAAAAGGAATAATAACTTCTTTCAACAACATGTTATGGGTATCTACGGATATGTATTTATGTGTACCACTGTACCTAGTGAACATACAGATCTAAAGAAAAATGTACTATATACCTTACAAGTTGTATATGTCAATCAAGTTGTGATTGTTGACAACAAAAGATCAAGTTGTGATTCCCCCCACACATTGGTTGAAACTCTTCAAAAGCTGTATATAGGACAAGTGATCTATACAAAATGGTAATAAAAGTGTTAAGACTTGCAAAAAATATATAATAAGTCCAAAATGTCATGAATTTGTACATATTTTTGTTTGTATTAATACATATTGCAGTTGTTAAGATCAATTTTGAAAAAAAAAAAATATGATTGATATTAGAAGAACTGTAACATCAAAATTTACAAGATCCGTTTAGTTTAGTTAAATGCACAACAACAATACGGTGAGAAATCAGAATAGACAATCAGTCATGTCCGAATAAATAATTAAAAAAAAAATGAGCACAAATTTATTATAGCATCATTCTGACATATGCTGTTATTAATTAAGACATAAAAAGCAAAAAAATATAAATAACATACAGACAAGAAGAGAAATTATTATAACCAGAATTAGGGCAAATGCTATTTTTTAAAACAGATAATATTGTCCCTTAAGTAAATTTATTTTGTTCCCATAGTCAAAAAGAAAATCCCGAAACCTAGTAGTTCAAATTACATTACGAAGAGCAAATGTAGCCAATACTATAAAGTATCAAATATGTATCTAATATGGGATTTTTTTAAAAACAGCTAAGCATATATAAAAGAGACAAACAATGTATAAAGAGTTTTTTTTTTTTTTTTTCTTTCCTTTCACCTTTTTTTTTCCGAAAAACCACCATAATTAGAGGAATCATTTTGTGAATTTCGCGATCAATTTGTCGACGTGGATGATGATATCGTCAATGCGAGGTCGAACAGCAGCCTGTGGTTGCAGCATCCAAGTTACGAACTGGTGAAGAGCTTCAGGGTAAGAAGCCTTTGGTCCAGTGTTTGGCCATTTGATCTGAGCGTTCACAATTGCGAGCTGAAGACTTCCACCTGATTCTCCAAGTGCATATTCGAATGGAGACACACCGTACCTGCAAATAAAAGACCTTGAATTAAGTTTGAGTTTATCAAATTGTTTAATCTTTACAAGGAAACCAATCGTTATTGTATTACATTATTGCGTATAATGTGCAGCCTAGTGACCAGATATCTGTTCTCTCATCGATATCTGCATGGCTTGGGCAATCCCAGAGCTCAGGAGCTCGAAACGGTGCTGAACAATGCTCAGATGTCCATTCCTATAACATAAGTTCATGATCAATAGGAGTAAATAGTTATTCTCATAGGAAACAGAATGTCAATGACACAAAGGACAATATGGACTAATGGGGTGGTGAGATCTCAGAGGCTTGTGATAGTATAAAATAAGGGATGGATATAGAACCTGTAACTGTAAGGCCTCTTGACGGGAGCGGATTTGCTTCCGTGATGGGCGAGCACTCCCAAAGTCCATCAATATCGCAAGAGGAGGCTGTCCTTTTCTACGCGTTAAAAGCACGTTTCCAGGTTTGACATCGTTGTGAGCATATGGTGGCTCCAGCGAGTGCATGTGTTTGAGTCCATCACAAAGCTGTAGTGGAAATTAAATAAAAACAAGAAAATTATGACTTATGTAACACAATACCTCACATGGTTCTCAGTAAACTAAACATACATCAAAAGAAGAGAGAGTTGCAGAAAACATCATTTAAAAGCAGAAATCAAAGATGTATATTTACAAAGGGAGTTACCTGACGGAATATGTGCAACACATCTGTTGTTGAGAATGTTTCCTTTTTAGCCTTCATCGATGTGAAATTATCCAGCAAGGTCCCATCCAAGTGAACAGGAAATAGCAAGAAGGCCTCATGTTTCCAAGCTCCCTCTTGACCGTCCTAACCAACCAAAAGCAACACACCTTTTTGAATCGGGCTTTACATGAGAAAAATAGAAAGACAAATAGCAAAATGCTCAAAACGCATTAATCCAATGAAATTTTAGCCCCGAGTTTACCTACCTTAACAGAAATAATGGCATGATCAAGGAGTGGAAGCAAATTAGGATGATTGAACAACGATGAAACACGGATCTCCTCCCTCACCAACTCCAATTGCTCCTTGTTCTGAATCAAAACTTTCTTCATAGCATACGTTCCATCAGCTACAAGGAAATCACATATAAAATAAAAAACACTAAAGGTAAGTTAAGGGACAAACATGAAAAAGGTTAAAGAACCAAGCCAGCTCAACAAGTCAAGTTCCAGTGCCAACGAACAAATGTAAAATCAAGCTCAAGAATACCATAACTACATATGCAGAGTGGAACAAAAATTGGTTGATTCAAAGTCAAACTATATAAAATAGGATTCACAGTAATCACTATGTTTTTGCTTATCATCCTAATTCAACTGGATGCTAGCTTGATTAATTCGTCAGCAAGAACTTATTACATAGATTTCCTGTGGACAATTCTATTCATCACCAATGTCGATGAACAATAGATGAATTTACCAAAATTTCAGATGAACCACGGATTAAACAGCTAAGCAAGATGTAGAGTAAAATTATATGGAATAGGATTCGCCAATTTCGAGCTGAAAACAAACGTACGATTCCAACATTGTTATAGTTTGATTCCTGAAACAATCTCTCACAGTCCATGCTGATCTACAGTTTCCAGTATCCGATCTATAAAACCACAAGCGGATGGCAAACGAAAACGAAAACGAAAGCAAATCTAATCAGAAACGGCATTTCCGAATTCAATCCTAGAGATAACGCAGATCAGGACTAGCGAATCAGCAATCACGACCGACAAAAACTATAGATAGAGAGATAATCAAACACTAACTAACCGGAGAGATGAGCCGGATCCTTGACTTTCTTGGCGAGACCACCAGCGGATGCGGCGGAAGGAGCGTCGGCGACAATCTCCTTGACCAGAAAGACGAAAGCGAAACCTCCTTCGCCGAGCTGCCTGACGACCCTGAACCGATTCTCATTGATCCATACATCGCCTCCGCCGTTGACGGCGTCGTAAAGCGCGTTCAATCCCGAAAACGAACAGCCCATACTCACGGATCACTACGAGTGTGTGTGTCTCTCTCTCTCTCTTTTTCTTAACGAATACGGATCGATGAAACCTCTCTCGATCTTCAGAATTCACGGATCCTTTCAGATTCGCATTATTCGAGATCTCAAAATTTCTCCAAGTCCCTCTCTCTCTCTCTCTTATTCGAGATTTGGAGTTGAAGCATTCATGTCAGCTATACGATACTACAGGAGGCACACAATTTCGTGTTTTTTTTTCACTAATTAATTATTTTTAATTTTATTTCCGTTTAGCTTAATTGGTCAGGTATTATACCATAACGCAAACGCAATAATTCTTTTAATTCAACTTAACCAGGTAAAAGTCGTACCAAACAAACCAATCAGTGTATAATATAATCTGCAATTAAAGTCATCATGTAATATGGTGGAACTCATTTGTAACAGTGTAACAATTAGTCAACAATAACAACATACAGTAGTAGGTTTGATTTTATCTATCCTCACTTGACACTATCCAACAACAAAAAAAGTAGTGATTTTAAAACCATTACTATTTTTGAACATTTGATAGGAGTAAAAAAGGTACAAATACAACAAATAAAATACATTTTTTCAGCTTATAGTGTCATCGAGAGCTTGCATAATTAACAACAGAACAAAAATCTAATTGTTATGCCATTATGCAATCATTGTTTGATCAGTACAGACTGGTTTAATAGCCTAAACCGATCAGAATGACGATAACATAAATAAAATACAGGATTTAATATCAATCCCGCAACGGAGCATGGCCGTTCTCAGCGACGGAACTAGGCTCCGCCGGCTGCTGCTGCGTTATGCAGTGTATGTTACCTCCAGCTAGAACGATCTCTCTTGCATCCTCGATTCCCACAACCTTCAAAATAAAATCCCACGAGAAAAAGAATGAAAATATCAAAATCTCTTCTTTCTTGTTTTTTTTTGGTTTGGATTTATGAAAAAAACCAGAGCTGATGGATGGTTTACATACCGAGTGATGAGGAAATGTCTCAGAGAGAACACGAATAGCATCTTCATCGCGTTTCGGATCGCCGAATTTTGGAACGATTATTCCTCCATTGACGATGTAGAAATTCACATACGATGCTGCGAGTCTTGTGCCTGCAATCCTTGGTACAGCTTCACCTTCCTGCAACATTACCAACTCGATTCAAAAACCAGCTCCAAGTTTTGAGTCTGTGTCTTTTAAGTTAGAATCTGTTACCTGAGTGATTCCAGACGCTTCTTCTTCAGTCATATAAAGCGGTCCCGGGATATAAAGTTTGATGACTTCAATCTTCCTTCCACGAGCATCAACGGACTTTGAAAGAACCGAAAGAGCTTCAACTGACCTTTCGTATTGAGGATCCGTTTCATCATCTGTCCATGACAATAACACGACTCCTGGTTTAGCGAAGCAACACATGTTATCAATGTGACCGTTTGTGTCCTCATCACCTGAAAAATATTGTCAAAATTCGCATAAGATCGACACTTATTTCTATCGGATTAGTAGTATGGAGCAATGGCGATTTTAATCTATATCGTAAAGTGTGAGTACCGTAAAGACCACGAGGAATCCAGATAAATGATTTGACTCCGAGATATTTCTTGAGTTCTTCCTCTATTTGCTCTTTACACATGTGAGGGTTTCGGTTTTCGTGCAGGAGACACTCTTCTGTGACAAGGCAGGTTCCTGAAATAACGTTGTTGACACATGAGGTGGAATTACTCAGATAGTATATTCTCAAGTTATTGAGTTTTGAAGTTGCTAAGAAATGTTTGCAAACCTTCCCCGTCGACATGGATGCTGCCTCCTTCAAGAATCATCGAATGTTGAAATCTTGGGATCCGTTCCACAGCTAGAATCTAATAAATAGAAGTATAATTGACCAAATCAATATCTGAAACATAGCTACTGCGAGTGATATGGAACCAATAATGAGTTGGTTTGTTTCCTCCATATATACCTTTTTTGAAACTAGAAGGTCATGACTCCAATCATTGTAACAACCATCACAAGCTCCTGCCATCGGAAAGTGAGTCAAAGCAGTAACTACATATAATAGAGAGTAGAAAAAGGTTGGCCAAATCCTTACCTCCCCAAGCATTGAAATTCCAGTCGATACCAGCAATGTTCCTGTTTAGAGAACTAAGCTTTAACGGTCTCTTCCGCACAATGAACTGTAAAAAACAGAGTGGTGACAACAGATATGAGAAAGCTTTGTAAGATGGAGAAAAAGAGGGAGATGCAAAAGAACTCGACTCACAGTTGGTCCAGAGTCACGGAACCAAGAATCATTCATGCTCATCTCAACAACTCTTATGTCCTCTGGTAGCTGTTTCCTAGCATTTTCCCACTAAAACCAAACACAATCACGGTAGAAAAAAAAAGAGACTAATTTAATTGGTATACGTATAAACTCAAAGACGGTTTCTTATTGCAGGTATGATTCTACACAAACCTGAGCCGGGCTTGCACAGATAGTAACAGGCTCGAATTTTGAGATGGCCTTAGCAACATCTGCAAACACTCGCTGTGCGGGTATAGCACTGTGCCGCCAGTTATCTTGCCGTTCCTGCAGCCATTTTATGTCAGATTAAGAACCCCACAGATCCAAAAATACAAAAAACGGCTTTGTTGAAGTACATAACTGAGGTTTAGAAAGAACACTGTTTGAGTCATGTAAACAGTGATGAAAAAGAATCTAAAACATATTCACATCGTCAGGTATCTTCTTGTAATATATACAAAGATAGAAGAATGGTAAAACAAACAATGGATAAGAACTCTACTTAGAAAATGATTTAGATTCTGGTTATAATGAAACACTAACACACAAAGTGCTTGTAAATAGTTCTCAATGTAACAGATTACAGATCTCATCTCAAATCGTACCTAATATACACGAAACATTTTTGAACGGACGGAGAAAGAAAAAAAAAACGGAGTTTAGAAGCTAAAACCTCCAGAATACATCAGAAACTCTAAAACGAACCCAGAAACAGAGTAATCATCAAAACAAAACTGAAGACAGTAGCAAATCGAACATAGATAAATTATAAGCAGGATCAAGCAAAAAAAAAACAAAGAGAGATAAAGATGGAAATCGAAGGTTGCATGCAAAAAAGCGAGATTCAGTTCACGAGAATCGCCGTCGATGATTACTTTTCTCCTAATCAGGGACCAAAAAAAGAGAAAAAGAGAGAGAGAGAGAGAGAATTACAGGCCAACCGATCCAAGTTTGAGCATGAGGTTCCCATTCCGCCGGCATGTAAAAGCCATGTTCCGCCGGTGATTCCTCCACCATTTTTTTTAACGATGTTGTTTTCGTGAGGAGGAAGGAGAACAGAGAGAGAGAGAGAGAGAGACCTTTACTGATATGATTTAGCTTTGATTTATTCTTCTGACCCAAAAAGAAAAGATTCCGTGTCAATATTTACACAAGAGACCCGCGTAAACATATTTTCTTACAGTTGGACCCCATCATTTATTGACTATTCGACAAGCAACATATTATTCTTACTTCTCCCCATCATCCTCTAGTGGTGAGCGGAATCAGAATCGGAATCTTTAACCCAAACAACCCTAGTGGCCCTTTATCAGGACAAAAGTAGTAGTTCTTGTTTCATTTTGACAATTCAACCCATCAAAATAATTAATATTATTATATATCAAAACAACTCTTTTTTAAATAAATAAAAAAAGACCTTTTCTAAGGAATGGTTCCAACAAATTATATTTTTCAAAAGATATATAGCTATGATGAAAACTGGAAAAGCCAATATTGTGTGTCAAAACAAACAAATTAGCTTGTAGGTTGCAATATTGGACTACAGCGATCTCACGTATCTCTATCTATAGCGATTTATCATATGGTCAGATTGTTGATGTACAATCAAAACAAAACCATGGATAAGCAAACCCTACATAAACTTTTGGGAAAAGCCCTATTCAACAAACTTCCAACAAATAACAACATTTTTCAGAAAATGTTAGGTCCAACCAATAAAGTTTAAACAGTCCATATTGGAACATGTTCTAAACTTTAAACACGTTACTTATTTAAAGTTTTAAACCCTACCTATTGATTGTTTTCGTACGCCCTCTCCAAAATATCTCTTCTGTTTTGTGTTTTTCGATAAAATACCAATCTCACAGTTTTTGTAATACTTGTGACATAAAATCGGATTGGAGATTTAGTTCATAAAAAAAAAAAGTTGATGGAGATTTTTCCTGTCCAAAGTCAAAAGCCTCTTAATAAAATCTTGTCAAAATAATAGTATCTACAGCTAAATCAGTGGGGACAAAATTGGTTAGTGGTTGAAATATAACTAATCAACTGTGAGATTAAGACAGCATAAGATAAACGCCAAAACAAAACAAAAATCCCACTAGTCCACTAAAAAGTCGAAACAAACGAGTTACGATTCTAAATTTTACAATACTAGTAACTTTGAATTGTCCACAAAATTGAACAAGAGCAAAAATAAATATCATGATATTCATTTAACCATCACGGCAACAACAAAAACACACATGTTCAAGTGTGTGTCTTTCGATTCTAGTTTTCTAATCAGACTACACTAGATGCAAGCTCCTTAATATCTTCAGAGACTTGTTCGTAGTCTGTCTTTAACTTTTCAAGTTCGTCTACAGCTAACTCTCCTTTTGCCGGTTTAAGCATGACCAATACACAACACGTTGGCCGTTTTGTTGCTCCAGCTTGCGCAAGATCCTGTATTACATTAAAAACTGAATATGTTAAACACCAACTTACAGGCAGATAACAAGATTTAAACAAGAGGAAGAAACTTGGCTTACTTCTTTGGATGGAACGTATACATAAGGAATACCAGACTCTTCGCATAAGATTGGAAGATGTGTAATCACATCAATAGGTGATATGTTTCCAGCTATAACGCATAACCTGTATAAGCAAAAGCAAATCTCATATAAGCAGATGCAACATGCAGAAACATAACAAAAATTATAGTTTACACTACATGATGAATGAAGCAATAAGAAGAAAATCAAATGTGGGTTCAAATCAGGCCCTAAAATCAATGAACCAAATAAGGAACTCAGAGAGGGCACAGACATTTTAAACCCATGATTCAGTTTCCGTGCACAGTACCATGCTACATTCATTCTGTTTAATCCAGAGCATCGGCTTAATTGTACACGGATCAAAATATCAACTAAGACATAATCACAAACAAAAATACATAGAATGTAGATCTAAACCAGGCCGTCTAATCAGAGAAATCAGAGATGGCAGACATGTCGATCTGCAGGTAGCTCAGTTTCCGTGCACATTACCATGCTACATTCATTACTTTAATCCAGAGCATCGGCTTATTTGTACACGGCTTTCAAAATCAACTAAGTATAAAATAGCTAATTCCACTAGTAAAATACCAAAGACAGAACATCACAACAACAGATCAAAGAATGTGGATCTAAACCAGGCCGTCTAATCAGGAGGAAAATCAGAGATGGCAGACATGTCGATCCATAGTTCAGTTTCCGTGTACAGTACCATGCTAATTTCATTACTTATAATCCAGAGCATCGGCTTAATTGTACACGGCTTTAACATCAACCAAGTAAATGGGCTAACACAAACATAACACAACCATGATATAATAAAGAGATAAAGACGACGACTAACCCTTTCTGGCCACGTCTGATGCTCTTAACCACTTCTTTAACTCCTCTTTTCAAACATTTCTTTCCAGCAGCTAGACAATAATTACACAAAAACATGAGCTACTAATCAATATAGATGATGAGAGCTACAAAATATAAAAGTGAAGAAGCTATGTTGGAGCTAAGATTAGTACCTTTTTGAATGAGTTTGAAGGTTCTCTTCTGGAGTTTTTTGCCGGCGAGAGGTTTAGCGATAGGAGCAAGGGTAATAGCGTACTTCTTCTTCTCCTTTTGAATCGACTTCTCTGCTTCGGTTTCGCTTCCCATAGTTTAGCTTAAGCTTAGCTCCCGAGTAAAAAAACAAATATGGCGGAAGAGTGGCGGAAATAATTAGGGTTTATGAGAAGGTTGTTACATGACTATGTGATCTTTAGGGTTTTATAGAAGTGCTTGAGTTGATAAAACCCTAATCCATTATGGGCTTGTGTAAAATACGTACTATAAAGTGATTTACATATTTTGGCCCAATGAACTTGGGCCGTTATGCAGTTTCAGAGATTTGCATATTCGTTTAAGTTGTTCAGCTTAAAATCAGTTTTATGGGGTTTTTATGTAAACAAAGTTTATTCAGGACTGTATTGATTATGTCATGTGTTATCTGTAGGTAGATTTGAATGTTACTTAAACCACATTTTCGCAAATCAATTCCAATGATTAGTATGATGAGATCTCAGAGGAAGAGAATTCTAACAACTTAATCATTTTCCACTATAGTTTTGCTTGATCCATTAGCATGACATCTTTATTATAAAAAAAAAAAATAGCAAGCAGTAAGGTGTTTTAAGTTTTAACTAATTACTTGAGGAAAGTACAATTAACAAATTATTGTGGAATACAGTACACAAAATACACAATAGACTTAAGCATAAAAAAATAAAAAACAATGGAAATCCTAATAGCAGTTCAACGCATGGCCTTGTTAACACCTATTGTTTCTGGAGTGAATAGGTTGTTGCTGGTGAAATTCAACATCAGACCAGCTTCCAGTACCAGCAATGCCTCAAAAACACATAAATCAGTGTGGAGGAACAAGAACAAGAGCTTCTCAACTGTCCCCATGTCATGTAAGCTTTGTATTATTATATAACAACAAAGGAGAAACTTGTAACGATTATACCCATCAATCATCATGGCATGAAGAGAAATATTTCAAATTGGTAGGAAAGCAAAGAAAATTCTGAAGTTAAAGAGTTTTTTTTTTTTTTTTTTTTTGATACATGAAACCAAAAAAACACTACACATTATCATCAGGAGGACCATTGTTTGGTCAGAGTGAGACCAATAAAGGAATCTATCAGAATTATTCATACAAAGAATCTGAATCTATTTGATGAAACTAAAGGCTAATCAGACAAGTACATACACTCTTTTTAAGTAACAAGAATTCTCACCAGAAACAGTCTTCCACTCTAGTCTATCTGCTGCTCCTATGAACACAAGAAAGATGAAGAGGAGGCAAACACTGGATGCAGAGGTTTATCGATCTATTCATGCTTTTCGATTTTTATTTTTATTTTTGTTCCCCAGGAAGAGATCGATGAACCGCTGCCTCCAGTGACTCTCTCTCTCTCTCTCTCTCTCTCTCAACTCTTTTTTGTTTTTTCCAGTAAAATTCCAAAATGTAAACGAAAGAATAAAAAAATTTCCCAAATCGGAGCAAACAAAACATATCAGATCTGGAAAAATCAACGGTCTAAACAAACACCACAAGTAGTAAATAGCTGAAATCTTTATTACCTTATCAATCAAATGGACCAAAAAAAACAAAACATATACTCTATCTATCCCTGTATACACATGCATCTCTGCAGATAAACTCTAGCTAGGACGAAGAAGAGAATCAGATATTTATTTTTTGAGTAAATGTCAAAGCTAATAGTAATATGTATCCAACAACCAACAAAAAAAAAAAAAAAAAAGAAAGGGAACAGAGAGTGATGAAGTAAGAAGTATCAACCGAGAGAGAGAGATACCATTTGTGATTTGCCTATTGGCCGTCTCTCTCTCTGTATCTGTTATCAAACAAACATTCTAGATCGGGTTTTGTTTCTTCAACTTGTAAGATTATTTTTTTTTTCTTTTTTTCTTTGAAATCACTCCCAGTTTTTATCTTTTAGAGGAGTTGACCATTAATTTGAGTAAATACGCA
Source organism: Camelina laxa (assembly GCA_024034495.1). NCBI lineage: Eukaryota > Viridiplantae > Streptophyta > Magnoliopsida > Brassicales > Brassicaceae > Camelina > Camelina laxa. Next base: position 3,043,078 of record CM043881.1, read on the forward strand.
ACTGGAGTTGACCAAAAAAGAAGAAAAAATGTTTATATAACTTGTAAATTGAATAACTTGCTATGTAAATTGGGCTTAAACGGGTCAGGTCACATATGTAAATGTTTGATATAAAGCCCATTTCCCACGTCTTGAAAAAGAAGGAAATTTATCTAGACGCGCTGTCGATCACTTTGGGGAAAAAGTGGGATTCACGCGCTTACTTTTGGTCTTTCTGTTTTTTGCCCTAATCGATCTCTCTGCTTTGAGAGAAACCGAAACAAGAGAGAGAGAGAGAAAACTCGCCGATAAAGATCTCGTCCGATCTCGCCGTAACTCGTTGTCGAGACTCGTTTAACTTACCTGATCTCCGTCGTTGATCTGCCTCCGTTTCGATCCCTGTTGTAATACACTCGGTAAAAAGTATATCTCTATCTCTCTTGACTTTCTCCTTGTTCTTCATCTTATAACTTCTTCGGCGTTATAGATCTTCGTGGTAGCAATTTTATTCAATCTGATTGTTTTTTTTTGTATGTAGAGCTAATAACGATGGATCCGATGGATATAGTTGGAAAGTCCAAAGAAGATGCTTCGCTTCCTAAAGGTTTAGCCTCTCTTCTTCTTCTTCTTCTTCTTCTTTTTTTTTTTGGGATGTTTCTGTCAATTAGTGAGTTTTTAGGTAAAATTGAATGAATCCATGGCGTTTCAGGTTAACTCAATGCAACGGTGAAAAGAATGCATGAACTGCATTATATTTTTCAACCAACTCTTAATTCTTTTCTGCTAAATAAAAATATGTTTGTTGTTTGTAAATATGGCAGCTACCATGACAAAGATTATAAAGGAGATGTTACCAGCAGATGTTCGTGTTGCTAGAGATGCACAAGATCTTCTCATTGAGTGTTGTGTAGGTAAAGATTGATTACTCTTTTCAAATTTCTCAAAACAGAGTTTATAACAAAACTGATCATTGTTTCAAAATTGCTTTAACCCCTTCTTTCTTTTTGTTTGTTGTTGTTGTTGTTGTATGGCAGAGTTTATAAATCTTATATCATCGGAGTCTAACGAAGTGTGTAACAAAGAGGATAAACGAACAATCGCCCCTGAGCATGTACTCAAAGCTTTACAGGTTTGCTGTTACATTCACATAGATATTTTGTCCATGTGAATGTTTTGGAATGGTGATTTTATTTATATGAAACAGGTTCTTGGCTTTGGGGAATACGTTGAAGAAGTCTATGCTGCTTATGAGCAACATAAATATGAAACAATGGTAATCCATTACAACATCCCTATCCTAATAATAATCCAGACTTTGAGTATATAAAAAAATCTTAATTGGTTTCCTTTTGTGTGTGTTTGCAAAATCTTGCAGCAAGATTCACAGAGAAGCGTGAAGATGAACAGCGGAGCAGAGATGACGGAAGAAGAAGCAGCAGCGGAACAACAGAGAATGTTTGCAGAAGCTCGAGCAAGAATGAATGGAGGTGTTTCAGTTCCTCAACCTGAACAGCAACTAGAAGATACCCAACACACAAATCTACAAAGCTAATCAACAAAGCCAGAAGGGAACCCTTTTTTTTTTTTTTTTTTTCTTTCTTAACATTATCCTTTTTGACTTTTTTTTTGCTTTTCTTTCTAGCATTTCTCTGTAAAGTGCAAAATTCGTCGCGTCTTGGTGTTGATATGCTCTTTACATTATTATTTTAACTTAGATTTATGTTTTGTTTTGAATCTTCTAAAAAATCACTTTGGTGATTCAGATGTAATTAGTAAGGTTTGTCTTCTTCAATCTTAAGCAACTGTCTTCATTCTGATTCTATTTCCTAAATACAGTATTCTTAGAACTTGATATCGAGTTCTAGACTCTCTTTTGTTCACGGCCAATAAAATATCTGAAGCATCCAAACCGGAGAAATTTACCCGATTTGTTTCTTCTCAAACCAATAAATTTAACCAGCCAAGAGCTATAGAGAGCCTAGAGGAGGAGGAGTTGGAGGACCACTCTTATTTAGATGTCCATGTGTCTTATTAATTAATTAAGTGTTGAGTAAATTTGGTTAGGCAAAGAAGAAAGGGGGATTCAACTCTCTCTTGCCTCGCCGACATTATACGGACTTGTTATTTGTTGTCAAACACACACACACACTTTGCTTTTGACTTTGAAAGCTGTTAATAATTTATCCAGTAGAAGTAGTAAGTAAGTTATTTTTATGTATAAGTAAGTAGATAATTCTTTTTTTACGTTACCAGAATGGCAGAATCTCACGATTAAATATTTTTTATTTATTTATCGTTAAAAAAAAAAAAAAGTAATTGAGCACTTTTAGTTATTAATATTATAATTATTACTCTTCTAGAAAAAGTTGTTTATTTAATATTAATTTTTTTTTTTATCAAAGCTAAGGGTAAATAAACAGATCTTTATAAAATAGTACATAACAGGCACGTTATAAATAAATATGTAAATTATTAAATAAGATATTTTTCACCAAATTTTATGTCGTCAATTTAATAAAATTCTTACTGTTTCTTCAGCTCGATTATGTAAAAGCAGTTTAATTTGCAAAGCATACTCTTAAATCTTAATAATGCAAATTAATAAATTAATTACAAATCCGATTTAGTCTTCTAACTCATAATTTTAATTGGTCAATTAAATGAATAAAATCTTTGGTATAATTCCACCGCTGCGACGAGAGAGGAGCACATCCCAGAGAGATCTCCTCGTTTTATTTTCCCGGAAAATCTGGGAAAAAAAAAACTTAAGCAACCATCGATCCTCTGAGGAAAAAAAAAAAAAAACTCGACTCTCTAGTCCACCAATTTTTTTTAATTTCCCCCTTTTCACCTCTCTCTTCTCATCATCTTCTCTTCTTCATTTCCTGAAATATTCACTTTTTTTTTTTTTGAATCTCTCCTCTTCCTTCACCGTTTCTTTTACTTGATGATAAAATTTTTGATCAGATCTAGTGTAGAAAAATAGGTAGGATTGTAAATTTTTGGGTAAGAGATTATTATTATTATTATTATGTATATGGATCGAGAGAGAAGGAGTTCGTCATCTTCATCTAGTCGTAATGGGACACCTGAATATAGCAATGGAAAATTCAGAGATGATAATAATGGTTACGGAGGATTCTTAGATCGATTGGAGAATTCACGTGAGGACAAGAGTCCTACTAGATCGAAGATTCTCCGGATCCCGTCTCCGAACTCGTCTCCTCCTCCTTCTAGCTCTTCACCTCCATTTCATGGTTCCAATTCACCTGACCGTGGTTACATCGAACACCGCGTCTCCAAGTACGATACTCTCGCCGGCATTGCTATTAAATACGGTGTTGAGGTAAAACATTCTTATAAAAATTAGGTTTTTGATTTTGGTTAAGGTTGTTTGTGTTAAATTGACATACAACTGTATTTTAATTAGAGATATAAAAGTTGGTGTAAAGGTTTTTTTTTTTTTTTTTTTTTTGGGGAATTGAGGTATGATGATGAAGAAGAACACATGAGAGGAAAAAAGTTATTTGTCAGAGAGAGAGAGCTTTGTTTTGGATTATTTCAGATTTGTTTTAAGCTTCTAATGCTTTTGAAGCTTTGTATTGTTTATTCCTAATTGTTTTTTTTTTTTTTTAACTTTCAGGTTGCAGATGTGAAAAAGATGAATAATCTTGTTACTGATCTTCAAATGTTTGCTCTCAAGTCTCTTCATATTCCTTTACCTGGGAGACATCCTCCTTCTCCTTGTTTGTCTAATGGCTCCTTAAACCATGGGTACTTTTATGCTATATCCATATCCTCCTTAGACATGCTTTGATCTGAGAGCTAGCAAATAGCCTTGTTTGTGTTGGAATGAAGCTTTCTATTCTCATTATCATGTAATGTAATCCTGCTGTTTTCATGGCTCTAATACATGGAATCTTCTTGTTTGCAGAGAGGGGTGTTCATGCCACGAACCGGAATCACCAAACCATAGCAATGAGGACGTGTTTGATTCGTTTCAGTCTCTGAGATTGAAATCATCTGAGAAGAAAGTCTCTCCAGCGATGTACTCACTGCAAGGTTATTACGGGCTAAAACCAGCGGACAGAACAGTCTCTGATGGAGGATGCTTCGAGATGGGTAATTACAAGAGTGAAACTTCTCGACATCTCTTTAACAAAGATGAGAATCAATATCTCAGACCTTTCCCATCAACAAATGCTCCCTTGAATCACCATAGGAAATCTAGAAGCTTGGTCAATGCACTTATCGAAGAGGTTAACCAATCGCCCGAGAATAATTCTCAAGAACCAAACTCCGACAAGTTGTTTATGAGAAGACGCCAAAAATCTGAAGCCGACTTTTCATCCCGGACTCCAGAGCTTGTGTTGAAAGAAGAGAACAGTAGCAGCAATGGCGGGTTTTTATCAATAGCCGGAAAAGGCTTAGCTTTGAGATCAAAAGCTTCAAGCAGAACCAATCTAGCAGAATATGAGAACGGTAATTTCAATCCGGTACCAGTCAACTTGATGGATGCTCCAGTTTCAGACAGCTTTTGCAGTGTAAGAAAATCTTCGAGTGCATCGAGTCTACAAGATCCGGACGGTAACAGCAGTAACGGTTCGTTGTCTCTGTGGCCAACTTCAAAATGGAGCTTGAAACCTGATTTGCTTACACCAGCGGCTATTACAAGCTCAATCTTTGATGGATTACCAAAACCTTTAACAGGTCGGAGAAACAAAACGGCTCTGGACTAAAAAAGGTCAGTTTATCGTTATTTAACTGCCTTATTCTTTTTTGGGGGACCATACGAATCAATTGCAAAAGAAGCTATTTTAGCTTAATGCCGAGTAAATACAAGTAAAGAGAGATTAGAGAAAATTTGAAGGAAGAGACAAAAAAAACTTCCAAAATTGAAATTTATAAAGAAGGAAGAAGCTTCTGATGATGTAATGATTGGGTCTTTTTTTTTGTTTTTGTAAGTTATAAAAGTTATGCTGTACCATTTTCTGGGTGGGGGTTGTATTGTATCGACGACAATATCCGTAGCGTAGTTAAAATCTTTTTGTTTCATGATACATTTGTCACACATACTAAATTGTATTTTCATGCATTTATTTAATAATGCTTTTATTTAAAGTGCAAAGGCTGTCTCTCTGTATGTTCGTCTTTATGATTTATTCAACCGTAACCCGAATTGAGCCAAGCTGAAACCGTTCTTTTCTGCGTATTTTCAATTATAAAGTTCTCTCATTTGTGTTATTGAATAATGCTTGCCAGACGTAGCCGGGGTTGTGCTGTCGAAGCACAGCGTCAACGTGTTAGCCACACCGTTATGTAAACCCTGGAATGAATCAATAGAATCGAGCGAAAAGAAAGTAAAAACAAGTTATTATAGACCGAATTTTAAATCAAATATGTGCCAGTTTTTTTGCGAGTAGATCTAACTTATCAAATTATATCTCAACAATCAACAATAAACTACAAAGCGTAATCCAAAAAACTAATGTACATAAAAATTTGCGCAAGTGTTATATAAAATGAAACATCTAACCAGACTTGAATCACAACTTCATATTTTATCAAAAAAGGTCATGATACAAAAGTAGACACTGTTCCGTCACCGCTGCTTCTGGCTGGCACAACCAATGCTTTCTTTTTTTTCCATCGCCGCTTACGAATTTATCACTGTCATCGCTCATGCTATCGCCATTACTACTGCTACCAACGCGTCACACCACCACAACCGTCAACCACTTTACACTTGCCGACACTCTTTTGTGATGGCCGAGTCAGTGTGAAAAGGATTGTGTAACACGTTGGCGGCAGAAGCGGAGGTGATTTTTGCTGTTGCTGTAAAAAAAATTAATAGCACAACTTGCAACATATGTGTATAAGTTTGAACCTTTTTGCTCAGAATTAGACAGTTTTGGCAAATCCAATTTCACTTCATGTAGAAAAACATTATTTATTAAAATCACTTTATCAAAGTCCCATAGTCTTGTATGACATTGAGATGAGCTAGATCTTTTCAATTCCAGAATATTCTAGTAGATCGTTTCACATGATACAGAGATGCGCTTTAACCGGTTTCGACTCTTCGTAGCTATTTTATGAACACAAAATTTTAGAATACTTATGCCTCACTCGATGCTTTTTGTTGAAAATAATTTTAAACAGAAAAAAAAAATGCTCAAACAAGTATTTACTAAATGGTGAATCTTTGACAAACTGTACCTTTCAAAGAGAGAATGCAAAAGAAAAACCTAACCTGCAGACTTCAGAGAACCAATCGTAAGCTTTAAGACTGGTTAATCCCAATCACTTAGGTACTCTCTGGTTCCACAAAATCTAATCAAAAACCTGAAACAACCACGCAACAAATGTGAGATTCTCGCACCGAGCGATGTATTTCTCTCGCTGAACCAAGCCCAGTCAGTCCGGGCCAGTTGCCAAACTTTGATGAAACAATGAAACATCTCAATGTAACGACTAGTAGTCTTTACCTCGAGATTACGCCGAAACTTGATCCAAACAGGACGCCATTTCCACCACTCCGGTTCCAGTGTAAATCCTAGCACGAGATAATGCAGCTGAGTGATAATGTACTGGGAGTTGAAGTCAACATACAAAATTAGAAAACCAGATATAGAAAGACCAAAGAGATCTGTAGCCAACATAGAGACCATGTCGATCAAGAAACTAAATCTTTCATACATCAAAATCTACAGTTATTATCATAAATCCACAATGCTGGAAACCTTATAGATTGAACTAGCAGCCATAGACAAGTCTGGTTTAAAAGAATAAAGGATATATATTTCAAGACAAAGAAGAGGAACAGATACCTCAAGTCCTCAACAAACTTCAGATACGCAGTGCACAAACGATACGGATATTCTTGTAAAACCAGGTAAATGGAGTCACAGCTGTTGAGAAATCCATGCGTCATCGTTCCTGCTAAGGCATTCAGCCTAGTCAACCTAGGTTATGCAAAGAAGAGAAATTTGTCAAGAACAATCAAGAAACTTAAAATACTGAGAAGAATCGTCGAGAAGGAACTGAAGAGACTTCAACAAGTAACTTCTAAGTGACTTTCCCCACAGACAACAAGAAACACTAAAAGGTCTCCATTTAGGGAACCACTATTAAGAGCAAATTGACAGACTTGCACCTAATACGTTGGAACTTCTCACAATAGTGACTACCTTAGAACCTAATTATTTCTGTCTGCAGACACAACCGTTATAAAATGTGCAATATTTAAGATCGTGTCTCAAATACCAGTAAAGAAAGTTTTTAGTTAGATGGTTTTTATCAGAAAAAAAATTGCACCCGATATATTAGGACTCAAAAGCTTGACAATTGTTTAACTAGACAAAACTGTGCATGGTTATTGGCCTAATTACAGTATCTGAGTAACAGAAGTACTAACCAAATTAGAAACTAGGGCATATACTGTGAAGAATATGATCCGGTGATACATTTGTCAGGAACAATTACAACATATAGCAATATCCTGACAATAGTCTGCAGAGTTTTGATGCCTCTGGAAGTGAATCTACCGCCAAAAAATCCCTTTATGGAAGAAAGTGCAGGTTCTCTATTTCGAACTGTTTGATACAATCCAAAAATAGAAAATCAGAGACGAAGAAGCAAAAAAAAAAAAAATAAGAGACACTAGCAGCTTGCTACTCAAAGTGTAAGCGAATAATCAAAAGGTAGTCTACCTCAACTTCAGGGTGGCCTCCATCGAGCCGTGAAAGGTACGTCTGGCCGAGATGGAAGCATCTGCGAAGCAGCATGACCTTGAATGGCAGAATAAAAAGTTATTGTAGGGAAACGTGTAGGATCCCACAAATGCATCTCTGAGCGTCTTAAAGCAGATTAGTTGATTTAAATCGCCTCACCTGTAATTGTCGGACCACCTTGCACGTTATTAGCAGCAAACTGATAGCTCATTGTCCCTGAAGGTCTTTCGGGAGGCGGCTGAAAGAAACCTGTCATTGCAAATAAAACAACCAAGATCAACTACAGGAGAATCATAACCAACTGAAGTAGCATAAACAAACTGACAAAACAAAGGTTTCTCGCATCTGCATACCGTCTGTAACAGTAAGAGAGCCTGGAAATGGAGTTCTTCCACTAATCCAGGCTCCATTTTGAGTATCTGCATTACGTCCATTTGAAGACATCCGCCATGCTTCCTCATTCATATGTCGCTGCCCATCAACTGACTGAGAAGGAAAAGGGTAAGGATGAGGAAAGGAGGAACGCTGGGGTTCTGATTGAAGGCTTGGAAACGAAAAATGGCTGGATGGTGCGGGGGCAAGATTCCTAATCACAGGTCTCTGTAGGAAAGAGGTATTGCTCGGCCGAAGCTCTTGGTTCCGCTGCATAGATATCTGGTATTCATGTTGCATTAATGCATGTGCTGGGTGAGTGAATCCTGGTTTATTTGGTAATGAAGGATGGCTAGGCATTGACGGTCGAGCTAGAGCTATAGATTGTGAAGGCGGTGGAAGTGCCAATGGAGCGGGTGGTGGAGTAAAAAAATGATCAGAGGGAGGTGGCGCAAAAGGCAGCTGCGGTGGAGATGACGGGGGTGGAGGCGGGGACAGCGGTGGTGGAGAAGGAGGTAGAGGAGGGGGAGATGGAGGCGATTCATGAGGTAGCGAAGGAGAACCCGGTGGAAAAGGAGGGAGCTCAGTTGCATAGGTTGCAGCCGGTGAGTCCTCCTTCGCTCCAATCCCACAACCATACGAAGGTATGTCATCTTTTAGCTGACAAGACGCATCTTCCATTTCACGTACACCACTGACATCTACTACACAGTGAGGTTTATCACTCGAACTATCATGTGCCTCTAACTTGCCTAACGCATGAACTGGTTCTTCCATATGTGTGTTTTTAACTTCATTTGATGTGCTTGGAAGATCCTCATCTTCTTCATCATCTCCAAAATTGTGAGAAGATAAAAAGCCTGCCAGCTGAAAACTTGCATTGCTGCAGAAAAAACTCGTTAACGTAAAATTAATAGTACTCTTCCGAACAGCAATAAAACTGTCTTTAACAATTATTCAGACTAAAAATTCCCACTAAGCTTCTACATCATGCCCATCAAATATATCAAATCTGGAAAGTTGAACCACAGAACAAGATAAGTATAATGCATACCTCCCATACTCGTCCACAAGCATCCCTTCCATGTCCCTTAGAGGATCATCTACAGAACGCTCAGATCTAGAAGGACGTCGAAGGGAAAACCCAACAGTTTTATCATCACCAGAAGCACCAATATCACCAATATAACGACGTAAAAGAGAATCTGGGAAAATCTTCCTCTTAAGCCACAACCTCAATACCTAGCAGGAGCAAGAGATCACTGACTCTGAACAACAAAAAATGAGACTGTCCTCGAAACGAACAAAAACTAAAAGAACCTTGCGACATTGATGACGATTTTCACGAGCACCAGTCCCTGGAGGAGCAGCAGCTCCTAGAAGGCGTGGAAGGGCTGCCTGCACAGTAGGAATATACAAACCGCCTGTTTTACCTAAAGAAGATTCACATGCACCATGAACGATCACTTTAGTCTTATTAGGTATACAAATGACAAACAAAAGAAATTCTCTTTGACTGTAGACAGTAATACAATTAAAAAACAAAATATAATGAGCACCTCAGAAAATTGACAATTTGGAAAGAGATACTGCATCCATTCAGAAGAAGGCTTACCTTTTTGTTTATGGGAACATTGGGTGATCGAATCAACGAGAAAGAACAAGTCCACTTTACGAGGAAAATGAGGCTCAATCTCCAACTTCCGAATGAGAAGTTCCACAACCTACAAAACACGATAAAATTACCCCATCAAACGCTGTAAATAATTTTGTCCAAGAATTTTCAGTTGGCAAAGGAACATTACTATATTGAATCTTCATTTGCAGTCTATTCCTAAGTTTATCATAGGACATTCTGGCTGGCAGCCAGAAAAAAAGAGGAAACCACAGAAAGAAGAAAAGTGTTGACCTGAGGTAACAATTTAACTCACCTCACTGGCAATCCCATACTTGGCACAATTAATTGCCATGCGTGTTGCACGTCCAATACTTTCCTTAGTTCTGGATAAGGTCTCTATCATTCCCTCAAACGTATCTCGAGAAATCGCAGCCTCAGTGGCACCTGCACTCAGCGAACCCTCAACCGACCTATGCCCTGAACTAAATCTTCTCTCTTCCTTCTCTTCAGTCCCAGCTTGGTTACTTGATGAGGATTGGTGGCCATGAATTGATGGAGTAGAATCTTCTTGAGGTTCCGGAGCAACAATCAGCATGGCATCGCCAGCAGAAGATGAAACATTCTGAACCATGAAAGGGCTTTGACTTGTCTGCATTGGATCGATGGTAAAGGAATTATGGTCTATATTCACAATAGGTGAAGTATGTGAATGTGCTTGTTTTCTTTTTTCTTGGGCAGCTGCAATTAGATGCTTCAAAGATGAAGAAGAGTCTGGCATCCAAGAACTAATCAACGGGGCACTTCCATTTTCTTGATTGCCAGTAATCCTATGATAACAAAAAACATTTAAATTTAACCTCCAAGCAAATATGACATATCAATGACACAGGGAAAGACAAAAAAACATACATGACAGCGGACAAGTTCACAGAATTGCCTGTTGATACACCAACATCGTTCAGACAAGTTGCAACGTTTGGAGTGCCTGTTGAGTTTTCTTCCAAAGCTGGTTTGCTTCTCTGATTTTTTGTCTCTGAATGAGAAGAGCTTAATAAATCTGAACCAGCCATTGCGTCCTTGGATGAATCACCTTGGCATTTTTTTGGGATCCCCACACCAGAGACTGTCGCAACTTTATTCTGTCCTGCCACCTGCTCTATTGTTGAAAACAACTGAGGGGACTTATTAGGAGATCTAACGATCTGCTTGACATTCTGTGGGGGCAGCTTGGTGAATGGTTTTCCTATAGAGGAGCTGTTTGAAGGGCCCTCCACGCTATCTGGCCTTCCTGAACCAGAGACTTTTGCAGTTTTATCTTGTCCTGTCGCCTGTTTCTTAAATGAAACCAACTGATGGGAATTTTTAGGAGAACTCAAGTTCGGCTTAATATTCTTTGGGAGCAACGCCTTGACTGGTTTTCCCATAGGTGAGTTATACCCGTTCATGCTGTCAGGTAGTGCTAGTAAAGCATCCTTTTTATGTTGATACAGATGTACTTTCCCAGTTTTTGCACTTTCTGCAGATCCAGCTAATAGCTTTGCTTTAATAGAAGTATCATGGGATGCATAAGCACTTTTAGGACCATCCGTAGAAGCTAATTTAGCTTTGGGAACATTAGTATGTCCTCCATGAACTGGAGTCTTTGGGTCTTCATCATCATCATCATCGTCATAAATACAAACCGCCCTCCGTCTCTTCGGCAGCTGAGCAGCTGGAACCTTCACATCGCTATCAGAAGATAACTTCATCTTCTGTTCAGGATGTTTACTCCTTTTAGGACCATCCGTAGAAGCTAATTTAGCTTTGGGAACATTGGTATACCCTCCATGAACAGGAGTCTTTGGGTCTTCATCATCATCATCATCGTCATAAATACAAACCGCCCTCCGTCTCTTCGGCAGCTGAGCAGCTGGAACCTTCACATCGCTATCAGAAGATGAAGTTACCTTCTGTTCAGGATGATTTGTCCCCTCCTTACTGAGAGACCCAGAAAAAGAGGAAACACTTGTGTGCTCCACTGTCTCTTTGCAACGCTTCGTATAAGCGACTGCTTCCTTATCAAATTGATATTTTCCTCCTTCGGCACTTAACCCTAACACAGTCTCACGCTTTAGACTAGATACAACGCCAGTAGAATCAGATACTTCAGCCTTGCCTTCACTAACAGGAAGAGGACGTTTTCTCTTACATTGTTTTTGATCCTTCGCATCTTCAGACCGTTGCCTTTTAGCAGCACGTTCACTATCATCTACTCCTGATGCAGACTTTCCTAGCTCACTTTCAAACTTTTTTTTCTTCTCTAAAATCTCACCACAGACTCGGGTGTTAGGTTTTTTTTCAGCAACTCTTTCGACTTTTTAGAACTAGCGATTTTCGCATCCAAAACCACCTTATTGTCACAAGATTCTATTTTACTGCCATGCTCTTGTCCCTTTTTATTGCCCTTTAATTTCTGGCCTAGGAGATGACTGTCAGTAGCTGCTCGATTATCAGGCACACGTTTGGCTCTATGAACCTCATCTTTACTTCTTTTATTCGTGTCACCAGCTGTCTTCTTGATTATCCTCTGACAATTGGCCGAATTCTTTCCATGGTCAGTGCAAGTGACACCGTCAATTTTTTCCCTAAGATCTGCTACCTTTAAGATAGGGTCAAGTGATCCATGCTCCACCGGCTCACCACTCTGGGATGTGGTTCTGTCATTTAATTTAGATGAATCTTGCTCTCCTAAGCCAGGCTTTGTCTCTGCACCATTATCCTCAACTAATTTACCGAGACAAGGGTCAGCCCTAGAATCAAAATTATCAGATTTTCCATCATGATCTGCTGGATCCAATATATCTGACTTGTGATTCTGCGACTCTTCAAATGCAGCGGAGATTTCCTCTACGGCTTGTGCAAAGTACTTGACTGTTTTACCTTTACATTTTTGTAGTAATTTATCCTTCGCCTCGGTAGTGAAGACTTGAATATCAGGTGGCGTAACAAAACCACTGCATTACAGGAAGATATCTTGGTCAACAACTAATGTTGAGAAAACAAATTCACACTCAAAAAAACAGTAACAGGACGCATTAACTAACAAAAAAGATGCATATAACATTCCGGGTCATGATAAGATACACAAAAGAGGCCGGCTTACATTTCTTGTGTTCCGAAGAAATAAACAAAGTGTTTCTTTGGGTCTGGAACCTGTTTCCAATCTTCGGGCCGGCTGATCTGAAAAAACTAAAACCATTTAGTTCACAGGAGATAATTAAGTCACATTGCACAATCCCACACAGCTCAACCAGTGTTAATAGCACTCCAAACAAATACAATGCTCTGAACATAAGAGATACAACATAAGAATAAGCTAGAGGATTATACTACTGGCCTTCAAACTTTAGCACAAAAAAAAGAGATTACTTTTGGGATACTACAAACCAGCCTCGTTATGAAATCCTACTAAGGTGAGAGATTTAAAAACAGATCGTTGAATGTATGGGGCGAGCCAAACTTAACCACACAAAAAAAAAAAAAAAAAAAAAAAAACAGTAGATGCAAGACCAACAAAGAAAAAAACCATGATCATGAATCAAAACGTCACGAAGCATCAACACCGAGAGAGAGAGAGTAAGACACAAACCTTAGCAGGCCAAGCAGGAAAGCCTTTGATTTTAGCAAGAACGAGATCACCCAATCTCAGCTCACCTATGGCCAAGGCTTTGTTCGCTCCTCTTTTACGCCCAGGAGCCATCGGCGAAACTAGCTACAAACCCTAATCTTCAAATCGGATAGAAACACCAAACAGAATCACCAATCCAAAACAAAACCCCCAAATTCCAACTCTTCTTCACCGTTGAGAAAAAGGAAATAGCTAGGGCTTCACCGTAACAAGCAATGGCGAGGAAAACGAATGAGATTGAGAAGTTGAATCAGTGGAGAAAGAGAGATTGAAGGAAGAGCGACGATGGAGATTTAGGGCACTAAAAGCTTTCGCCGGAGAGATGACGCAACAGAGAAACTGGGTTTTACTCTCTCGTCGCCGCGTTTTTTACTCTCTCCTCCCCTTTTCCACTATTTTATTTATTTATCATATACGTTTTTGAGCAGTTCATTCGTTTTTTTCCTTTTTTTTTAATTTGTTTTTTTTTATATGTTTTGATGAATCGACGCCGTCAGTTGAGTCTCCCGGCCGGCTAGTTTCATTCCGCCGGGTTACGGCGGCTTTCGTATGCTATATAAGTTATAACACTCTCACAACTTCTAGATGGGCTTCTTATAACCTAAAACCCAATATGATTTACTTGGGCCGTTAAATAATAATAAAAAATTGTAAATTTCCATTTGTTACTGGGTAGCTTAATATTAACGTCACTGTTATTTCCGTTATTTACTAGAAGCTAGAAGCTTTAAAATTAATGCATCAGCTGCTATATACTCCCTCCGTTTCAAAATATAAGATGTTTTAAAAAAAAATTTTTGTTTCATAATATATGATATTTTCAAGTTTCTATGCAACTTTTAGATTACTTTAGTATTTTATATTATGCAGTATTGTTTCTAATTGGTTGAACTTGGTAAAAGTAAAAACTTCTTAATCTCCGTGTTATACTTAAAACATCTTATATTTTGAAACATAGGGAGTATTTGGGTTCCCTAAGTTGGAACAACTACAACGCAACATAAGCTCTCTCGTGTTTTAAATAAGCGGGTTTGGAAACTACTTCTATAAGACTATATAACCATTTAACCATACAAAGTATCCCAAAATTTTGGTTTTAATTGCATATTTTTCAGCTAGGTTTTGTTTTTTTTTTTTTTATCTAATAGCGACGTTGGCTGACGTTTTGTCATGTATTATCTTGTGATTTTTTATGTATACCGGAGAAAAATCTTCAAATGCAAGCGATAGGAAACCAAAAAAAAAAAAATGCAATATAAGTATTTGATATAAAACCAAATATGTTCTTCTCAGTCAATCACCAATCATGATCAAGTAAGTTAGGGAACTGAGGGAGAAGACTCGAATTTGGGTCTCATGATGTCTGATATATGTAGACGTGAGTTCTTCGTATATTGCTCGAAGCAAAACGTGCGCACCAAAGAACAAATATAATTTAAAACACAACCAACGGTGCTGAACCGAATTGGTGTCATTATATATATGTGTCACAGATCGTTACTACAAGACCATCGTACTGACTTGTTCTTCTATATATTGCTCGAAGATAAAACGTGCGCACCAAAGAACAAATATAATTTAAAACACAACCAACGTTATTCGTGCTGAACCGAATTGGTGAATTCATTATATATATATATGTGTCATCAGCTTCAAGGTTGCTACAAGCCTACGATACTGTTAAAGATACTGAATCATAAAACACGATACATAGTTTTCATTTATTAAGATTTAAGAGTTTTGACACCCAAAGAAAAAAAAAAAAAAAAAAAAGATTTAAGAGTAAAATATTCTTGTTGAAATTTTAACCGACTTATAATCAGTCGTGTAGGGATGTACGTTAACAACAATTTAAACATTGGTTTATGTGTTATCAATATAAACAATTGAGGATACCTCCACTAGATTACAAAGGCATAATTAAAGAAGAGACGTATATATACAGCGATCTCTCGTTCCCTTTTGTCTAATTGTATTATCACCATTTCGGAGTATATAGAAAGTGCTTTTGAATTTTCTTAAGTATTACAGACTTACAGTATACCAAAGTAACAACTAACAACCAGGAGTATCATTCTCATTTCTCAATCTTCAAATATTCTCCTCCCACAAAAAAAAAAAAAACTAGTTCGACTTTCAGATTTCAACTATAAATCGAATTCCAAATTCCTAAAATTATCGACGACTAGTGCATAGAGAAAGAGAAGCCCTCATCATTTACTTGTAACAAAAACGAATGGACCCATAAAGAAAAACTCCTGCACGTGTTCCATGATACATATCACATCACTGGATAATATAACTCAATCAAAAGCCAATCCAAATATGGTAAGACCAAGAAAGTTCCTAGACTATACAATACAACAAAATAGGCTGCTCAATATTGACCTCTAAAAATACACAAGACAATTTATTATACTTATGTATCGATTCACAATCGATCAATCATCGTTATTAAACAGAAACACTCTTTATCCCTGATTTTATAACAAGAAAAAAATATGACCAAACCATTAAAAAATAGAGAAAAAAAAAAAAAAAAAGAGAGATCGTCATCATGAGAACGAAACGCGATTTGGCCGTCCAAGAAACCCGTCCAAAACGACTTTTCTTTTGTACGACTGTGAATTCAAATCCGACACAAAGGCAGAACCGTCGCTACCGTTACGTTTGCGTTTAGCCAACGCGGCTGCGTCTCTGACACGAGGTAGAACGTAACACCAAGCGGATGTACAAAGAATCGCACAAAGCCGACCCCAAACCAACATAATCATCAACGTCAATATAATGACCGAAATCCCTATGACCGGGTCAAACTTATCGACCCTTGACCCTTTGTTTTTCCCCCGAGTTGGTTTCAAGTCGAGTTTCTCGTAACGTTTTGAAGTACACACCCGCTCCGGACACGTGTCTTCTTTAAACGAACCCAACGGTTCCATGGGTTTTGATCGGTCGGGTGTTTTGTCTTTTAAGTCCTTCGAAACAAAAAAAAAAAATCGAACAAAACCAAAAAAATGATTTAATGTCACAGCGGAAAATATGAATAACGTCCGCAAATTTAATCAAGAAGATCACAAAAAGACAATCATATTGGTCATGAAAGAAATTTAATTGTCTGAAAATGTTGTTTTTCAACTGTAAGCCCCAAAAAGAAACATGAAAAGTACTTATAAAAGATGATTCAACGAATTCGTTTTCATGTTTCGAAAGATACCTCTTTAGTGTCCTGATCGACGGACTTATCATCAACCGGAATGTTTTGACGATCAGTAGTACGACGTATCACCACCGATAGGGGTTTTTGCTTATCATCATCAGTTTCATCTACGACTCTCAAAGTAGGTTTCTCTGTTTCCTCGATCGGTGACGGTTTGATCTCGCCGTTCTTCAGGCGAAACTTGGAACATGAAAACCACCGACTAATCCGCTTCTTATTCTTCATCTTCTTCTTCTTCTCACCACCGTCTTCTTCAGTAACCATCGGTTTGTCGGAGTGTATTTTCCGAGAAAACCCGAAACAGCCGAGGAAAGACGAAGAAGATCCGAGTGATCTTTCTCGGACTCTCTTCTCTGTTTTCGCCATTTGCTGTCGGATTGTTGAAAGAAAGAGAAATGTTTGCGTTTCGTGCGAAGACTTTGAAATATCGCTCGGAGCGGTTGGATTTTTATCTTCTCTTCTTTAATTTATTTTAATTAAATTAAAAATAATATATTTTATCTATCAGTGTGTTGACACAATTCGAAGAATCAACGGAAATATCAAAGGTGAAGGAACATAAAATTATTAAGAAAACTGGGACGGGACTAAGGTACAACAAGTTGTATCCAAAGCAAAAGTATTTAGAAATTCTTACAAGATAAGATAGAAGGGAAAAACAAAATTAACTCTAGATTTAGATGTCAATTATGGAGTTATTTGGTAAAAGTAATTAAGTAATTGCTTAAAAATAAGTAAAGATTATATTCATTTAGATGTGTCAATTTTGCAAAATCATATATGAGAGCACTGATATCTATCAATTTTGTAAAATCATATATATATATATATATAGATATTCTAGCAGAACTAAAATAATATCTTCTCTTCTTTAATTTATTTTATTTTTAAGTGATTGCTTAAAAATAAGTAAAGAGTGTAGATATTCATTTAGATGTGTCAATTTTGTAAAATCATATATGAGAGAATATCTGTCAGAAGTAATTCATCATATGTATTTTCTTACTTATTTATTTATTTATTTATTTTTTTTTTTTTGACAGCACTTCTTTTATTATTACTTTGATGATATTTAAAATTTCATAATCTTGAATGTTAATGCCTAGTAGTAAACAACATTTTCTCTAATTGGTTTGTTTGAGCTAATTTATATTTTTATTGTTGATAAAAATAATAATGTTGATGCCTAGTAAAGTTTTATTTTTCTACCAATGGCTTTGCTTATAAAAGGATTTTTTACCAAATGTTGTGGAATTTTTTTAACTCCCACTGGACCATCTCATATGCACTAAGATCCCGAACTATGGATCAATACTTTTGGTCAATAATTTTGTTGCGCCGGGAAACTAAAACATGTTATAATTAGACTAAATCATTAAATCAATATCGATCCTTTCCACCTATGATACATAAATTCGAAATATTGAACGTTGTTTTATTCAAAGAATGAACCACTTGAACTACCAATACAAAATGTTAATGAATGATGTTGGGGATACTGAAACGAATGCTGCGTACATGACAAAGAAAGAAAAGAAGAACTTGACTGTTTTCACAAACATATAAAAACACATAAGAAACAAATCATCTATGTAATCACTATAACGAAAGATAAACAAATCCAAATGATTCCTTCATATATAAATGATGGACGACTCGTGGTTTTGTCCAAGGTTTCGTGAAGACCACAGTCATTTTAGTAATCTCGTTCTCGGATAGTTGCTATATAAATATTCACACAGCTTCGATATGGCCTTACATTGATATATCCGAATATTCATATAGCACAAAGTGTGGCACAGAACAGTCGACTGCAATCACATGTGGCGCAAAAGAGGTTATTATGACTAAACAAGTTTTTCGATGGTTTGACTGAAAGTGCTCTGTTTCAAAAAATTATGAGTTTCTATATTATTGTGTTGGTCCAGTTTCTGAGATTCTTTTCTCAGTATCTGGTTGGTCCAGTTTGTCGCTTTTTTTGCCCTCGTACATCTATGATCACATAGACTTCATGAACCAAATAGTATAGTACATGTACATAACACATGTTGAATATAGATACTAAATATAGTCCCATGTTAAATGAGCTTTATTATTGCTGAAAATATAGAATTATATAATCAAGTACACATACTAATAATTATATTGTGTTATTCTCAAAAATACTAGTATAATTTTTATATTGTGTCATAATTTTTCTAAGAATAGTGACAAAACAAAGTTGGTCTTCATTACGCGTTCATCACCAATTCATACGTTATACGTTATGATTTATGAACAAAAACTTCTACAATGACGAACCACGTTATTCAACACGGTGGAAAGATTTGAACGAAAAAAGATTGATTCATCTTGATAAAATGATTAGTTTAATCAATAAAATAAACCAAAGTAAAAGTTTGATAGAAGAATATAAGTATCGTAGTGTCCACGTTCCAACTTCTACGTTGGACATCTTCGTTTAGCTGTTTTCTATATGACCCATTCGAATTTATGTGTTTTTTTTTTGTTTGCAAAAGTCATAGTTCATTAATCTCATTCAAGATCGGCTCTGAAACATATGAAATCCTATAAAAATGATTAAAGTAAGGATTCGTTTTGCAGAATACAATGCTATTAATTATATATAAAAAAACCATAGTATTATTATAGTGCATACAACTACCAATCAAAATCACCCAAAAAGAAACAAGTATCACTTGTTACAATTCATAAATCTCAAACTCAAAACCTCGAATCACTAAACACTATACAACAGTTATACCCTTCATGGGCATCAACAGTAGTAGTGGTCTATCTCAGAGGCACTCCTCTTGACCATATTCACCTTCAAGCCATGCTTCATGTACATAGTTAGAGCCATCTTTGGCTCAACCTTATGACCACCCTTCACATCAACCCTAACCCTATAGCGGTAAATAATCGTGGCCGCCACATATTTCATTTGGTAATACGCAAAATCCTTGCCTAAACAGAGCCGCGGACCACCATTGAAGGCCGTGAACTTATAGGCTGACTCACTCGTGTACCTGCCGTCTCTTAACCACCTTTCTGGCTTGAACTCACAACAGTCCTTCCCCCAAATCGTTTCCATACGCGCCATTGCATATATTGCGTATATAACTTTTTCTCCTTTCTTTAGTTTCGTCCCATCTGGAAATACATCGTCTTCAAGTACCTACAAAATATTATACTTTTATAACCTCATGCGTACTAATATATTTCATTCGTAACCGAAATAGTATTTTAAGAGAAATTTATCTAAGCCAACCACACCAAACATACCAAAGTTCTTTAACAAGTCACTCTACTATAAAGTTAGATATACTACAAAATGACTTTTTTGGACAAGTAAGTGAAACAGGGCACGTACCTCTTTGTGATCGACAGGAACTGAAGGATATAATCTGAGAGCTTCAGACAACGCAGCTTGTAGATAGTCCATTTTCTTGATCTCTTCTGGTCTGAAAACAGGCTCATACTCAATGTTCTTCTTTGTATCTCCATGATCATCTCTCTGCTCAAGAATCTTGCAAATTCCCACCATGATTTTCTCCTCCACTTCCGGATTCTTCTCGATTAACCAAAAAAACCAGCTTAGAGCCACAGAGGAAGTGTCTCTCCCAGCAAGTATGAAGTTCACACAAATATCACGCAAGAACTTAACTGAAAATTTCTCTCCATTGTCGTCTCGTAGACCCATAAAAATAGTTAAGAGATCAGATCTTTTCGTGGTTTCGGTCTCTAGAGACAGCTCTTTCTTCCTCGTCCTGATTACTTCCTCAGCGAAATAATCCACACCTTTTATTGATTCCTTTAGATTCTTCTCTGTTCCTAGGTTAAGAGACCTCATGAGCTTCCACACGAAACCAGGCATAACAAATCTCACAGCTGTTGCTTCTGTTGCATCTTCGAAGGCTTTTGCGAATGGAATTTCAGGTAGGTTTGGACTAAGACAACCTGGATCGACTCCAAACGCAATCATGCATACATTATCGAACGTTAGCCTTAACAAAACGTCCTGAAGATCAATCTTTTCAGAAGTTTCAAGAACCGGCAAGAGACGATTATGCACGAGTTCGTGCAATGACTGGCTTGTTAGTTGTCTGAATTTAGCCGAATGGAACTCGACACTTGCTGTTTTCCTTTGCCGTTGCCACGTTTCTTCATCGGCATTGAAAATCCCGTCTCCGAGTAGATCTCGCATGGTCTCACGGAAGTAAGAACCCTTAGGGTAAATGGAGAAACGGGTCTTGAGAATATGCTCAACGTTTCTTGGGTCACAGGTAACAACGCAGTTGAGGGTGCTAAAGCAAGGACCTTTAAACCGGAAAGTCCCGTTCCTGTTGATTAGAATCTCAGATAACCATTCATATATGTTACTTCGCACTGCAAGAATCAAGGAAGGAAGCATGCCAAGAAACGGCCAAACGGGCATCCCTTGATGTTTCTTCTGTCGCAAGGAATGTATCGTGACAAACACGAAAAGGGCAATACAGAGCTCAAGAATCTGAACGTCTCTCAAGAAAAACAGCCTCCGGGAAACCAAAGGCTCGTGGTGGCTTGCAGTAGCCGTAAGATTATAAGCTGAAGAACTAGAGTTCATAGTGAAAAACAAAGAAAAACAAAAGAAACAGAGTGTGTATAATTTGCAGAGAGGAAGAGAAGGAGAGATTGCAAATAATGAAACTGTTAGTTAAAAGTAGTGGGTGAAGAATATGAAATGAAAGAAGAATGAATTTAAGACGCATAAGTTTCGTGTTTGGCTCTCAATGTGAAATATATTGGGTTTGATTTGGTGAGCTAAAAAATAGTTCGTTGTTCTTTTCTAACGGTCTTTTTTAACTTATGTGGCTCTTGATTCTCGTGTTTTGCCTTTCTTTTTTGTTTGGCATATTCTAAAGGATCAAGTCTTTTGGAGGGGGAATCAAGATTGTTCAAAAATTGAATTAAAATTAGGGTTTTAGAATATGAGGGATTGTGGATAAAAGAGAAGTTGACAAGTGGGTAGTGACGGATCACCTAAGTACTTCTTTATTTATACAGACACTTTACTTTGTCAAACACTTGTTATCAGCAAATACGTGTGGACATTGGAATATTAGTATTTTCAGGAATTTGAATAAACATAATATTTTGGATACTACTACATTGTGTTACATACGTGCGTGTCGGTGAACCGTTGTTGTTTGATGTTAGGTTTATGAGTTTATCTGGTGAGACTTTGATGGAAGTTTTCCAGGATAATTTGTCCTCGAACAATTTGATAATTTGTTTTTTACCAAAAAAAAAAATGATAATTAGCCCTCGAACGGTTTGGGCTCAGAAAACGTATGGGCCTCCTAACATAGGCCTTTGATAGTTAAATTTTGATTTTCGACCTTATTTTATATACAGGCCCCTCCTTTAAATGACTATATCAATAAATCACTCTCATGATCTCATCACTCGTATTTGTTCAATTGTTTTGAACTGACAATAAAAAACAGATGGCATTTTTGGACCCATACTATTCATTGTCCAGATCTTGTTTTCAGATTGCTTATATCTAGCTACTTGTTTTTATCCTTTGGTAGATATGTTCATTTATTCTAGTGATTCAGGTTTGTTGATAGATAGATAAAACGTTGAATATTCAGTAGAAAAAGTGTTGTCTCTGAATATTAATTGTCAGTCTACAACTCATTATATAATATTTTTCGAAAAGTATATTTAGTTTAATTTTGGTTGAAATGGGACCGTACCATTAGAGATCGATTTAAATCATTAGTATATCATACAATACGTTCGTATTGACTCCACTAAAGAACGTAATCTGGTGAGAAGAGCCGGTCACCAGATTCCGTCACACTCCCTCTCCTTTATTCTCTCATTTCCTCTCTTCCCTCCCTTTTGCCATCCTATCTCGCTTATATGCACCATAAATCAAGTCCTTGTGGTGTGATTAGAACAAAAAAGATGGTTTGGTTAACGTTTAGTTACCATACGATAAACAAAAACAGTGGAGGGCCTATTGAGGCCCATGAAAAAAGGAAATGGTACCGTCGACATCTGTGATCGTGTACGTCTCTTTGTCCTATGGATCGCTTCTCATCCTATCAAAGTTATCAGTGTCGATGTATTTTCATACTTAATGTGGTAACGTGTAACGGAATAAAGTATATCATAGAGAAATATTTCTATTTTATTTTAGAAACATATCTGAATTCACTATCATGAAATTCAAAAGGGTCACACATTTGAATTTAGGAATTTTCAATACCAAAATTTGTCTTCTAATCTTTTAAATAAGCGTTTCTTCAGTTTTTTAAAATAATGTAAATGAATTCTAGGATGTTCTATTTATTTGGTTATAACTTATAACATATTCACGTGAAGCATAAACAAACAAAGACTAAGTTAAAATATCATAAAAATAAAACACTTAAGTTTAAGAAAAAACACTGTATAAAAAGTAGAAGAAGTGGGGGCGTTTTCTTCTCATCTACTCTTTTATTTCGAAAGAACCAAAAAAAAAGAAAAAGAAAGAGAAAGCGTTTGGCGATGAAGATCAAGAACGCACTTTGGCTACTGTGCGTTCTGGTGTTACCGGCGATAGCCTGTGGTATGAGACCGGAGAAGAAGGCAACGGCTTCATCCGGGAGGAAAGAAGATGACCTGGTAACTGGTTTGCCCGGTCAGCCACCGGTTAACTTCAAACACTACGCCGGGTACGTGAATCTGGGGCCTGAACAGAAGCAGAAGGCGCTTTTCTATTGGTTCTTTGAAGCTCAACAAAACTCTTCTCGTCGTCCTCTCGTCCTTTGGCTCAACGGAGGTCAGCCTTTTCTTTCACTCTCTCTATCTCACTCTCGCTTGAATAATTCACAGTTTCCACACATAAACAAATTTTACTTTTACTTTTAAAAATTGTTTTAATTGGCCATTTAACTCTTTTGTGCGGTTTTACAAATATGTTTAACAATATACATGAATTTGTATATTGTTCATTAAGATTTTTAATATTCTTGAATTGAAAAATATGACAAGAGAAATTGTATTCCTTCCACTTCATCGACACTTTTCATATTATTGATAAATTATGTAAATATATGTTGAGGAAAAAGTTATGTATATACATATATGTACACATTGATATTATGTATCGCTTATAAAATTTAAACTTTTAATGGTTTTGTCTTAGAACAATCTTTTTAATTTAAAGAAGAAATTAATTTTAAAGTGATAGTCCCTTTTGTAAAGATCAGTGTAATTATCAGCTCGTGGTCGTGGGACATGGTATTTAGTACATGTCTAATCATGCTGCCAGACCGTGATGTTGAAAAAAAAAACACAAAAAGTGTTAAAAAATTGCATGAAAAATAAATAAAAAGGATGCAAAATTTTTGCCAATCATAGACACGAAATTAGTTTTGGACTATAAAGTTTACTTCTATTAGCTAAAGTAGGAGAAAACATCAAGTTGTGCACATTGTCCTACCAAATTCCATCTGCTCGTGATTTAGTGGCAACCCATCTGCCTTCTAAACGTACGAAGCCGTTCCTTTTGTTTCAGTTATAATACAACGTAAATATAGTGCAACGAGATAGTAAAAAATGGTCGTCTCATTTCGAACCAATTGTTTTTAGGTATAAAGTTAGATGTCGTGTATGGCTCGATGAAAATTACCAAAAACACCAGTCAGATTTCAGTCATACAGACTATTCAACATTTTTGTTTCCTACTGTTGCTTGATGGAGAAGTGATAACAACAACAAATGTGATAGTTGGGAATGGCGACAAATTTTAATTGCATACTTTAATGATATAGTTCGTTTGGTGGAACGCACTTCAACATCTGTAGTCTGTACGGTGGAACGAGTAGGTTCTTGCCTCTTCGGGACAAATATTGAATTTTGATTGCCTATGGACTTATATGTAGTCCAGATCCCCAAAAAATAAATAATAAAAAGACTATATATAGTCCAAGTCAATGATTTTTGTTATTAACGTGAAAACTGAAAATCATAGTTCAAAACCAGTTTCAATTCAAATAAATTTCCATCTACACTTAAATCAAAAGTTGTTATGAAGATTCAGTGAAGTAAAGCATCCTATACGATAATCAAAAGAATTAACGAAGACGTAGTAAATGGTCTGACAGATATATTGAACTGGTATCATTCAATATTGTCCTTTTTCTTTAACATTGAATGTCCAAATCTTGTTTTGTAGAGTGTGTGTTAAAGTCTTCTTTTTTTTGTCTTTAGCTTCTTTTTCTCTCGGTAGTTGTTCTTTCAATTTAACGACTTTACTTTTTATACGGTTTGTCTTTTTTCGCACACGGTTCATTCCTGTATCAGGATATTTAGAGATACGAGAAATTAAATATCAACCTCGTCTTTATAAATTGTGGCTGGAGATCAGATAAGATGTTG
Source organism: Camelina laxa (assembly GCA_024034495.1). Classification (NCBI taxonomy): domain Eukaryota; kingdom Viridiplantae; phylum Streptophyta; class Magnoliopsida; order Brassicales; family Brassicaceae; genus Camelina; species Camelina laxa. Next base: position 3,068,082 of record CM043881.1, read on the forward strand.
AATATTCAAAGCACATATAGAAGCTGGTCTATGTCCAATAATAATGTGGTAATAGTGATTATATATCTATTACATTTACATACCATATAAAAGTTGAATTAGCTACAAATGAAAATATATATATTTTTTTTTCTAAGAGAGACATCATTTAGAGATTACATAAGATAGCCCAAGTAAAGTGAATAAAAAGATGAACATGAGAGACAAGTTATAAAAGCTGGAGCGACCAATCAATTAATCAACCGCAAAATAAGTTAAATGACGTGTGGAGTGGCAAGTTTAGAGAAAGGTGAATCGTGAAGCTCTTAGGTTGGTAGTTGTGACTGTGAGTGAACGTGATTGAAGGATATATACATCCGAATCCATTGTAATCAGATTAATTAATTGCAACACATATAGCTATCTGATTTATTTATATGCACACAATTAGTAGTACTATTTAATTTCGAAAACCAACTCGTGACAATATATTGACGTCTAGTAGTCTTGTTCATTTTTTTTTATTTTTTATTCGACAGATGTAGATGTATGTCTGACAAACCGTGAACTCCATTCTTTTTTCATCTTTCCCCATTAACGATTTCATCCGTTTACCTCTCTTTCATACTATCATTTACTTTGGTCAAAGTTTCATTTTTTCTTTCTTTCCAAAATTTGTGCTATACATACTACTAGCATGGCATTATTCCCAAGTACCAACCACACATATATATGAGTGGTTTCACTGCTACTCTGATCTGTTAATTACTAACGTAACGAAATTGATCTCCCACCCAAAAGTTGCAATAAAAACTTCGATGTTCTATGATTTTTGCCGAACGTTTATAATTTTGGGATTGAATCGCTAATAACATTTCTTTTTGTGAATTATATATCATATCTGGTGAAACTTTATTCATTAACTTAATTTAAAACTAAAAATATGCAGGACCAGGGTGCTCATCAATAGCCTATGGAGCTGCACAAGAACTAGGCCCTTTCCTTGTCCACACCAACAGTTCAAACCTTACCTACAATAATTTCTCTTGGAACAAGGGTACAACGAATTAAATTACTATTTATATACGATTTATCTACGTGTGTACAAATATTAATTGGAGTTACATAAAAAAAAAAAAAATGTTTGTGCAGAGGCTAATATGTTGTTCTTGGAAGCACCGGTTGGGGTTGGGTTCTCGTATACCAATAACTCAATGGATCTTCAAAAGCTTGGAGATAAAGTTACCGCTGCTGACTCTCTTGTCTTCTTGATCAATTGGTTCATGAAATTCCCGGAGTTTCGATCCAACGAGTTTTACATCTCCGGAGAGAGTTACGCCGGTAAGTGTTTTATTCATCCAAAAAAAAGAAGGGCTATATGAAATAGTATAAAATAAAAAGTGTTAGCTGATTTAGCCGAACTAGCTAGACACTCTAATCTGTACGTATATCAGTGTATATATATAAATAAAGATTAATTTAACACTGCTTTTGGATCTTCTTTTCTCAGGTCATTATGTTCCTCAGCTTGCGGAGGCAATTTACGACAGGAACAAGAAGGTTGCAAAAGACTCTCACATCAATCTCAAGGGTTTCATGGTATGCACTATGTACTAGTAGTACAACTAGTAAGGTTACTTGCAAGACGAGGAAGCAACATTTCTTGCGGTATAACGTAACTAAACATAAAATGTATTCGATTGGTGACTACTTTGCAGATAGGGAACGCGGTCATCAATGAGGCAACAGACATGGTAGGACTAGTGGACTACGCATGGAGCCACGCTATAATATCGGACGAGGTCCACACCAACATCCATGGCTCGTGCCGTTTTGAAGAAGAATCCACCAACAAGACTGAACAATGCTACAACAATTTCAAAGGGTTCATGGAAGCTTACTCTGATATCGACATATACAGCATCTACACTCCCGTTTGCCTATCTTCGTTGTCCTCCTCTTCTCCAAGAAAACCTAAAATCGTTGTGTCTCCTCGCCTCCTTACTTCCGACGTACGTTTATTCACTATTTCAATTGTACCGTTGTACTGTTATGTAACCATCATCGTATATTCATCCTTTTTTTGTTCTTTACAATTTCTTCTCAAACTTGATGACTTTTGGTGGTTTAACTTGTTCAGGACATGTGGGACACGTTGCCGGCCGGGTACGATCCATGCACTGAAGGCTATGCGGAAAATTATTTTAACCGGAAAGATGTGCAGGTCGCACTCCATGCCAACGTAACAAACCTTCCTTATCCGTACAGTCCTTGCAGGTTAGTCCTACGTACGATATGTATATATAGTACTAGTTATTAATAATGGCCAGAGACTATAATATACTTAATAAGTTTTTGCCTTAGTATAACATTTTAGTACGACATATATATATATATACGTGTGTGTGCGCGTGTGATTCAGCGACGTCATAAGGAAATGGAATGATGCTCCATCCACCATGATTCCCATCATTCAGAAGCTTTTGACGGGTGGCCTCCGCATCTGGATCTATAGGTATCTACTCTTTTGAATATTAATTGTTAACCATTCTGCTTATTGTCAATTTAAGTTTAACTTGATTGGGTTCAATGTTGGTTATAATAGCGGAGATACGGATGGTAGAGTTCCAGTAACATCAACGCGTTACAGCATAAAAAAGATGGGACTAAAGGTGGAGTTACCGTGGAGGTCATGGTTCCACAAGAGTCAAGTAGCTGGATGGGTTGAGACTTATGCCGGAGGACTAACTTTTGTCACGGTGAGAGGAGCCGGTCACCAGGTTCCGGCCTTTGCTCCGTCACAATCTCTCTCCTTATTCTCCCACTTCCTTTCTTCAGTCCCCTTGCCTTCAAAACGGTTCTAATTATCAACTAAAACGCCAAAACATGGCAAGTTGTTGTTGTTTTGGAACCTTTTGGTACTTTACACATGCAATTGATTTAATAAGTTTCAATTCATGATGAATAAACAAGTTTCATTAAATCATAGTATATCTTTTTTGCGTCTGTTACGTTAATTTTTGAAACTCATATTATTGTTTTTATTGAATAATTAAAATTGAACATATAAAAATAATAATAAAACAAAATATGGGAGAAACGAACGGGCCCTTGACTTTGAGGCCCATTGACATGAAATGGATCACTGTGGAGGCGAGGCAGCGAGTCGAGTCGAGTCACTGTTGTAATCTTCCGAAGAAAACTGAAGAACCTGCGAGACTCCTCTGCTTCTCGGATTCAAATGGCGTTTGCTAAAATTGCGTTCCTTTTCAACAAATTTCAGCAGGTGAAATAATACTCTTTTCTTCTAATCCTTTTTCCAAGGCTTTTCCTTTTTGAAATTTCCTCTTTGGTATGGGTTTTTACATGTTGGGTATGAAGAAAGGTCGTCTTGTGTAGGATTTAGTCTTTCACTAAACAAAAAGATGCTTACTTTGAATTAGATATGTATCACTCTGTTTTTAGCTGTTAGCACATGTGAGTACTACTATGAAGCTCACGAAATCTCAACGATTCGCTTTCTGTCGGTAAATGTAGTTTAAGTTTCTCTATGAAGAGTTTTTATGTTAATCTGAGAGGTTTTGATGTAAAATAGTGTGCCTGAAAATCTTAATCTTCCCCAAATTTAACCCTCCTTTTGATCAGAAAGTGCTGAGATCTGGTTTCATTCTTTGTGAGGTTTCCAGGGTGTTGGTGTTCTAGCAAAGAGTCCCACGTTTGCTAAGAATCCAAACCAACTACAGTTTGAAGCCGACATTAACAAACTGTTTATGTTTACAAGGTTGGTAATGATGAAGAGTTTCTGTTTCTGTTTAGTGTACCCGCAACTGTTATAGTTTTCCTTCGGTTATATTGCTCACTAATATTCTCTTTACTATAGCTATAACCGTTTGGGGCGAGATGCTGAGGAGGCTGATGCAGAAGAGATCATCGAGATTGCCAGTAAAGCCACATTATCTGAGCAACAGAAGCAAGTTCAGGAGAACATTCACTACCAAGTCGAAAACTTCTGTTCTTCAATGGACGAGATTCTTCTTACCCATATCGACAAGGCAAAGGAACTACATGAGTCAGGATCAGAATCGAGAAGGGAGAACCATATTCCAACTGCAGAAAAGCCCAGTGAGTCCATGATGACTTGTGTAGTGAACTAATAAAACTCTCTAGTTCCTTATCATCTTAATCATATCTCTTTGATTCTTCTTCAGCACAGTTGTTCCTGAGACTAAACCTTTGAAACTCGCTGAAGTCTCACGTCGGTTAAAGGATCGAATTGGGTACACCCTTGACATCAGACCATCGTTAATACCTCACAAAGAAGCGGGTCAGGGTTGTTTCATTGACGGTGAAGCAGATGTGGGAGCTGTCTTGGCCTTTTACCCTGGTGTGATCTACTCTCCTGCATTCTACAGATACATTCCTGGGTATCCAAATGTCGATGCACAGAACTCATATCTGATTACTAGGTATGATGGGACGGTAATAAATGCTCAACCTTGGGGTCGTGGAGGTGATTCACGTGAAGTATGGAACAGCTCCTTTACAACGCCTGAGATCATAACAGATGCTAAAACTGCAGATAACCTTACAGACAAGGTATTGAAGATGCAGAATGAGCCGCTTGAAAGTTCAGCAGTTCTCGAAATGCGAAACCCGTTGGCGTTTGGTCATTTCACTAACCACCCTGGTAAAGACATGGATCCTAATGTCATGATTTACCCGTACGACTTCCCTTTGTCAGAGACAGAGATGCGAGCTTACATTCCAAATGTAGCTTTCGGGAACACAGGAGATGTAAGGATGAGGAGTTCTGGAAGCTTCTTGTCTAGGACAGAGAATCATAGCAGTTTGGATGCTCCTGTACTGAAGACACTTGTTCTAGTGGCTACAAGAGCGTTGTGCAATGAGGAACTGATGCTGAATTACAGGCTGAGCAATTCTGAGAGAATGCCAGATTGGTATACTCCGGTTGATGAAGATGACGAAGATCTTAGGAGATTGAGCTAATGTATCCTGTTTTCATTTTGTTTCTCTGATTTCTTGGGAACTAGTTTCAATAAAAAGGATACAATTGCAAGAGGGCTTTAATCTAAATACAATAAAACAATCAATAAACAAAAGGTTATGTCTCTCTCAAAATCAAAAAAGTTACAACAAATCTAGCAGGAAGAAACGGGACTTGAAGATGTTGAATTACTCCTAAACCCTAGACTTTGTCCGCGTCACATCTCTTCCTCCTCTTCTTTGAATGGCTCAGTTGCCGAAGAAGCCAGGACCAGCACGAGAAAGCAATTCTTGGCCTGCGTCTTTTCCCATCTTCACCATGTCTTCATACACGTATGGACCTTTTCTTGAGGTCTCAAGAACTGACACAAAGATGGAAAATATGAGAAACGAATGAGGTTTTTTCATTGGGTGTGTATCCTCTCATGTGTTAATGTAGCATTGTTTTCATACCTTTAGTACCGTCAGGGGAAGCAACCAATCCTCTGAAAAAACAGTTGCCTTCTTCGTCTTTGGCAGCGTATCCAGCAATTGGAGTACGGCATGAGCCATCTAACGTTTCAAGAAACGCTCTCTCGCATGAAACTGCTAGTCTTGTTTCCTCGTGGTTCAATGAGGCTAAGTAAGTTGCCTACAGATGTAAAACACCAGCCGGATCATATATTCATTCGCAATATATCATAGATTCAAATCCAAAGTCCCATAAAGTGAAACATATCAGATAGACTAAATTCAAGAGAGCTTGACATACCATTTTATCATCATCGGTTCTACAGGCAATTCCAATAGCTCCTTGAGCAACAGCTGGAAGCATTTCATCGAGAGATAAGATAGATGCGACATTCTCTGTCATACTCAATCTCTTAAGACCAGCTAGTGCTAATAGAGTTGCATGGACCTTTCCTCCTTGAAGCTTCGATAGTCTTGTCTGCACATTACCCCTAAAGTTTTCCTCAACCTGCATAGGCAATAAACACATAAATCAACAATTACAAGAAAGATAAAACTGATCCATAAGAAATGGCAGTCTCTATGTTGTGAATATGTGAAAACTTACATTTAAACCAGGATACTTGTGGAGAATCTGTGATTTTCTCCTCAGAGAAGCTGTGCCCACAACGCTTCCAGCTGGAAGCTCAGCTAAAGAGGCCGCAGTCAGACAAATAAACGCATCCCTAACATCCTCACGCACAAGGTTACAAGGTAAAATCGTTTTTTCCGGTAAGTAGGTTGGGACATCTTTCATTGAGTGAACAGCTATGTCAATATGACCGTTAATTAAGGCCTCGTCTATTTCTTTGGTGAAGAGTCCTTTCCCACCAATATCAGCAAGTGGTTGAGATAGAATCTTGTCACCGGTGGTTTTAATGATCTCAATGTGAATAGCTCCTTCTTCAACGAGTTCTGGATGTTTCGACTTGAGCTTTTCTCGTGTCTCGTATGCTTGAGCAAGTGCTAGAGGACTGTCCTACACAGTGAGAGAGTATATAAGCAGAACAACCAAGGAAGATCTAGTTACTGAACTAACATCAATGAGTACTCATTACACAAAAACCTGATCTTTTCAATCAGAAACCAAAAGCACCATTGCTCATTAAATTAAACACTATATAAAGACATTGTTTTACAATAACGCAAACAAAACCAAGAAAACGAATCCGACAAGAGGATCAGTCAACTCAAGATCGATACTTGGAATCGGTATTAAGGAAACGAAGGCCAACCCAATAGCATTCAGGAGCTCATAGACTCAAAAGAGTTAATGTAATCTACAGAGATCAGTAATGAAGGAGAGAAATTAACCTTCCCCTAGTGCCAATTCTGATGATAGCAGTACGGGTCTTCTGTTCAACAGCGACACAAGCTTTGACGAACCCAGAAGAGCTTTGTTTCCGGCGACATTGAGTTAAAGCTGGAGAGCTGATTTGCGGAAGAGAGAATCCAATAGCGGAGACAGAACCAAGGGAGCAGGAGTTGACCCGAGTAGAAGGTTGACGCGTGAGAACAACCTTGTGAGCTTGAGAGAGAGATGAAGAAGCAATATCCATGGATTCAAGTGAAGCAAAGAGGTGAAATGAGAGATTTGAAGAGAGTTAGAGGGAAAATAAAAATGAAAGAGAGATCAGAGAATTTAGCTTCAAAATGAGAGAGTTGATGAGAAAATCTTAGCTCTCACCTCTATGAACAGATATTGGATAGGATAATTAGATTTTAAAGATTTAATCCTCTACGAGTGACCCATACCAGATTATGGTGTTCTGCTACCTTTATCACCGTCCGTTTTTACAATCTCGTGTATTATTATCTTTATTGGGCCGACACGTAAGTATTATCATGGGCTTAGCCCAAGTCGCTTAGTGCGGTTCATGCGTGGAATCAACGCGCCGTCACCGTCAACGAAATTGGGAATCGAATATAAAAAATTAGGGCACGAGAGAATACGATTTTATTGGAAAAAACCCGATCGGAATCGTCTAGAGAGAGATAGAGAGAGGATGTCGTATCTTCTACCGCATCTGCACTCCGGCTGGGCCGTGGATCAAGCGATTCTGGCCGAGGAAGAGCGTCTCGTCGTCATTCGTTTCGGTCACGACTGGGATGAGACTTGTATGCAGGTCTGTGAAACGTTTCTTCCTCTATACCTTATCTTTAAAGCTCGATTATATGTTTTGATTCGATTTGTAGTTCCTAGTTTTCGATTTGGATCCTTTCGTTCTAGAAAATTGCGTTATTTTGTGGTGATTGTTTTAAAAGTTTAGCCATTCGTGTGTTCTTAGCTCGATACTGACGAAAATTAGGGTTTCAGTAGTAATCATAATCTTTCGAGTTGTTTCGCTATAGATAATTTGTTTGCACTAATGTTTTTACTTTTTAGTGTGTCGTCTCTGCTTCGTTTTGGTTTTTTGCTGATTCGGTGATTTTGAATGTTTGAAGACTCTAGAGCCATTGTTCTGTGCTTTTATCTTGGCTCTGATGGAAATTAACGTTTTAGTGACAAAGTTTGTATTTGTTTATTATACTAGTCCTTCTCTTTGTAGTCTCTGGTTTTGATTCTGTAATTTTGATTAATTCAGATGGATGAGGTGCTTGCTTCCGTTGCTGAAACGATAAAGAACTTTGCAGTGATTTACCTTGTGGACATCACTGAAGTTCCAGACTTCAACACAATGTACGAGCTGTATGATCCTTCAACAGTCATGTTCTTCTTCAGGAACAAACACATCATGATCGATCTTGGAACTGGTAACAACAACAAGATCAACTGGGCACTCAAGGACAAACAAGAGTTCATCGATATCATCGAAACCGTCTACCGTGGTGCAAGGAAAGGTCGTGGGTTGGTGATTGCTCCAAAAGATTACTCCACCAAGTACCGCTACTAACCGGGCTTCCCAACATATTCTAGTTTGTTTAAAACCATCGAGTCTTCTATTGATTCTGGTCAGCTGAAATATCCCATGAACTGGTTTCATATATATGCTTTTGATTCTGGTTTTTCGTTTCGGTTGTTCTCCATTTTATGTATGTAACTACTTGCTTCGAACATAATTCAGTGAAATGAAGACTTGGAAGCCAGTATTGGGTTTACGTATATGCTTGTTGATCTTCTCTGGAAAAATAAAAGGGTGTTACAAGAGATTACAAAATTACAATTAGCAAATTTTTAAAAAGTCTAGATAAACTGTAAAATTGTACACCATTTGTCTACTTATGATGGATTTAATTCAGAAAATTAAAGATTAAAACTTTAAATATTTTGAGATTATGATTTTAAGTTCTTATTTATTGAAATCAATTAGTCTGAAATAAAACTCTGAAAAGTCCATTATGTAGAAATAATGGGTTTGGGCTAAAGTGTAGCCTTTAAAAAAGAAGCCTCTTTTGTCGGCTTGTGATCGCAAGCACTCAGCTGATTCTTTGGAAAGAAGCTCCGCTGAATTTTCCTCTTTTGCTTCCCATTTCTTTTTTTCTCGCCTTCACACAGTTTTTAGGGTTCGCAACTTGATTCGGATCGAGAACACCAAGAAGAAGAAGAAGAAGAAGCCAAATCGATCATGTCAAGGCAAGTCGCAAGGCTTATCGGATCTCTCTCATCGAAAGCTCGCCGTTGTTCTACCGGCGGCTCTGAGGTTTTCCCGTCATGCCAGTCTCTCACTTCGTTGACCCAATCTCGCTCTTTCGCGTCGGATCCTCATCCTCCTGCGGCTGTCTTCGTTGACAAAAACACACGTGTCCTCTGTCAAGGCATCACCGGGAAGAACGGCACTTTCCACACTGAACAAGCCATTGAGTACGGCACCAAAATGGTAAATCTCATCATTCCCCTTTTTATCTTCTCCGAATTAGGTGTTCCGATTACATTGGTCTAAATACCATTAGATCCTGGAGATGAGATTGCTTTAAAGCAAAGTGGCTTTGTTTATTTAGCTTGTGTGTGTGTGTTTTAGGTGGCAGGAGTGACACCAAAGAAGGGTGGAACAGAACACTTAGGTCTCCCTGTTTTCAACTCTGTTGCTGAAGCTAAGGCTGAGACGAAAGCCAATGCCTCTGTGATTTATGTGCCTGCTCCTTTTGCTGCTGCTGCTATTATGGAGGGTATTGAGGCTGAGTTAGATCTTATTGTGTGTATTACCGAAGGAATCCCTCAACATGACATGGTTGGTACATATTATCATCTATCATGCTTTCGTCTTTTTGTTTGTTGTATCTCTTTCAATGCAGTATTACACAGGATGGCATACTCATGTAATTGTTTCTTGTGGTTCTCTCTCTGACTTGGAACTTGTACTCTTTCGGATTTAGGTACGTGTAAAGCATGCTCTTAACGGTCAATCAAAAACTAGGCTGATTGGTCCAAACTGCCCTGGGATTATCAAGCCTGGTGAATGCAAGATTGGAATTATGCCTGGATACATCCACAAGCCTGGCAAGATTGGAATTGTCTCGCGATCTGGAACCTTGACATATGAAGCTGTAAGGTCTTTTTTTATGTTTTATGATTTGTTATCTGTCTCCGTTACGGAAGGTTGAACATAAATATTGTTTTTTTCACTAATGGAACTTTTGAAAATATGTGTTAACGGCTTGTTTTGGTTCAGGACTTTGATACGAGGCCTTGTTTTTCTTAGGATTTCTAAATGTTGGTTTCGTTTTAACTTCCATGCAGGTTTTCCAAACAACTGCAGTGGGTCTAGGCCAATCTACTTGTGTAGGAATTGGTGGGGATCCCTTTAACGGGACAAACTTTGTTGACTGCCTGGAGAAATTCTTTGTTGATCCTCAAACAGAAGGTAATGTTTGCGAGCTCGAGTTATCTTAATTCTTGTTCATGGTTCTCCGAAGTACGAAATGATCTTTTCCTCTAGATAGATTAACTTTAAAGATCATTTAGTAGCTAGACTACATGCTTACCTAATCTCTTTAGGCTACAAGATTCTTATTTTAGAAGGCTTCACTTCTGTTAGTTCCTCTCTTTTCTTAGTGTATATAGTAGCTCACTTGAGAAACTAAGAAATGGCTGGCGGTTTCAGGTATTGTTCTCATTGGAGAGATCGGAGGCACTGCAGAAGAAGATGCTGCAGCATTGATAAAGGTAAGAAAACCATTGCAAATCTCTTTCAACATGGTTTCAACTCTCTCTATCTTCATTTGTATAAGTAAAATTCACTTTTTGTGTTTTGGTGAATATAAACAGGCGAGTGGTACTGAGAAGCCTGTTGTTGCTTTTATTGCTGGACTTACTGCACCACCTGGTCGTCGAATGGGTCATGCTGGAGGTATTTCCATAAGCTATCTAACTCTGTGAATCGGATTTTCTACTTTTGGTCTGTTGCTCTCACTAACACCTCTGGTTTTTGTTTGTTGCAGCCATTGTTTCTGGTGGTAAAGGTACGGCTCAGGACAAAATTAAGAGTTTGAATGATGCCGGAGTTAAGGTTGTTGAATCTCCAGCTAAGATTGGATCGGCGATGTATGAGCTCTTTCAAGAAAGAGGTCTTTTGAAGCAGTGAAGTGAATTTCACTAGCTCTCGCTTCTTTTTTTTTCCTTTCCCATTTTAAAACCTACAAGAAAAAAGAAAAGAAAAAACCCTAATTCCACGCCATTGATGGCTGTACACTCTTTTGGGGTTTGTTTTGCTAAATTGATATGATTTTTTTTCCAATTGAAGAAGAGTGATAATCAAAAGATTTGATAATGAGAAGATCTTCATATCTTAACTTAAATCGGTACGTTAATTGCGTTACATTGTCTAATGATATTATCCATTACAAGAATCAAAAATAAAGCAATACATCTCTTACCGACACTTGGACTCATCTGAATTAAAATTCTGATTTTTGAAATTTACAGTCAGTTTAAAGTGGTAACTCTGTCTGCACAACAAACCCACCAAAATTGTTCTACTCGAACCTTTCAACCATTCATGTATCTTAGCCTAATTTAGTTTAACCTTTACCTAAGAAAATTAAATACGAAAATCTTAAAAACAAAAACAATGAGAGTCTTCGGTATAATGATCATAGTCAACATCGAGGAGACTCATCCGAGTTCCAATTAGCTGTAACATTCCATAGATCTTCTCGGAGTGAAAATTCGTTTTGTCATGAGCTACGAATCTATGTGGTGTTTCATTTAATTCAATAATACTGTGTCCTGCAACTTTCTTCACTCCTTTCTTCTCCATTGCTTCTCTCATAGACCGAGCTGCACCAAACCGCTTGTTGATCGCATAAACGTTTGCTAGCCCGACATATCGCCCATCATTATGCGGTTGCAACTCAATAAGCTTCTTTCCAACTGTTTCCGCAAGCTCAAAGTTTCCATGGTTTATACAACCGTTGAGCAAAGCACCCAACATTGCACCTGTCGGATTTATAGGCATTTCAGATATAAAATCATGTGCGTCTTTAACTAGACCAGCTCTAGAAAGCACATCAACCATACAAGCATAATGCTCGCTCTTTGGTTCAGCTCCGCTTTCCTTGAGACTAGCGAACAAGTACCACGCTTCTTTCACTAAACCACCATGGGAACAAGCAGCAAGCAAGCACAAGTATGTTATCTCGTCAGGGTTAATCTTAGACACTTGCATTTTGTGAAACAGTTGGAGTGACTCTCTAATGAACCCGTGACTCGCAAGCCCTCCAATCATAGCGTTCCACATCAATGCATCCCTTTCCTCAACGAGTGCTCTACAAAACACTCCCCAAGCATCTCCTATAGAGCCGCACTTAGCATACATATCAATAAGAGACGTCTGCAATATAACTGTTAAGGGCAAATGCTCGTCGAGTATATACCGATGTACAGTCTTCCCTCGATTTAACGCACCCAAGTGAGCACAAGCGCACAAAACACTAACCATAGTGACTTCATTAGCCTTTGATGAACCCACTCTCATCAACTGATCAAAAATCTCCAACGCTTCGTTGTATTCACCGCTTTTGACATACCCATCAATCATAGAACTCCAAGACACAACATCTCTCTTAGTCATCTCATCAAACACTTGTCTTGCCGAAACAACATCCCCACACTTGGCATACACATCTAAAATAGCGTTCCAAGTGACCAAGTTCTTCACAGGCATTTCATCGAACAGCTTGCGCGCAGAAGCTCTGTCTCGGAACGAACCATACATATGGAAAAGAGTATTACATATAAACAAATCCCACTGAAACCCAGTTTTCGCAACGGAGCAATGCAAAGACCCACCGAGTTTTTTGTTCGAAAGACGAGAACTTGACTTCAATAGAAACGGATAAGTCATATGATCAGGTGAGTACCCAGACCTCAACATCTGGACATAGACGCGGATCGATTTCTCGGGGCTTCTGCTGTTGGAGAAGCCTCGTATTACTAAATTCCAGCCGTAGTTCGGAGGATTAGATAGATTCGACAAGAATCTGTAAGCGTAATTGACGTCCCCTGAAGAAGACAGAGCAGAGAAAGATAGAGTTTGAGAAACAAAAGGCTCTTCCTCGGAGAGACCAAGTGTGATCAAGGAGGGCGTGTGTTTTGTACAGTTCCGACATTGATTTGCATTGGTGACGCAGAATCGAGTTCGCAAATAGAGACGATGATGATTTCAACATTCACCTCCACTTTACACTTTTACAATGGCGCTTCGAAAAAATTTCAACTTTTTAATTTTCGTTTGAAATCATCGAATCGGTTGTTTTTAAACAACTAATGGGATAAATAAATTGTAGATTAAGTCCTCAAGTTATTAGTTTTATGAAAAATGAACCCATTCCCAATTATTGTGTATTTTTCTTGACTAATAAATAACACAATCGACAGTACGAATAGAGTGATGCGTTTTCTATGGTAATTTTCCTGTGAACAAAGTGGGTTATTATTAGAGACTTAAAGTTTCCTTTTTCCAAGTTTTTGTTGCATAGTTAATAATAACACAATCGAATCTTATATTTTCTCAATCAAATCTTTTAGATTTTACAGCTGTGCCATCGAGAGGCTAATTAAAATTTCCTTTTTTCGTCTTCACCATCGAGACATTAATTAAGGAAATCCATGCAAAAGATTTGGAAAACGAATAGAATCTTAGGCGCACACATACGCTCCTCTTCACGCGACGCGTGTTCCCGTAGGCACCAAGACGTCGTCTATATAGTATTGAGTTCACAATGTTTTCACCTTCAGTTTCATATAATTCTTCTTTCTTCTTTGTGTTTTCTCTCTCTCTAGAGGAAAAAAACCCTAGTTTCTTGCTGCGGAATCAAGGAAAAACACGATGAGGCAAGCTTCGTCTTCTTCGTCTTGTAATTCAACAAGTTTAACAAACAGACTTAATACCATCTTCAAGAAAGCTTTCGAGCTTTCAGTTCTCTGTGCGATTGAGGTTTGCGTCATCTACTATGGACCTGACGGCGGATTGAAGATATGGCCTAAAGAGAGAGAAAAGGTGAAAGACATGGCTATGAGGTATAAAGAGGCGAGAAAACGCAAGAAGAGCCTCAATCTTCATGAGTTCCTCGAGAAGGAGAATGACAACAAGGATAAAGGGAACACGGATTTGAAGAAGAAGAAGCAGAGGAATAATGTGAAATATCCAAACTTTGATCATTACTCTCCCCAACAACTTTCTCAATTGATTCAGTCCTTAGAACGGACTCTCACTAAACTGCAAGAAAGGCTTCGTTTTGTTGAGGCGCAGAAACAGAGGAACACAAACTTGGTTCATCCGAACCAACAACCCTTGAATCCTCCTAGCAAGTTCTCGCTGTATATGTACAACCATGAAGATGCTACCATCTCCCAGCTCCCACTTTCTGCTTCACAATCAAACCAACTCACCAATTACCAAAATCGCCTGATGAAACCTTATGGTTATAACAGTCATAACATGTGTATGGACAACATGATTACCAACACAAACTTTCAACATCCCTACGTCTCAACAACACAAGACTACTCACAGTTACTTCCAGTGCAAGCATCTGCAGTCGGGTTGAAGAATAATCACTTGATGCAGAAGCAGGAGCTTTATGGTTCTCATCATAACATGCCTATGATAAGTGATATCATCAACAACAACAACGTTCTACAACATCCTAATCTCTCAAACACAGCTCCACATGACTTCTCTTCTGATTTCCAGAATATCCCTTGTGGTGAGAATGAGATGGTCGGCAACACTAACTTCTCTCAATATACGTTTTCAAGCTATGATACGAGTACTCTGCCATCTCTCCACACCAATTCCTAACAGCTGTTGTCTTTCTGATAACAAAAAACTGTCCTAAAGTATAGAAGTTGAAGAAGCTATTAGCTCCCATCAAGAAGATCAGAGAGAGAGAGGAGCTGTTTCAGCGTATTCCTCCTGCTACCATTTTTTAAATTTTTTTTGAGTATGATTATGATTTTTCTATATAAATTCCAACACACATATAACCTCGTTTAATGTAAAATTATTCCCTTATGAACTACTGGTTCGATAATTCAATCAATTTCAGGTCTGGTACAATCAGCGACTGGGTTGCTAAACCGGAAGATATATATTTGAGTTGAGGAAGTGATGGAGCCTTTCAGATTAGTTTAGCCCGAAATGTTGAAAGGGTTCTGATGAAAAATTACAAAGCAAAAGTTTATTGACAAACAACTACAAATAGAATGGTGGATTCCAGTTATTGTCTACAAATAAACAAAAATCTAGCAAATACACAGACAAACCAGAAAAGCTGACCTCTGGATTCCATAAAATTTTACTGCTTTATCCAACTGGTTAATCCTGCTATACATCTCATATTAGTATCTTGAATTTCGTCTTCAATCTGGATCCAAATGCAACTATCTCAGCTTGAACATTGCGCGCAGTGCTATCAGTAAGTCGTTGAGGACCCGTATTGAATGTCAGAAGTTTCTGCAACAGTTTTTCTTAAATCATAGCTTTACCAACCAATGAAGTGCTGATCCATATAGTACAGAACCTCTGCGCGTAGTCTCTCATCACAGATAACTTGTGAAACCTGGTTGCCAGTAATTGTAACGTCAATATAAACCTTGCTATTAATGATCCAAATTCTAAACACATACAGAGTAATTCTAGTTACCTTTTTTCAATTGTAAGTGCATAATGTTAAGAAGACAAAATAAAATCTTGGTCCAGAGCAAATACCTTGTAAGGAGCTAGTGCTAGCTGGGTCCATGGCATCAGACCAAGGTTAGCAACAAGAAGCTAGCTTCTTATTGGTTTCAAAGCTGAGATTATATGCCAAATCATCAGCTGAATAGCTCTGCAACCACTCTTGGTAAGTATCCGCTGTTTCAATTAAAAGCGTTTGGCGTTTGACTCATTTTCTACTCAAAACAGCTATAACTGGAAATCTGCCGTTTTTTATTAGACCTGTAAGATAACAAGATGTCTTAGAGTCTTCCACAAACTTATTGGTAGCATCAACAGCAAGTAGATAGTTCCTATCTACTGAAACCGGAAATTTTCCTTCATCAACCATTTCTCTGAATAACCCGAACCCGGCACTGATGTTTTCTCTTGACAGAAAAGAGCTTACAAGCGACAAGTATACAGCTGAATCAGGCTCCATTTCCTTTTCTTCCATCTCACGGAAATAAACTAAGGCTTCACTAGACCAGCCACACTTGCAAAGACCCTGAATAAGTGCCATGAAAGTAATTCTATTTGGATAGCAATGTTTACCCTTCATTTCATTCCAACGAGAGACTGCTTCACTAGGTCTTCCACTAGCACATAGCCCATTGATTAAGCTAGTGTAAGTAATAACATCAGGGTCTTTCTCGTCCTCACACATCCTTGCTATACAAGACATGACCCGATCTATCTCACCCTCCTTGCACCATCCATCTATCATACTGTTATAAGTAGCAACAGAAGGTTTTAGTCCCTTCGATACCATTTCGTTAAACAGGTTATCAGCTTCCGTAGTTCGACATGCTTTACACAGAGCCTTTATCAATACATGATATGCAATCACATCAGGGCAATGACCTTTGGAACATTTGGCTCGAAATAACTCTAAACCTCTATCTACTCCCTCATTTTTAATGACACCATCAATTGCCGCAGTATAGGCAACCATGTGACCAAGGAAACCTTCTCCAGCCACATCATCAAGGTATTTACAAGCATCAACAGCCATCCCATTCTCACAAAGTTTTTTGACAAGCAAAGTCGAATGCTTTATCCATGGCTCAAATCCATAAAAACGCATCTTTTTCAGCAGATCGAGTGCCCCTGCAGTATCGCATTGTTCAGCCAAGCAACCATAAATACAATTAAGTGTGAATTGACTTGGTTCAACTCTGGCATCCTTCATTTCTCCTAAGAGTTTCAAGCTCTCTTCCGACCTTCCTTCTTTACACATCCCCTCTGTTATGTTGTTGTACATCATAAGACTTGGAGTAAGGCCATTCTGGATAATATCACGTAACAAGGTCACTGCCATATCCAGCTTGTTAGCTTTGACTAAGCAGTCAATCACAATGCTAAGAGAATCTGAATCTGGGAGGATTGCTTTATTATAATCCTTAAGAAGCTTGATAATCTCAGACACACCATCCGACTCATGATTTCCCATGAGGTTCTGAATAAAATTGTAAGCCTCGTGCACCAAATCATTCCTAACAAACCCCTCCAGTAAAGATTTGTAAAGAAGCAACACAGATTTTGTGTCAATGTCTCCAATGATCACTTTTGTAATCCGACTTAATTCACTTTCTTCAGAAAATGAACATATTAGCTTCCCAAGTATTCCTCTATCAGGTGTAATTCCTGACCTCTTAATCTCCAAATACAAACTAAGAGCCATCTCAAGATCTTTAACCTTGCAAAGCCCACCAATCAACACATCATACAATGCAATATCACAATTCATACCCATCCGACACATTTTCTCAAACAACAGAAGCGCTTTATCAATCCGAGACTCCTTTACAAACCCATGAATCAAAACACAATACGTCTTATTGTTCAACCTAATATGGCGTTCTTCTAACATCTCAATCAACTCAAACGCCTTATCCACATGACCCCATTTGCAAAACGACACAACCAAGATCGTAGAAACATGTTCATCAAGCCAGCCTCGACTAAGAATCTCATTGAAAACACTCAACGCACTCTCAGACTTCCCAGTGTTACAGTAAACCTGCAAAACTGGTGTAAGAGTAAACTTATCGAAATGAAACCCATAATCCCTCATCTCATTCAACCTCGCCTCAACCAACTCAACCGAGCTTGAGTTGGACTTAGAAATCGCTTCTAACAAACAGTTATAACTATAAGCATTGGGAACACAAAGACCCATCTCTCTAACTCGATCAAAAACACAACTTGCTTCTTCCACCAGCCCAGCATTACCCAAACACCTAATAAAATACCCTAAAGCTCCAGGAGACATAAAACAACGAGAACTCAGAACATCTCCAACCAAAGCTTTCAGTGAGGCATTTTGTCGAGCACGTGATAGGATAGAAGCCATGGCATTGTAAGCATACATATCGTTTCTATAACCATCCTGTTTAGAAACCCAATTGAAGAACTGATAAGCCAAACCCCACCTTTTGAATCCATTCAAGACGGTTTCGACTACCTTGGTGTTTAGCTCTGGAGCGAGTCTCAGTAACTCAGGGTCGTCAGGTGAAAAAGGCTGTCTTGTGAAGATGGCTATTATGTTATGGGCAAGCTTGGTTTGATTGGGATGGAGGAGGAATCTGGTGTTATCTAGCTTCGTCGTGAATGGTCTGTGAAGTTGTTGGCGTTGTTGTTGTCTAGAGAATCGATGGCAAAGATGTGCGATTCTCGAGAAGGCCATGAGAAGAAGAAAGAACACACAAATCAGTCAGTCCCCCCAAAAACCCTTTCTTTGTAATGTGATTTTTGATTTTTTTTTTCCTAAACCCTTTCGTTTTCTTGGCACCTGAAGACCGCGTTTTGGATTATGCAATTTTGGAGAATCGCGTTTGAAACGCGAGTTTTGCAGACGTGATTTTAAGTTGAATAAAGTCAACCTTCTCTTTTGTCGCCGACAAAAGTCAACCTTAAGCGTAATAATATACCAAACATTGTTATAATGCTTTTTCTTCTTATCATTAGTAAATTAGCAATAAAAACAAACGCAATAAGTCAATAACGCAACATGAAACATAGACGCATGCATAATTTTTTATTTATTGCCGTGGGTTAACGCTTAACAGTAGCAGTGGCATTGTCCTCCGTGAGACATAGGTTTGCAGAAACCGCCTTTTCCGTTGGTGCAGCCATCGCGACACCAACTGTTGCATCTCTCCTTGTCATTGTTTGTGTTGCACTTTCCAAATTTCGGGTGGCTATTACAACACAATGAACCACTCTCTACATTATATCCTTCAACATCTGCCAACATCACACAAAAGTTATAAGTTTATGTAAAACTAACAAGTTTGTATTGAAACACAAAATAAATTTTCTTATTAGAGTGTAAAACACTTGTTTTGACCTTAATGCCCTTATAAGAAAGAAGACATACCGACTGAGAAAAAGAGAACAAGGAGCAAAGCACAAGAAAAAGCTTTCACACTGGCCATTATTGTTAATCCTCTTTTTAGATTTTTTCTTCTTCTAAAAATGTGTTTAAAGCTTGGTTTAATTTTCAGATAAAAAAAGAGAAATTTATTTTGTTCATATTTATACCAAATGTAGTCCATATTTAGTTGATTTGTTGATTGGGAACAAACTACGGTTTACTTCTTTTTGCTAATTATAATGTAACGTTTTATTTTGTCAATCGGAAAATTCAAACCCTTGACGTTCTGTTATGACTTGTGATCACTTTAATTGAAAATAACAAAAACCCTAAAATTAGATATTGTAATGAATTAAACAAAACATACTTACATTGTCATTTATACAATGGGCTTTACTTAATTTCTGAAGGCCCAAAAGGTTTTTAAATCTGAACTATTATTTTAAGCCCAACTAGCACTTATATTGGAGCCACCGGTAGTTTACTTCAAAATTTGTCTTCTTCTCCGATTTGGCTGCACCGCCGGAGCTCGACGCTGAGCTTAACAAAGAGGTGTCGTTTGGTACACAACCAGTAAAGATCAAATCTTAACACCATGGATTCTCCGATCAATTCACAGAAAACGGGTAAAACAAAACCCCCCCTTTCACTCTCTTTTCATTCGCCAGCCGATTCGACTCATCCCCCTTTGTTGTTTCGTTTCTTCATCTAATGGGTTTCTCCTAAGATGATATCTCTTTTAATTTTTCGTCCATCATAAAAAAACCAAGTGATATCGTTTCTAGGTTAATCTTGGCCATTGAGCTATTAACCTAACTTTCTAAATCGTTGTGGTATTATATATTGCGACTTGAAAAGTTTGTTTCTCAGTATTCTAGTTCTTGTTCTTGAATGTAATTGCAATTACTGAGCTTTGTGTTCTTGTTTTCAAGTTATAGTCGAGTTATTTATAGGAGGATATTATTTTATACAATGTGGAATCAGATGGACTTAATTTAATGATCTTAATTTCTGTATTGTCTACTACTACATTGTAACAGTTTCGGACGACGATGAGATTGATTACTCCATCAAACCAGAATTCTATGATTCAGATCTTGATGATAAAGATGACCTTTGGATGGTTTGCAAGAGAGATGGTCGTCCTTCTGATGCTGTACTTAGCTGTCCAGCTTGTTTCACCACTGTCTGCTTAGAGTGTCAGAGGTAACTATTATTTTCTTAGAACTTGGTGTTTTTATCTTCTTAGTTTGTTATATCAATTCGAGTTCTCAATGTTGCTGCTAGTATTCCCATTGTTCCATCTCGAAACATGTTTTTGCTTCATGATAGTAACTTGCTCGATCCTGTAATTAGAGATTCTTGACCATTGTTACAGGCTTTAGATTAAGGAATGACAAATTTGATAGGATGCAAAACTGTTCACGGTCTGATTTACGGGAAAATCAAACATTTGTGTGATTCATCATAACCCGTGTTTTATCTTCTTCATAGATTGTCTATATCCCATCGAACCTTTGATTTCTCAATGTTGCTAGATTCCATTGTTCAATATCAATCCCCACTAATGTGTTTGCTTCCTGAAGAATATATTAATAGTAACTTGCTAGATTCTGGAGTGTTGACTTGATTTGGAGATTCTTGACCATTGTTACAGGCTCTAGATATCATCAACATGTGAAAATCCAAATATTCGTTTTAGGCATAACAATCTTCACAGAATCTAAAGCGGTTTGTGGCTTTAATTAACGAGAAATCTCTACTATCGGTCTAATCCCTATCCTAAAACCCTGGTACTATCCACTACCAACCGCCTAGGCTATTACAATGTTCATGCAATAGACTAACATAAGGACTTAACACAATGAATTTCTTTCTGTTCTCTTCAAGATATTGTCTTGTTTATCATTTTGATCCCTTTGCACTTCTTTGAGCTGTGTGAATCGACAGATGAACTTGTTTTAGTAATTATTATCTGTGGAAATCAGATTTGAGACAAGTGAGTTAAACTTTTGCAGGCACGAGCAGTACGTGACACAGTACAGAGCTGTATTTGTGGTCAATTGCAGAGTAGATAAAGACACAGTTCTGCAACAAAAAGGAATGCCCTCAAAAATTGGTAAAAGAACGAGAGATTCGGAGATGCAAGAAACTGATTTTGCAGAGAGCGAAAAAGTTAACCAGGTCTTTTGCTCAGCTTGTTCGACAGAGATCGGAGTAGTCGATAGTGAAGAAATCTACCATTTCTTTAATGTTATTCCAAGCGAGCCTTAGAACAACCTGGTTTTAGGAGTTACTTGTTTGTAACGGTTCTAGAAACAGGTGATTTGGATTATGGTTTCGGTAGTTTGCGTTTTGTCTTTACGTTTCAGTGTATATTTGTTTGATAGTTTTGAAAAAAAATCATGTCATTTGAGAATTTTGACTGACGACGCCTATATTTCCCAAGTCAGAATCGCCCACTTCATTATCAAACTAATACCAAATACAAAGCGAGTAAAATACTCGGTTACAAAGATAATTTTGATATTGAGAAACACCAAAGACCCTAATGTAGATTTTAGTAGATAGGTCTAACGGTTAGACTTTGACGTGTGAATTAACGTATACCTCTATTCATTGATTTGTAAATAACAAGATTGCAAAGAAATATCCCAAAGTTAAATCCATGTTACGGGGGGAAAAGGATTAATCGATGGTCGCTGCTTCGTCTCGGAGAGTCTAATTCAACGCTAGTCAATAATGTGGCAGAAGATAAAGCGATCCACTCAGTTTATTACACGAGATGACGTGGATTATTCTAATTGGTAGAGTAAGCTAAGAAAATCTAGGGGAGGCATCAGGCAAGTGAAGAAGAAAAGAAGAAAGAGATATTTGTATGAAACACGAGTTGATGATTCTCTCTCTTTAAAGACAGAAGTGTCACTTTCTTGTAGTTTCGTCCACAACCCATAAATAATTTCTATTAAATTCATAAATATACGCAGATGAGAATGGGCTCCAGCTGTTTAACACATTTGACAATTGTCAAATGATTCGTACACCTATATATATATTTTTTCTCTAAACAAATATATGCATTTTTGGTAATTGGTGATCATTACAAATTGTTTATATGTAATTTTTTCCAGCTAACCCCACAACTAATCATTCAGAAAATCCCCATTAATCCACTCAACTAAATAAAAAGCCGGTTATTAATAACTAGTACTATTTGTTCTCTTAACTTTTGAATCAACGTTTTTTTTTTTTTTCTTCCCTTTTGTATTTAAATTTAATTGAATCCTAGCAACTAAAAAATTACTCCATGTCTTTAGTTTGGTGGGTTCCCCAGCTGTGAGTCGTAGTTAGCTAAAATCCGAATACCACTACTTATGAGAATTTAAGATGCAGCTAATTTTTGATTTTACTTTTACCGCTTTTGGTAATTCCTGGCTTCACGTATATTTGACGTCTTTAAGAAGTTAGTTAGGTAAGGTAAATAAGGCATTATAACTCATAAGTCCTAACAAATACTATAAATCACGATAATATAGTATATAATGTGAATGATAGAAATAAGAGTTGCCACGAAATAATTTAGAAGAACAAAATCTGGAGGCAACGACATATCAAAATCGGCGTATCTGCCAGGTGGGCACGACTACTTTTGATAATGTCACGCTCCAAATCATGGAATTATTATTTTATTAGTATTGAAGTATTGCTTAATGTTAATGGGCAATATTACTACGAATTAATGATTTATACAAAATTGAACGCACGAACGCATATTATTGTGTGGGGGTCGCACTGTTTATAAATAGTAATCAGTGTCATAAAGCGCCTAGTTGTCATTTTATTGGAGCTATTTCTTCTTCTTTACTAGAATAACTATTCATACTAATCAAAAATTATTAATAACTAGATAGATGTGAAACTAACTTTAAAAAGTACTTGTACTGTAGTAAGAAACAAAAATCGCAAAAAAAAAAAAGAAGTAAAAAACTCGTAATCAGTGTGGGTATTAAAGTCTACTCACCAATCAATAACCTCATTGATTGTCTCTTATTCCACATCTGACTCCTTTAGACGACTATACCTTTTCAACAATCGTGGAAACTGAAAGCAGCTTTTGTCTTAATTGCAATCTAATTTTTTCTCCTTTTTTTAAAAAAAACCTCAAGAATTTAATCGGTGATTAAAACACAACCTTTCTCTAGTTAACGATTCACATTATTTCTGCACTACTACTAACGACAAGACTTTTTTTCCTATACTATTCCCTAATAAAGTTCCCTTAAGGCTTAATTAAGCTATGGGCTGTGAATTAAGCAACCAATAAAGATCAGGACGGACGGGGACCTCAACTACTAAACCTAAAAACTTAAATTCTCCTGCCGGACCGTGGTCCCAAACGCTAACTACTACAGTCAACACCGGGGTCAAGCGCGTGAGCTTCAAACTCTTCCTGAACCCAAAAAAAAAAAAAAACCAAAGCAGAAGAAGTGAGCTGTGTAGTAGACCCCACCAGCCATGTGCTCTCCTTCCTGTCTCCTCCCACCAGCCTAGCTTCCTCCCCTTCTCTCAAATCATTAGTTCACTACTTCTCCTTCTCCCTTCTCCTTCTTCTCGTGAGAGATAGAGTTATAATATAGTGAAATCCATCCCCCCCACTTAAAAGAAACCCCTTACCATGGCGAACAACGACGGAGCAGTGGCTAACGGCGTCATAATCGAGCAGACAACGTCAAACAAAGGACCACTTAACGCCGTCAAGAAACCCCCTTCTAAAGACCGACACAGCAAAGTCGACGGGAGAGGAAGAAGGATTCGTATGCCAATCATTTGCGCTGCTCGAGTTTTTCAGCTGACCAGAGAGTTAGGTCACAAATCCGACGGTCAAACCATTGAATGGCTTCTCCGTCAAGCTGAGCCTTCTATCATAGCCGCAACTGGGACTGGCACTACTCCGGCTAGTTTCTCTACCGCTTCTCTCTCCACTTCTTCTCCGTTCACACTCGGAAAACGCGTCGTTAGAGCTGAGGAGGGAGAGTCCAACGGCGGTGGCGGTGGAGGAGTAGGAGGGTTAACTGTGGGACACACTATGGGGACTTCGTTGATGAGTGGTGGTGGTGGTGGTTCTGCTGGGTTTTGGGCTGTTCCGGCGAGGCCGGATTTCGGACAAGTTTGGAGCTTTGCAGCCGGAGCTCCACCGGAGATGGTTTTTGCTCAGCAGCAGCAACCAGCTACACTCTTTGTCCGTCACCAGCAACAACAACAACAACAACAACATCAGCAAGCTTCCGCGGCTGCAATGGGTGAGGCTTCAGCAGCTAGAGTTGGGAATTATCTACCGGGTCATCATCTCAATCTACTTGCTTCTTTGTCTGGTGGAGCTAACGGGTCGGGTCGGAGGGAAGACGACCACGACCCACGTTGAATAAATTAAGGGTCTTTGTCATTTTGGTATGTATAGAGAAAGAAGTCCTATGTTTTTAATGTCATCGAAAGTGTTTTAGGAGAGTGAGAGTATTTGGCTTGGCTCTTATAATTCTAGTTAATTTTTAAGCTTAAATTGCGTGTTTTGATTAGGGTTTTAGGGGGTTTAAGAATATCTCAAAATTTGTTGTTCGGGGAGTGAAAGAAACAGAGAACGATTGATTGATTGATTGATTGTTGTACTTAAAAAACGCCATAAAAGCTCTGTTTTTGCTGGCCAAACAGAGCCATTAGAAATCAAAATCTCTAGAAAAACTATAGAAGAATAGCAAGTTTGAGCCATGTATGGTTTGTCAATGAAGCTGAGATTCTAGTTTTTGATTACAAAGAAAAGTGATGAATGGCCAAGAAATCTATGTGAGGTACCACAGTTACCATAAAATCCTCTGGTGGTTTAGAGAATTCACTCTTTTGTGGTATAAGAAAACAAATCTGAAAACGGATAAACAGAGCGGCCGGGCCTGCTAAAATAATAAGGTTCCAAACAAAAACTTTTACCAAATTAACTACTCACGGCCCCCAAAACTAAATAGCAAGCATATGTACTTGTCTCGCTTTTATCCAGAGCCGTTTATGCAGGTAGAGACTAGAGAGAGTGAACTCCTTGCAATAAAAGCTTTCAGTAAATCTTTATATTCGTAGCATCCTTCGAACCCCATAGAAATTATACGGTAATAATACTCAATACCATGCGACACTCTCTATTGACTTGGAGTCGCACAATTTATTTTTTACCATCATTAGTAAGTTGAACCGGAACAAACCGAATAGTGAAATTGGATCGAACCGTATCGAACCAATAACCCTAGAAAAAATAATAAGCGGAAGCCTGGTTCTTGAGATATATCGGAGCTCCAGCAATGTTTCCTCTCATCGATTTTTTGCCCGGAAGCTCTATGATTCAGACAAAGACTTTTATTTTTTATCTGTCTCGGGGATGATCTAATGGAATGATGAGATCGTGTTTTACAAAAGTAATTCTTTAAAATCAAAAGCAAGCAAAGAATAAAAAAGTGCAAACTTTGCTTCTCTCCTCCTAACCTCTAAAGTCCACGCGATTCTCACAGTCAGCCTCGGGCAAATTTCCAGACTTTCTCGTATTTACCCTCGCAGCAGCCGTCAATTCTAAGTGGGTATGTCTCAGATCTTCGTGGCTATTTACGGTTTCTGTTCAATTCTTTGAGGAAGAAAAGCATAAGTTATGGAATTAGTTGTTAGAATTTTCTGATTCCGTGCAATTTTGAGTATTACCAAGTAAACATTAGCTCCTTAACTATTTAGTTATACATATCTATTTATAAATCTTTGAATACGATCTTCATGTTTCCTGTAAAAACTGTCTTTTGAAAGCATGTCATGGGTCAATTGTTGGATTAAGAAGATTCTTGTTTAGTGTTAGAACAACTTTAATCATGAGGCTGATGCCACAGGAGCATCTATCTTGAAAATGAGCTGACTTATAACAAGTTAAGTTTGATTTGTTACATTGGTTGAGAGTAGCTGTTCTTTAGATTTTGGTTAAAAAAAAGCTCTGGTGAAGTGAGTTGGATTGGGTTTTACTTGAATGCTTGTTGTTTCCCATCTTTGCCTAATGATGTTTTTGGATCTTCTCAGGTCTGTTCTTTCAGGTCTGAGTAAATCTTGTGAAGAATCAATGACAGAGATATTTAGTGACACCGGTGTCAGACAGTTAACTCAAATGTTCCTGGCGATATTCTTCTTCCACACATCAGAATACATTCTCGCCATAGCTGTTCATGGGAAGTCCAGAGTCACTTTAAGCTCACTTTTGATCAGCAAACACTATGCATTAGCAATGGTAATATCAGTTCTCGAGTACATAGCCGAGATTGTTTTCTTCCCTGGCCTAAAACAACACTGGTGGATCAGCAATTTCGGTCTTACAATGATCGTATCCGGAGAAATCATCCGCAAAACCGCTATCATCACAGCAGGTAGATCGTTCACACACCTTATAAAGATTCGCAAAGAAGACCATCATAAGCTTGTGACGGAAGGAGTGTATCAAATCATGAGGCATCCTAGTTACACCGGGTTTCTTGTTTGGTCAGTCGGAACGCAGGTGATGCTTTGTAACCCCGTTTCAGCGGTTGCGTTTGCAGTTGTGGTGTGGCGGTTCTTTGCTGAGAGAATACCTTATGAGGAACATTACTTGAAGCAGTTTTTTGGAAGACAGTATGTGGAGTATGCACAGAGAGTGCCTTCTGGTGTTCCCTTTGTAAACTGAACCTTTAGATCAATTTGTTAACATATATGAGAATTGTCTTATTACTTTTCTTACAGAGATAATTATGAAAGAGACGTTACATGTTTCAGATTAATGTTCTTGTCAATGTTTGATTATTTGGTTTAGCAGAGTGAATAAATTGGAAATATTAGAGAGGTATCGCAAACACTCTGGCCGAATCAGAGGTTTATGACTTTTTTTCGATATAATATAATTTGACCAATGTGTTTTAACTTAGCTCTCCGGCGAAGAGTCTCTCACCGTGAGAGCGAGCTTTGTCCGATCTGTAATCACGAGAGGAAACGGAACCATGTTGTGCGGAGGTTCACGGGTCTTGCAGCATTTTTCCGACCACCATAATCATAGTTCGATTGGATTAGGATTAGGGTTTTGTGGTGCTAAGATTGTGCAGCTCTCTTCACTCTTTCTCAGCAGGCCTTGTCAGGCTATGGCGAACGGTCATCATTCCAGCCATAAATTGCAACAGCGGATGATGATTTCTTCATATGGGTATCATTGTAGGACTCCCGGAGATATCCCTATTCTTCACAATTGTTTCAGGTTTTATTATCTTCTCCTCACTTTGATAATCTGATTCAAGGTTGGCATTTTGACCAATTCATGTAAAGTTTCATAATATAGCTTTTGTTTAGCTTACCTTATTACTGAGATTGTGTAAATTGTTGAAATTTATGTTTCTGGATTCGAAATTGAGATGTTTTTTGAACTTATCTGAGTGATGTTAAATTCAAAGTATTTTGCTTTCTTCTTCTGAAGCCAACGAGAAGATGATCCTGAGCTTCCAGTTGAAGGATTATCCCCAGTTTCAGGTATCTAGGTTGCTTGTTTCTTGCAATCTTCGTTCAAGTTTTTTATTTAACTCCCTCAAATCCAACTGCATCCTAGAAAAATGTCATACCTTTCCTTACGTTTGGAGAGAGAGTGCTAGTATAGAATTGGTAGAAAAATTGGTCTTATTAGATGTTAGCATAGATGATTAGGCTCTCAAGTTCTTTGATGGTTTTGCAATGCCTTTCTTTGATGCGCATAGTTGCAGAGAGTATATCACCTTTTCGTCTTCTCTTTTCATGTTCCCTTTTACATGATCATCTAATGAATATGTTTCAGGAGGCATTGTTGCTCTAGGGAAGTTTGATGCCTTGCATATCGGCCATCGAGAGCTTACAATTCAAGCTTCAAAAATTGGAACTCCGTATCTATTATCTTTTGTTGGAATGGCCGAGGTACTTGGCTGGGAGCCTAGGTAATGTCCCTACTTGTAGTATTCATGCCTTCCCTTTTCCATTTTGGCATAAATGTCAGTTCGGTTCAAATCCCTATTTACAAATAAACCAACCTAAGATTCCTATTCTTTGAGAAAGTTGAACATTAGATATGATTTTGTTCATCAAATTCGTTTTTAATCAATTTGTGGCCTCTTTCCCATGGTGACTACTGATACTATAAATTTGTACAAGCAGGGCTCCAATAGTAGCCAAATGTGATCGAAAAAGGGTGCTTACCTCTTGGGAATCATATTGTGGAAACAAAGCACCTGAAGAGCATGAGGTAGAATTTGCCAGCGTGAGACATCTTACCCCACGACAGTTTGTGGAGAAGCTGTCAAAGGAGCTCAGAGTCTGCGGAGTTGTGGCAGGTGAACTTTGAAAAGATCCTCAACCACTCGTTTCTCGTACCATTATATGTTCACACACACTAAATCGTTTGCAAAAACCTTTTTCCACAGGTGAAAATTACCGATTTGGATATAAAGCGTCTGGTGATGCCTCTGAGCTAGTGAGACTGTGCGAGGAATATGGCATCACTGCTTACATCATAAACTCTGTGATGGACAAGAAGCAAGGCCCAGGAAAGAGAGACTCAGGGGACTCAAAAGACAGAGGGCAAGTCTCTTCTACACGTGTACGCCAAGCTCTTGCAGCTGGAGATATGAGGTACGTATCAGAGCTCCTTGGCAGGGCACATCGGCTTATCTTGCGAGTCAGAACACAAGATATGCGGAGTGAAAGGACGATCTCAGTCCCGAGATCATCAGTACTTAATCTACCGCCAGGGAACGGAACTTATGAGACATGTTTGCTTATAGTTGGTGATGAGTCTTCAATTCCATGTACCTTAGTTGTTGATACATCAAATATCCATGTAGAAACCAAGGAGGTACAGTTCTGTAATTTAGATTGGTCTCAAGAATTTCGACTCTTGAGTGTTGAGTTCGATTGGATTCAATCTTAGTTCCTATAATTGTTTAGTGTCTCAATTATCTGTTCGCTCCATCATTCACTTTCGTCTTTATGAGTATGTTGCTTGACCAGACATAACAGCTCGAGGACACTTGTCATAACCCAAAAGTCCTATATATCCCCTTCCACAAATCAAGGAAATTTTAGTCCTACCATGGCTTTGGTTTGCATTAATGAAGCATTAAGCAACACCAAGCTGACATGGGTGATTTCGTGGCTAGACAGCAGCAAGGATATAGACCTGCCTCAGTAGATACTGAACCAGTATGTTGTATGATGAAACAGGGTGGTGAGTGAAGCTCTTTGAATCTTCTGCTGCTATGGATAGAAGTCAAGAGTCAAGACTGCTAATTTTTCTTGTTATTTACTTAGGGAAAGATTGAGCTTTAAGAGTCTTAGAGTCTTTCTTATAAAGACTTTTGAATATACTGAATTAGCCTTAAGAAAGCAATGGTTCTTGTGTACTCTGTTCTTCACTGGACGTGTCAGGGCACATTAATTACTCTTTGTATTTCAAGCACAAGGAAATTGTTTTTTTTTTTGCAGAGACCCCCTACAGACTTTCCATTTCAGTTGAATGAGCATTGCATGCATACATATGATTCACTTACTATATTCATCTGATATTGTCTACAAACAATGGCAAAGAGAAAAGAAATTGAGTTTGTACAGTATTGTCTGTCTTTCTAGGACTATTCTGCGATCAATCAGGTAAAGAAGAAATGAAATATTTATTCTAAACCCCAAAGCTCCTCATAAAATCGTGGCTTTATTGCTCTTCCTTGTTTTCAAAGCTCAGAGAAAGAGCTTTCTCAAGGCAATTAAAAGCTTTCTGGTAGCTCAGGAACCCCATGAACCAGAAGTCGAAACCATCGACGGTGACTACTTCCAGGTACTTCTGTGATGGTTTCTTTGTGTTCTGACTCTGGTTCGCTCTCTCTATCTTGCACAAGGGAATTGACACTTTGTAGTGAACCCGGATCATGTCTCCTTGAGAAGAAGCCACCTTTATCGATCTCTCACTGCAGAACGCCATTTTCTTGGACGAGATGAACAGAAGGCCGGCAATGGGACCTGCGGTTGTCGACAAGTAACACTGGTACATATTGAAAAGTTTCTCTCCTTCGCTGACTCTAAAGAGCCGCTTGAAGATCTTTTCTAAACCTCCAACCTGAAGAATCCTAGCGCCCAAAGATAGCTTTCTCTTCACTGTTTCGGTTAGTCTTGGTCTTAGCTTGCTCTGGTCTCTAGCTCCATTGGTGAAACCTTCGGTTTTCTTCCTTTTAAGAATCGTTTTGCCGTTGCCTGTCAAAAGAAAAAATTAATCCTGCTGTTAGTATTCAAGTTCTCCAGTGAAAAAAAAGAAGATAATAACAATATGGATTCAACATAGCAAGAGGGTAGTTAAATAAATAGGTACTAACTTTGTTCAGATCTCTTGGAAGAAGCCGGAACCCGTAACTTGTTAATAGAAGCCTGATCAGGTAAGTAACCCACCGGAGTAGTCTTTGCCGCTGGAAATCGAATGACTTGTTGTTCAACTCTGTTCATGTTCATCTTTAGAGGATTGACTAATTGATGTTTGTGTGATATGTAAAATTTGTTGATGATTGATGAAATGGTTTGGTGCAGGGTAAGGTATTTAAAGGGCAAATGAAAAGCGACGATAGTGAATCTTTTGTGACTTGACCGTAGGATGATGAGTCATGAATGGGTCATCAACAATTCAGCAAAACAGAAAAAGTAGCTTTAGTTTATATCTGAATTTGAATCTTTTTTTGGGGATTAGGATTAAAGCATTGCGTTTGGCTGCTTTGAGCCAGATCGAGAAAAAAAAAAAAGTTGAAACATGATCACACGCCCCTCACGTTAGACTCCGACATGCTTTTTAACATACAAAGTTGGCAAGACGACACCACATGTAATTACGTGATAAACTATATATACGTGGACTTATGGAGAAGGGGCGTCGTGGATTTCGTGCTTTCTGAGTTGGCATTGTGACTTTTTGATGTCATAACGTCCGTTTTCTAAGCTAAGATAAAAGTTTTTAACACAAGAGGTTTTATTTTTCAATCTTCGAATGAGAAATAAAAAGGTAAAACACAAAAGGAACTAAATTTGAAATGGATCCCACCATAGGATATGCCTGCCGCTGAATCAATTCGTCACCCATGTCTCTGCTGCCCATGTGATCTACACAACATGCAAATGCATCTGCTAACTCAATACTCTACGTTCGTTTTTTTTTTTGGGTATATTACTGTACTCTAAAATGAAGTAGAAGAATGATGAGTTTCTAGTACGTAATGGAAAGTACAAGTGAATGCGGATAAAGCAGGTGAGTCGGGAATTTTGAGTTATGGCAACAGACTAACTTATAGTATACTAGTAAATAGAAGTTAAAACAATTAAAAAAGAAGAAGTCAGTCAATATTTTATGACGGTCACATTTTGTGCGCAATAAAATAGCTAATCCTCTAATCGTAAAAAAATTATGACGTGTGACGACTACATTGGCATATATATATATAAAGATTTATAGTTTAAGTAAGTTGGCTCAACAAAAGAATTGAAACATAGAAAAGAAAAGTGAGAAGTTGCTTAGAACAAGTGTGTCCTACTCCTAGCTCATACGCACACTATGCTACTTTATGATTGTCACATCTAATTTCCCAGGAGCACATACAAAATATATAGATAAGAAGATAAAAACAACAAATGTGGATTACGCGGATCCAAAACCCAACTCCTGTTACGCGGAACAGAATAGTACTCCTTCTGTTTTTTATTAGTTGTCATTCTAGAGATAAATTTTTGTTTCCAATATTGTCGTTTTACATTTCCAATGCAAATGTTTGTAAAAATTCCAATTCTATCCAACTTTATTAATGTTTTGACCAATAAAAAAATATAAAATATATTAAAAAAGATAAAACATAAAGTTTAATGGTTTTCTTAATCTGTGTGAAACAAACTTAAACG
Organism: Camelina laxa; assembly: GCA_024034495.1. Classification (NCBI taxonomy): domain Eukaryota; kingdom Viridiplantae; phylum Streptophyta; class Magnoliopsida; order Brassicales; family Brassicaceae; genus Camelina; species Camelina laxa. The sequence goes on from CM043881.1 coordinate 3,100,044, forward strand.
ACAAGTAATAACAAACAGAGAGAGTATAATTTATTGGGTTCAAATTATAGCAAAAGTGGTTTTATAAAAGTGAGACTTTTAAACCATTTTGACTAAAAAAATTCACTTTTCGATATGCAATATATTGTCTAAGGTTTGTATGTACAATCTTGACATACATTTGTGTGTATCTATTTCCTCGTCTCTAAATCTATGGTATTATAAGATTTGAGATTTGACAATCAGGTTTTACTTTAAAGATTATTTAACAATTTTATTAACATTGTCAGTGAATTAAACAGAAAATAACAGTTGTTTATAATATGTATATAGTCTTTTATTTTCTTTTGGAAAGTGTGTATTAATTAGGACCTATTAATTATCACCTCAACAAATCCATTTTTGTCTAATTAAATAAATATCAAATGATAGTAATTTTTATTTTTTTTTTTGGTAAATTTTTTTTTTGACTTTCTTTTTGTTTTTATATTTCTTTTATTTTTTTTGTTTTTTTCTTTCTTCTTTTTGTTTTTTATGAAATTTCACATTTTGAAAGCTATAAATTCCCTCCGTCTTCCTCATTTTATATTTTGTGATTATGAGCAATCCATAACAGAGCCCGTCACAACGACCAAACAAAAGCAAACGGAGAATCGATACCCAAACTCATGGAGATAACGAGTGAGAGAGACAAAACTAATTTCGCAAGTTTTCTTAAGCATATCTCTCCTAGAGTTCTCGTCAAATCCCGTATCCAGGTAATCATTTTCTTTCGTTTTCTGAATCATTCACAGATGTGTTTGAAATAGTCCTTTAGTATGCATAAACTTAATCTTCTTGCACAATATCTTAAAATCATAGAAAACAACCCTCCATGAATTTGTATATATACTCTCATGTTAGAAACTCAGTTAAGCATCTAATCGCATTCTATAAAACTTTTCAGAAAGTATCATTAAATCATTCAAATTTCAGAAAGTATCATCATGTAGAAGAAAACAACGTGATTAAAGTCGTCTAACAAAAAAGAAGCTTTAAACAGAAGTATATTATGAAAATATAATTAAGAAACAATATTAATTAATGGTAAATGCGTTGAATGATAATAAAACAAAATTTCTTTCTACGGTTTTATCTTAACTGTATCACTGTCTGACTCGTGTCAGATTCTTTGGATTTAGTTAAGATAAACAGTGTATTATAAACCACTAATCTACATAAGATAATTAACCAAAAACATAAAGTAAAACCAAAATGGCTCCAAACCAAAACCAAAATAATATCTCTTAAATAGGGTTAAAAGGAAGAAACTGAAACATTTGGGTTGATTTGTGATATTAAAAAAGTACGAGGGCGGGGGGATTTCTTTAAATAATAGTATAGTTTTCCAACCCGGATCCGAATAATATAAACCGGGTTTGTATCAAACCCTAATTTGAAAATTTTCTTCCGCGCAGAATCGTGTGGGATCGTCTTCAAGAGGCAAAGCTGAAGGAGTGAGAAAGCCTCACATTGTCCTGAATGACATTTGGAAAGCCTACCACGTTTGGAGCTGTTATACTGTTGGCATTCCTATTACGCTGAATTGGAGAAATGTTAATCAGTACTATGCTCCTACCCTCTCCGCGATCCAAATCTTCACCAAGAAGCCTCTCCTCGATGGATCTTCTTCAAGGTCACAGATTCTTTGATTCTTAAATTTTCGAATTTGTCTTCTTCATTCAGAAAGATTGACACTTTTGTGTTTTTTTTCTTCAAATTTAGGAGCTTTGGTGAGGACTGTCATCTTTACTTTGAGTTCAACCAGACAATGAGAATTGAAGACAGGCCTCCTCTTACTGAAACCGTAAGTGATACTCTTAGATGTTGGATCCCGTTAGGATTAATTTGTCTCTCTGTAGTGATATATAAAGTGGAGAGGTTCTGTTTTTTTTTTTTTGTTTGTTCAAGGTTACGAATCTAGCTAACAAGCACCATGGATTGGGTAGCCTAAAACTCTCTGATCTTTCGGAAAACAGTTGGTTTGCTGTATCTTGGTATGTCTCTCTTTCACCTATACTTAATATTCTCAGCTTTAGCACTTTCAAGTTACATATATTTACTTTAGTTGCTACTGCTACATGAATAATTTGCTGAATGAGGTAGATTGATTGATACATATATTATATTATTAGGTCCCCGTCAATTCAAATTCCAGAAGTGCAAGTCGTGAAGGGATATTTCATATCATATCATTCATTCACACCCGTGTTTCCAGGTAATTTTCCCTTTTAAGTGTTTATGATTGCAAAAAACTAGTGTATCTTTTTGATGTCTTGAACTCTTTTTTTTTGGTTTGTTATTCTCAGCAACATGTCCTCAAGAGAAGAAATTTGAGCTTCCTGCTTTTGGAGTTGTGGGTTCCAAGCTCTCCAAGAATGTTTGGATCATGCCGGGGACCACGGATGAAGAGAACATGAACAGTCTTGAGGAGTCTGCTGCCTCCTGGCTGGGGAAAGTCATGTTCACTCACACCGATTTCGACATGTTTATGGCTCAGAAAAAACCTAATGACCTGCCATCTCCAAGTGGGGTGGTAACTGGTGAGTGATGACTATTCTCTGCGTTGCAATTCTCATACATCCTGGTTATGTCAGTGATGTGGTGTTGTCTGTGGAAAAATAAGCCTGGGGTATGGTATCTTTTATTGTGGAATCTTTAGATGAAAACTTTGCGAACATCTGGATTTGTTTGGTTTTACTTCAAAAGTGGCATTTGAGATTGTTGTCAAAACTCAAATATTTTCTTATTGTAATGTTATTTGGATTGAGTATTTCTGATTTTGGCATCTTCATATTCAACATAATAGATACAAAATCAGACTAGAAGATGATTTGGCACATCTTCTGGTTCAGTTTTACTTCCTTGACTTCTAGGTGTAGTAGTGCAGCATCTTATGCCTTGCGTCTTGTAAGAGTGTACATTTTGCAGGCATGAGGCTCCACTAGGGCAGAGAGTTGTGTTTTAATGCTTGAAAGTGTCAAATGCTGCATTCATCATAATCATGGTTCATGATTAGGTTTCAGGTGTGAATAGTAATGAAACAGAATACTAGTGCATGCTTTGTTTATCATAATTTACCGCCCATAAGTCACGAGCATTAACAATAGCTGATGGATCAAGGCCAAGGTCCGCCCATCGAACTGTGATGTTTGCAGGTACTGATCCTCTGTTCCATAGGATGACAGCTACTCGTTTCTTGCTTAGTGGACCTGCCCATACCTGTATTGCACACCACATATGTTACATGTTTTGTGTTTTCGGCATGTGCATACACATATATAAGAAAACTAGTACCTCAAGATCACCCTCTTTCTTGACTTTCTTTCCCTGGACCCCAAGTTTGTCTGAACATAAACAGCTCACAAGCTCTTATCACTTTAGGATTTCATATTAGCAGATTATGAAGTGGTTAAGAACATTTCGATATCATTTACCTTGATTAACAGAAATCACCTCTTTGTTGCTAAGCAACTCAAAGGTAGCTTTATCCATCGATCTAAGATCACACCCGATCAGCAGAGGAGCCTGCAAGAGAGAACACAATCCAGCATCGGTTTAAGATTGGAAATATTTATACTCTCTTTAGGGCTTTCAGGTAAAACAACATTCATTCATACATACTTTTGCCAATGCCCAGATGCTGAAATGCGACCTGTATTCTTCTTTAGTCATGCCTCCATTTCCCACTTCCAGCATGTCTGGATCTGTTTTAAGTTTTACCCCGACAACTATGATCACGTTCATGGTTCTTGATAAAATTGACTCACATCTGTTTATCAACACCAAACTACTTACCGTTCCATGATCCTGGTCTTGCGTAAGATGCCCATCGATCGTTCTGATCCGCTATCATTGTCATGCTAATAAGCAAAAACGAAGAGAGAAACATCTTCAAAGTTCATGTATTATTAAGACTGGAGAAAAAAAAAGCCATTAAAGAACAGAAACCTATTCCAGTTATCTTGGATATCATCAGTTGTTCTCCAACTGTTGCCAATGTCTCCTGCCCAAGTTGCTGGATGCTCTTGTCCCCTGCACTTACAACTCAGTTTCTTGTTTAATATCGTCAGACCAAAGTTGTCTGAATTAAAAACATTAGTGGATCTTCTTACCCTTCACACAAAGAGAAGAATATGGATCTTCCTGAATTTAGGAGAGCTTTGCTCATCTTTGGGTATCTTTCTCTTGGACTTGTCCCTGTATTTTCGCAGTTATCATACTTCAAGTAATCAATCCCCTGTCGAATACACCACAACAGAAACACACAGCTTCAAGGATTATAAAATGAGTTCAGATAAAACATACATTGATACATACAATCATATATACATACTTACCCATGAGGCAAATGTTTTGGCATCTTGTTCTTCATGCCCAAGTGAGCCTGGCATGGTTTGGCTGCAAGTAAGAGTCCTAGAAATCGAGATATATATGATCATTAACCAGATTAACCATGTCTTAACAATATTTTGGATCTGTAAGATAAACTTCTTGTGTGTATCTGTATTTATACCCGGCATCAGAGTAGATCCCAAGCTTTAGCCCTTTGCTGTGAACATAATGTGATAAAGCTTTGATTCCTGAAGGAAATGTCGATGCTTTTGCAACCAAATTCCCCTATCAAATACACCAGAAACACATCTCAGTTTGGTTCTTTGATTCTCAAACACTCTTGTAATGAAAACACATCTTTGATAGGGCTTAGTTAACCTTAGAATCTCTCTTGAGTTCACCCCAACAATCATCTATAAACACAGACAAAAACAGAACATAATCATTAAGAAAACGAAGAGATGGAAAACAGAGTAACTAGTCCAAAATGGTTTTTTCTTTTTTTTTTTTTACCTATGTTGATATATTTGTAACCTATTGCAGAAAGACCACTTGAAACCATTGCATCAGCTGCAGAGAAGCGCAGATTATTAGTATTATTTATACTATCAATTAATTAATCGTGCATCAGAGTTGCTTTCTAGAATCAGTAATCACCCGTTTGTCTTATGAGGGTTTCATTGATGTTACACCGAAAATGATTCCAGCTGTTCCATCTGATCAGAGAGTAAATCAATCATAAGAGGTAAATTAACTTGTGAGTCAAGTAAGTGAAATCATTGAAAACAAATGAAGAGGGATCGAACCCCATTTGAGGAGAGAGAGCAAGTCCATTGCTCATCAACATTCGACTCTGATGAAACCCATCAACGATTTGAGTCAGAGTCAGAGTGAACGTAATGAATCTTAAGAAGAAACCAATAAGAACCATTGCTTGAGCAAGCTCTTTTCTTCTTTCCTTCAATGGCTATAAACTGACTCAGAGAGAAAGTTTAAAGAAAAATGAAAAGTGGGTTCTGTGAAATAAATGTTGATGGTTAAGTGGGAAGTTTGGGATCATGCCGGTCTATATATATACACACAGACTGTGATTGCAGTCATAGTTGTCTTCATAGCAAGTGGGCAGTCACAGTCTGTGTTCAAAAACAGAATCCACTAAACGTCGCCACACAGTTACAAAGAGATCACTTACAATATGATTGTAAGTGATCTCTATCTTTTGTCTATAAATCAACAACATAAATAACGCCACACAGTTACAAAGAGTATACTTTACGGAAAAGTCTTCGGTTATTGAAGTCTTCAGTTATTGAAGTCTTCAGTTATTGAAATGATGAGATGATTTGTTTCCTCGAGTGGACGGCGAACCAACGCACAAGTGATGTGATGTGATGTGATGCGATCTGTCGTGTGTCGTACGCAACAAAATCAAAAGCAAAGAGTTTTTTTCCTTTTTTTTTTTGGTTTAAGGCAAAAGAGTTCATCATTATATGGACACACATATCGTTTCAAACTCATTGACAACACTATTGGATTATATCATTAGAGAATATTTAGCATTTTGAGCAAACAGAACACTTTATTGGAGAACATCTGTGGAAACACAATTTGAGACGAACCCTTATTGTTTTTACAGAATAATTGGAGAATACAACATAGCCACACTAACTCTCTTTTTATACATATACATATTTCACGCAACAGGTTTGAGAACATACAGCTTACACGCATGAGAATCCACTGTTGCTGTCAAGTTCCCTACAAACTTTTGCTTCAATGTCTTGTGCTGTTTTCACATCACAACAAAACACATTCATCAGAAGACAAGAGATCAGATATTTTTTTCGTGTATGTATCTATATACAGTTGAATATGTATGTATGAATGTATGTATATACCTCCCATAGATCTCTGGCTTGAACGATGCTGTTTGCAGGGATCTCAATATCATCCCAAAGAGCAGTAATCGAAGTTCGTGATGGTCCACGGTTCAACAAAAGCAAAGCTACTCTGTAACCTGACAATGGTCCTGCCCAAACCTGATTCCATTTCCCAATTCATTACCAAAAACAAAGTATCCTTTTAGATAAAAGCTTATGTCCATAGACGGAATAGTCAATATTTAATATTTAGATGTAATCAGACCTCGATATCGCCTTCCATTCTAACCTTCTTGGCCTGAACACCGTGTGAATCTACAAGAAACGTCTCCTTTACTTTATCATAAATTCAAACATGGTTTTAAGGAGTCATAAAAATGGCTAAACAAGTAATTAAGTACCTTGATTAATAGCAATGACTTCCTTATTTGCAACAATCTCCATTGTTTCTTTGGTCATGTTTCTTATGTCACAACCAAGTAGAAGAGGAGCCTGAAATATATATGCAGCATTGGTTTCAGACTTAATACATTTTGATTGTAACGAGTTGCTCTAATTTGGGAATTTACTTACCTTTGAGATTGCCCATATGCTGAAATGGACTATGTACTCCTCTTTAGTCATCCCTCCATTACCCACTTCAAGCATATCCGGGTCTGCAACCAACAACAAAGTCAACAATGTTTTCTCCAAAATCTTAAAATATGCAAAAACACTTAAAAACCAGGTTTCTCCTGCTTATATAATCACAGTACCGTTCCAGCCACCGGGCCTTGCATGCTCAGCGTAGACTTCATTCATGTCTGCTATTGAGATCATACTGTAATAGGCCAAAAAAATGGTTTAAGATACGAAATCTTCAGCCTTTTTTGAAGAGAGATTTCGCCATCTTGTTTTTTCTTTTACTCTTACCTAAGCCAGGTATCTTTGATGTCATTAGTGGTTCTCCAACTGTTGCCTACTGGAGATCCCCATAGAGCTGGATGCATATCTCCCCTGATAACAACACAACTTGAATTAGTCATATTCTTCCACTGACGAATAAACACAATCTTCTTTTTGACAGAGAACATGATTTTATACCATTCACACAAGGAGTGAAAGATGGGGCGGCCAGATTTCATCAGAGCTCGGGTCATCACTGGATACCTGAATAGTATCATCATCCAGTGAATGTGAATCTCGTCTGTTAAAAAAATCTGGTGGCTAAGTAAACCTGAAACTCAACTGGTATCATCAGTTATACCTGACAGTAGGTTTAGAGCCATCGTTGTTGCAGTTATCATACTTCAAGTAATCAATTCCCTGAAATTTGAGCCCAAGCATTGTTACTACTCACTCTCTGAAAACCAGGTCAGTGACCAGAAAACAAGAATGGCATTTAACGTACCCATTCTGCAAAGGTCTTGGCATCATGCTCCTCATAGCCTAAAGAACCTGGCATGGTTTTGCTGCAGGTAAAGTACCTACAAACCAAAACAATTATAGGGCAATGAGTATTCTTTAGTTCAAATCACTGAAGCTATGATTCTAGAAACAAAGGCAAGTAAAAAGCTTACCCGGCATCTGAGTAAATCCCAAGCTTAAGGCCCTTGCTGTGAACATAATCCGCAAGGGCTTTAATACCAGAAGGAAAAGTTGACTTCTTTGGCACCAGACTTCCCTGGAAAACAGATTTGAGGAAGATAACATATCAAGCAAAACTGCAGAACCAGAAACGAAAACAGGAAACACAAAGAACTGTTTGATACCTTGTTGTCACGAGCAATTTCAGCCCAGCAATCATCTGAGGAACAAAACCAAGATTTTAGTATTGTGAAGAACAATATATAACTCATGAAAAGTTCTACTCTTTAAGCAATCACACTGATATAATGAAAATTCATATTGGAGCCATACCGATGTTAACATAGTTGTAACCAAGCTTAGAGAGGCCAGTGGTAACCAAAGCATCAGCTGTTGCAAGCATTAAATATGACTGATTTATTAAGATGACAGATGACTAGAGATGCAATGATTAATCCAGGATTGAAAAGAAAAAAAAAGTTGAAAACTTTTACCAGTTTGTTTGATCATCTTCTCATCTATGTTGCAGCTGAAATGGTTCCAGCTATTCCACCTGAAATTGAAAACACCATCACATTGAACTTCACCCAGACATCATCAAGAAAGAACACAAAAAAAAAAACAAAACACTTTTCACAACATCATTCGATTATTAATTTCAGGACAAAGAAGTTAAATTCAAGCTACTACGATTATGGTCCAAGACTATGGTTGTAGAATGTGTGTTCTCTTCCGATTTCACAAACTCTAATTAAGGGAATCAATAGTGAAATCAAAGGGAAAGAAGGAAGCAGAGTTATACAGACCCCATGGGAGGAGTGACGCCGAGGCCATTAGCGAGCAAGTGTCTTCTTAAGATCTCAGAGTCGTCGCCGTCAACGTCAACTGATCTCGAAGACTCGACCATCGTCATCATCACCATTGATAAAACCATCATGGTAAGTACCGTTGATATCTTCACCATCTCAAGTTTCTCTGTTCTCGTCATCTCTGCAAAAATCTCGACAAAACAAAAAAACAGAGTGCGAAGCTTTAAGTAGTTGACGAATGACGAACACTGCTTTGTTTGTACTTGTAGACTTGTAGTAGAGACTAGAGACGAGTGTTGTTCTTCTATAGACTATAGATATCTGTTTATTCCAGTTTTGCCCCTTAAAACTCTTATCTGTGTTTTTTTTTTTTTTTTTTTTTGGGAAAAATGTGTTTCCGTTTTTTTTTTTAAACTTTCCGTTTTTAACAAAGTTAACAAATCTTTTAACGTCCATATAAGCCAAAGATCTTGATATATATAGTCGTAAATCCAGAGTCTGACCAAAATTAACGTTGGAGATTTTCAAAATTTGTAAAAGTATCGTCTTAGTGGAAGCAAAATCGAAACCAAACACTTGGGTCTGTTTTTAGGAAAAGTTCTATATTGGGTTGTGTGTGTGTTATCACTTACCCATCAATCAGTGTATTCTTGGATTTGTAATTGTGTTGTGTTTACTCCTCTTGAGTAATGAATCAAATGCATGATTTTACTTAATTTCTTCTAGTGAACAAAAATGTATGATCAGTATTTTCATTTCTTTTCTAGAATACGATTTTTTGTCGGTTTATATTACTTCTAATGTTGATATTAAAAGTAGTCAAGGTTAAACCAACAAACTAATAATTTTGTATAATTTCCTAGTTTTGATGATGAATTTTTCAACGTCCTAGTTTTGAATATGTGAGATAAAAACAAAAAAAAATCATTGTTTGTATTAAAAGATAAACTATGATTTCTGGATTTTTCTTCGAAATATAAGCAATATGTCCTTTTCTTGTCAAGAAATATATGTAATGTGTCTTTGTTATGGACTTGAAAATTATTGAAGGTCTTTGATTTCTGTACGTCTTTCTTTTGGTCGGCATATATATCATTCATTCTCCTTTTAATTTTGTGTTCACTCTAGGTTTTTCAAAAACTTATTTACTTTATATCAGTTTGTGTTACGTAAAGTGTTGGGTACTAATCAAATATTCCTACCTAGTAACTCGGGACAAACAAAAAAAAGTTATGAAAAAAATCAATAACTCTATCCGTTAATCCGTAATTTAGTTTTAACTCTAGTTTATGATCGATGACATATGTAATTTGTCACTTTTCACCTTATAAGTTGCTTAGTTTGGAGAAAGAACATTACAATTCCCCAAAAAAAAATCAAAACCTGATTCACAAGTAAACCCCCCCTCCAAATAAAAAGAGAATCAACAGTGACTTCATGAATCAACCCTCCGACCCACCTTCTCCACATTCCCTCCAATCTCTCTCCTATGACTATAAAACGTAGTACTCTCTTACTTCTCCACGATATCATACTCGTTCAAGCAAGCAAGCATCGTCATCATCACTTCATCATCATCAAGAGAGAGAGAGAGAGAGAAATGTCGGACTGGGGACCGGTGCTAGTGACGGTGATACTCTTCGTGATGCTCACGCCAGGGCTTCTGTTTCAGTTGCCTGGACGACAAAGATACGTTGAGTTCGGTAATTTTCAGACAAGTGCTGTCTCAGTTATCGTCCATTCTCTTCTCTACTTCTCCCTTGTCTGCGTCTTCCTTCTCGCACTCAAGATTCACATCTACATCGGCTAGTTAATTTTAACCCCGTTGCTAATGCTAAATGTTTTCCAAGTTTTCTGTTCAACTTTTTAACCTTAACTATCATTTATATCCAATATTTTAATTTTCAAATTAATGTACCTTCCTATATGCATGGTCCATTATAACACTTTGTATCGGACCCTTTTGTTTTAATTTATGTGTTTACCTTTTTTCTTCTTGTAAACGCAAATATATATTATGCTTCAAATAATCATTGGCATTGTTAAGTTACCTTACTTAAGCTAGCTAGATGAGCAAGTCTGCCTTCGAAGCTGGACATCGATTATATGTTTGCATTCATTTGAGTTATTCCTCTTCTTATAATTATGGTTATATATTCATGTTCCGAATGCTCTAAGTCATGAACAAAAAGTAGTTATATGTGTTGAAGTAATAGAGCATCTTGTATATATGAACAATTCAAATAAATCAATCACCTAAACGTGTTAACTCGGTTATTCTCTGAATGTACATATAAAACCTGATTCTTTACTTACTAATGAGTTAAGAACAAAAACTCTACACCTACATATTTATAGCAAATGTGTACATATATGAAATAAAAAGATTGAGTGAGAGACATAATGGAAACTAGGGATATATCTAAATTGACCCAAAACCCATTTGAACACTGAATACATATGTGAAAAGCATAAGCTTCATCAATAAAACCGAAAACAATGCCTTAACTACAATATCCCTTTCACAGAATTAGACAAATATATATATGCTCAAAATTTACAACCGACTACATTACTTAATTAGAACTTCAATCAAATAAGAATAGGACCTAGCTAGGGACGATTCATAAAGTAACAGTGATCCATAAACTACTTCATCTTCTTTGAATCTTTGTTGTCATTATCTTCGTAGTCTAAGTTAATTACTTCTTTCTCCTCATCAGACGTGTGTCATTAAAGTTCTTTATTTGCAGATATTTTCGTAAACTAAGACACAAATATCCAATTATCACCTACTATATAAAACCTAAGATAACATGATCTCGTATGTGTTGATCACTCCGATTGTTAGGAAACTAAATTGGAACAATAATTGTAAACCGATTAAGAAACCAAAAAAAGCCGGTTATCGTTATTAAGTGGACGTAAAGCACACCGACAGGAAATTACAAATACGAGTAGTAGTTTAATAAACTGTATTGCTTAATTACGATAAAAAAGTATGCTGTAAGTAACTTAAAATAAAATATCAACCGAATCAAATAAATATGACAAAAACACTAATACTATAATATTAAAACTCTATAATACTCAGAATCAGACAAAAATATTACCTCCTTTATTTTTTGAACAGACAAAAAAGAACAAAAAATTCACTTAAAGATAATTATACTGTGGGTGACATTAGAAAAAGGAAAAAAGATTATCATATTTTATCAGAAAATATATTTGTATTAAAGTAAAAGAAGAACACTTTTACTAAGATGTTTAATCCAGATTTTTTTTTCTTTCTGTATTTAGTTTCAGATATAAAATAAAAAGTCCTATTATAACTCAGTTTGGTATGTTTTTTAAGTTTGTTTAATCATATACTATAGTTATATAACATTTTTCTTTTTTGTCAGGAATCAACTTGTAAGTTTGTTTTGGTCTGTTTGAACAGGTAGATTAGATTTACTTTACCAAACAAGTAAAACAAATACTAAGCCTTATGTGATATTTTTTTTGTTAGGTAAATAAAATTACAGAGAGTAGAGTAAATTGATTTTGTAAAATTGAGAAAATGTTACCTAACGATTGTTGTCAAGAAATTGATTTTGGAATTTGAAAAAAAAATAATGATTATGGAATTTGAATAGAGAAAAGAGGTAAAACAATAAAATTAGAATTAAAGCAGCTTCCTTTGTGTAATTTGTCTGTGTGTCATTCACTCTCTCTCTTCTCTCCTCTGGTCGCCATTAGAGAGTAGAGGAGAAAACACATTTTGAAAGATATGTATTAGCGAGTTAACTCATCCAACAACTCCGTTGTTTTTTTTTTTTATAAACTTCATCGTAAAGGGAACAACGACGTTTACTGCAAGATACTGTTCCTCAATCTGCATTCTTTTTATAATCAATTTTGGGTTCGTCGGAGCTGAGAGATTTTGGCTTTCTGGGTTTTTGTTAGAAGATATACATTAAGCCTAAAAATTTGCTGGTATGCTTATATTAGTTTCTTCATCACTCTCTCTCTCTCTTTTCTATTGGATTTTTTGTTTGTGTGTTACTGATCTCTATTCCCAGATTTCAGATTGCGAGAACCGGAGATCTTAAGCTGCTGCTTTGAATGTTGGCCGATGTAAGGGTTTCGTTTCCGCCATGAACACCAAGCGCGCCTACAAGCTCCGTATCCTTTTGTTGTTTATTCCAAATTTTCTCTGATTTCATCTTTTAGGGTTTGTCTGTGGGAAGTTTTGATTTTACTCCAGTACCGCTTTTAGCTCTGGTTCACGAGATCTGTATGCACTTCTTAGCTTTTTTGTTTTGAGCTTTATTAATGACTGTTGGGTATCTGTGTGCTTCCAACTTTAAAGAACTTTTTAAGTCAATTTTTTTTTTTTTATAACTTTGATGAGAGTATTGCTTAGCCCTTAACTTACATTTGGAAATCCACAGAGGAATTTGTGGCACATTCTGCTGCTGTTAATTGTCTTAAGATTGGGAGGAAGTCCTCCAGGGTTCTTGTAACTGGTGGGGAAGATCACAAGGTCAATCTTTGGGCTATTGGTAAGCCCAACGCTATTCTGGTCAGTTCTTACTTCTCCGTCCATTGCTTTCTATTGGGGACTGCCTCTGGTAGATTATGAGTCAGTTCTAGGGGGAATGCGACATACTTTAGATATAATGTAGTTGAGCGGGTTGGAAGATTGTCTGTCTGACGCCTGTCTACTTTTGGGTGTTTTGTGGTCAGAGCTTGTATGGGCATTCGAGTGGGATTGATTCAGTAACGTTTGATGCTTCAGAAGGCTTAGTAGCAGCAGGAGCTGCTAGTGGTACAATTAAACTTTGGGATCTCCAGGAGGCAAAGGGTAAGTTTAGTAGTTCTATGATCTTCTTAATTTTTACTCTTCTCATTCTCATTTTAGTCAGCTACACCCAGCTCTTATACTTACTAGATATGTAAATTTTTTTGTTGCATCTATGAGAAGTTGTCAGAACTCTCACTGGTCACAGGTCGAATTGCATAGCCGTAAACTTTCACCCTTTTGGCGAGTTTTTTGCTTCTGGATCTCATGACACAAATCTTAAGATATGGGATATAAGAAAGAAGGGTTGCATCCATACTTACAAGGGTCACACTCGAGGGATCAACGTACTCAGATTCACTCCAGATGGTCGTTGGATTGTTTCTGGAGGAGAAGATAATGTTGTGAAGGTTAGTAGCTGCCTTTTTCCTTTCTTAGTGTGTATTGGGGAGGACAACTGAGGAGTCAATTTGATAAAATTCAGAATTTTTACTTTCCGAGGATACTTTGAAGAACAATACCACATTTTGTTTAATAGGCATAGACTGGTGCTGAGAGATGTGTGGATGAGAACATGCTATTTGCTGTCACCTCTCTGCGGCTGAACATGCTATTATTTAGGGGAAAACTTTTGCTTAGTGCTAACATACTACCTGATAAACTTGAATACTTAGATTATCTGGCTACCCTACTCTTTTAAGATTATCGCTTTGTCTCCTCTGATTTTTGTACTGCTTAGTGCTTACTATACTTGTTATCCTGAAAAGGAAATTACCTGCAATTTTCGCCTTTTTTCTCTTAACGTTGGATCTCATTTGTGGGTTGCTTTCACCAGGTGTGGGATTTGACTGCTGGAAAACTTTTGCATGAGTTTAAGAGTCATGAAGGGCAAATTCAGAGTCTAGATTTTCATCCCCATGAATTTCTGCTAGCAACAGGTCTGTATCACACTTACTAGGGAAACTTCATAACGTTGAAGCTCTTAGATTTTCAGGGTGACATAGAGATATCACAATGATATGAACCTGATTTATTCGTAAAGCTAAATGTGCTATGAGCAAGATTACATGTATAAATAACCCCAGCATCATTAGACCACTTTGCATCATCGACTCTTAATAACTCACATATTTACAGCTTTTTTTATATATTTAGCGTTCGGCTATTTCTTTTTATGGCATCCTTTACCTTACGTCAGTATTCACAGAATTTATGTTTTTTTTCTTTTTCTTTTGCCTATGGTAATAGGTTCCGCTGATAAGACTGTAAAATTCTGGGACCTTGAAACATTCGAGCTTATTGGTTCTGGTGGAACTGAGGTATCATGTGTTGTCTGTACTACTCCTAGGGTATGCACTGAGTCTAGTTCGAGTATTCGATCTTTATAATATTCTCATTTTTCAGACTACTGGGGTCCGATGCCTGACCTTCAATCCAGACGGAAAGAGTGTGCTTTGTGGATTGCAAGAAAGTCTCAAAGTAAGTTCTTCCGGATGTCTCAGTTAGAGATATATGAACTTAACAAATCCCTCTTTCAAGGATATACCACTTACATATCACTGCTTTTAATCTTATTATACATGTTTGCTGTCCTTTTTCACCAACTTCCATGCAAATCGTAGATTTTCTCATGGGAGCCAATAAGATGTCATGATGGAGTGGATGTTGGATGGTCAAACTTGTCGGATATGAATGTTCACGAGGGAAAGCTTCTTGGTTGCTCATACAATCAAAATTGTGTAGGCGTGTGGGTTGTGGACCTCTCGGTATCTCTCTCTCCCTGCATGCTTTGTTATAGTTTCGCCTGTTCCGTAGTTTTATCTCTAAGCTCTCCATCCAATTTTCTAATGATATTCTCAGCGCACTGAGCCTATGAGTGGAGGCGCCAATCAGTCAAATTCCCATCCAGAGAAAACATCAGGCTCAGGCAGAGAACAAGCAGGTCTGAACGATAACAGCTCAAAGGTTATTCTCGGAAAGTTGCCTGGTTCCCAGAAAGTGGATCCTTTATTGAAGGAAACAAAGTCTCTTGGAAAATTATCTGTTTCTCAAAACTCGGATCCTTTGCCAAAAGAAACAAAGTCTACCGGAAGGTCATCAGTATCTGAAAGTTCAGATCCTTTGGTAAAGGAACCAAAGCCTCACGGAAAGTTGTCAGTTACTCATAGCGCAGACGCAGTAAAAGAGTCAAGAACACTGTCATGTAAGTTTTACTTTATTCTCTATTTTCTTTCTCTTTACGCTCTTTGCTATAATGTTACGGCTTATTATTATTGCATTTTTGGTTTGTCTGCTATTTGCTGAAGCCACCGGAGGTATATCAGACTCTCCTAGTCCTCGCAGAGTTACTTTGACCAATGCTCCGAAAGTTGCTTCTGGTGTTTCTACAGTTGTCCCTACTGCTGCAGCCTCAAAGAGGAATTTTGGAAAAGCTAACCCAAAGGCGAATCCTCCAGTAGTCAATAAAGAAGATTATTTTCAAGTTATTGTCCCCAGAACAGACCCAATAATTGAGCAGGCATCTGAATCCAGAGCAGAACTTGACATAATTGGAAGAACTATGCCATATTCACTGCAGTCAAAGGCTGCTGATTCTCGAAGGTTGTTGAGCAGCAGAAATGAGCCAGATCGACCAACCAGTTCGCTTCTTGAAAGGTCGCAGTCTCAGCCTATAGAACCAAATACTTTACAAGATGGAAATACATATCCTAGTGACGAAGGTGGCACATGGGATACAGCTGAGAGAACAACTAAAGATAACAGATACAGGGGATTTGGAAGGTTTAGTTCAAGATCACTGGTGAGATCACCTCCGAGCAATTACGACCAAAGCTGTATGTTTAAACGCCTTTTGCAGTCTTCCTTTGTTTTAGAGCAAATATGAATGACATTTGATATTGCTCAACTATCTTGGCATCTTAGTTACGGAGAACACTTTTATGAGTTTCTGAAGGACTTGGGTTTATATATATATAAGTTCCTAGGAATCAGTCTTTAGGTATATATGTTGTTTCTTAGTACATTGTTTTAGTAACATAACTTCTTATTTAGGTGGTCCTAGGAATCAGTCTTTTTTAGTACGTCTATATTATAGATACGTATGTTGAGTTTTCTGGATCCTGTGCTCAGTTCTAAGCTAACTAACTCTTTATTTCAGCTGACTTGAGTAGCTATAATGCAAATAGAGATTCAAGTCCTACGGAAAGTCGAAAAGGAGGTAACTCTTTCTGAACATTTGTTTTTGTTTTTCCCTTTTAATGTGCGTATGAAAAAAATCTCATTATCTGCCTTGACATACTAGGAAGACTGCATTCCCTCGTTCTAAATAGGGAAAGAAGAGGAAGATTTTCAAACTTTGAGGGTCCTATTTCGAGTTCTTCCGGTGGAAACATGACTGCACCAAGCATTCGCTCTCCCAATATGGTAATGACATTAAAGTTTTGTTTTTTATTTGGGATCTCGAGGCTATGAAACATGGACTGTAGAAACGAATAATGAGGAAGGGCAAAATAAAGAGCGACGAGTAATTAGTCAGATGTCAGATCCTTTTTTATAAACTTTCAACTGATCCTACATCTTCAGCGTTTCAGTAGACATTAAAATTCCCAGTTACCAGTCTTCAACATCTCATATAGTCATGCTTACGCTGTGTTCCTACATCTCAAGCAGAGAGGAAATCATGTGCCAGTTGATCAAGGAATCCCTTCTGCTAGCGAAGAAGATACAGTTGCAGACATAATGGGGCAACACGATCAATTTGTCAGCACTATGCAGTCCCGCTTGGCTAAGTTACAGGTAACACCAAGAAAGTATAGACTATGATAATTCTTTTGGTCTGTTTTACTAATTAGAATGCTAGCAGTAAAATAATTCATAGATTTCCATAAACATTGTTTATGTTCTAAATAGCTTCACTCAATTTGCAGGTAGTCCGTAGATATTGGGAAAGAAATGATATTAAAAACTCGATAAGTTCAATTGAGAAGATGGCTGATAATGCTGTAAGCAACTTCTGTTTGTTTCCTTTCAAATCATTGTATATAAAAACAACACGTATATATTTTCCACTTACGCAAACTCTCATTACTTTATTTGGTACAGGTCGTTGCGGATGTTCTACTTATAGTAAACGAGAGACCTGAAATTTTGACACTGGATACTTGTACCTCCCTTCTTCCCCTTTTGACAGCTCTTCTTGGGAGCAACGTGGACCGGTAAGCTATTAATTATGAAGAACATAATGACATGGTCATCCGTAGTTTGGTTTTGTTTTTGTTTTCTAATAACCGTTTCCTGTCTCTAGTCATTTGAGTGTCTGCCTGGATATGCTGCTTAAGCTGGTAAGAATGTATGGGTCACAAATTTACTCGTCGCTGTCGGCTCCATCATCTGTTGGTGTAGATATTGAGGCTGAGCAAAGGTTGGTTCGCGCTTCAATCTTACCCTTCATTGTAATTTTCGATTGCAATTTACTCTCTTATTTAAGTCAGATATGTTTTTGGTATTCAGGATGGAGCGGTACAGTTGTTGCTTTGTAGAACTCGAGAAAATCAAGGCTTGTCTTCCCTCTTTAGCAAGGTGAGTAAATTTCATCTACTGGATAATAAAGAGTTAAAATGGTTCTTTTCTCTCTTTTTTTTTTTTTCCTTTTTGTCTAAGTCTATTATCTTACGTCTTATATATCTCTTTATGGATATGCAGAAGAGGAAATTTGGTGGCAAAGACTCTGCATGAACTCAACTTAACATTTCAAGAAGTTTCATCGTGATGACTCCGTACTTTTTGGATGTGGATTTGTTCCAATGTGGAGTTTAACAACACTAAGCTAATTCTACCAAGCTAACCAAAAGAGTCTTTGGAAGACTAACTAACCCTCGCGTATTGCGTCTGGCCACTGCTCGGGTCGGTAACCTTTGCTTTGCAGGAGCAAAATCTCCACGGTACTGTCTCAGTTTCAAGCTAACTTGGTGTGTAAAGAGCCATTTCGGCTGTTGTATTGATCTAGGTTATCATTTTTTCCACACTGTTTAGCTATTTGTTCTTAAGAGCACAAAAGAGAAGCCTATATATAACAAAACTGGTTTTCTAGAGATTCAGATCTTGAAATACTTGTAGCCAAAATCGGGATTTGTCATTCCCTCTTCCCAATCTCCCAGTCTTTTACCACCAAATACTACTTGTTGAATGCCCAAGTACCTGAAAATTTCAAATAAACAAAGATTAAAGTTTTCTGCAACAAATAAGGAATCAATCAAAGAGGATATAAGGAAACAAACAAGTTCTCTTGTGTTACTTACTCTGAACTCAAAACTGTCAAACAGTTGAGAAGCACATCAAGGGCGAAGATATCAGAAGTACCAAGATCAACCCTACAACAAACAGTGCAAGTAAAGTTCAGACTTTTTTTTTTTGTTGGTCAAAGTAAAGTTCAGACTAATTACACGGTTTTTAAGGAAATAGGCATCTTTAAAGGTAGATCAATTGTAGTGATCTTAGAAAAACTAAACTAATTAAATAATGGTCTATATTTAAGAACACACATTCAACAGTTCTTGTATAAGAACAATTTTCAGTTACTTAAGAACAGTTATACCTACTATTCAACATTTTTATTATTTTAAAATCCTTAAGAACACAATAAGTGTTATAGCAATAAAGATGGATATGTCAGAACAGTTGCTTACCACACACGACCCCAATTGTCTTGAAATTCGACATCACTGATGTCATGAAACGATGAAGGCATCACTTTGAAGCCCTTCTCTCCGTCGTAGAGAGGATCATATTCTAGAGATGAGTTTGCTAGCTGCAATCATAGTTTAGAGTATATCATTCAGACCAGAGTGAGGATGACCATGGAAAGAGGATGAAAAACATAATTCACAACTGAAATTGATGGTGGTGTAATTGATAATAGATAAAGATACAAACCTGTAAGTTAGATGTGTTGAAAGCGCCCAATCTCCCCATAACATACCATGCCTGTATAACCTGTTAACAAAAGAAAGAAATGGAAGAAGCATTGAGTCATCAGAACAAGACTCGGCGTTTTGCAATCAATAGCAAGAAGAAGATCAATTTCTTACACTTCCAATAAGATCAACATCTCGATCTGAAGGCGTTCCATAGAGCTCAAACCATATGAAGGAATCAACAGGATTGAAACTGCAGTCATCAAAATAAGAATACTGGTCAAATAACAGTAAGTAATATTTATGGAATAAGATTCTGAAGTAGTACTCTTTGAAGTTGCTCACTCTCTGAAGTTAACTTTGAAAGAAAGCACAGAACCAGTCTTCTGCTTTTGGAAATCTTTTCCCTTCTTCCTAACTCTTTCTTCAACCTGAATAGATTAGTAAACACAAACATCTCGAACATCACAATCGATACATAGAAATGTCTGGTCATATGCCAAATCTTCATTAGCAGAGAAGTAAAGTCACTCAAATCAACAACAAATTTACCTTCTTTCTCATGAGCTCAGGGTTTCCAATGCTATCACCAAGAACAGCTCGAAGCTCTTCATCATCTTTACACGCACTTTCCAGTACCCTGCACATATAAGTTCCACCAATTCAGCAAACGTTTCACGAAATTCTCGTGATTTAGGCAAAAACACAAACACTTGGAGTGCAAAATGAAGTACTTGGCCCAAGATGGGTAATCGTGAAGACGATCGTAGTCGCGTTTTCTCTTCTCTTCTCTAACCTTGAGTAATCTCCTTCCTCTCGCCGACGTCCCCGACCCTTTCTTCTCCGCCGACACTCCGCCGTCATTTTCACCGGCGAGGTTGTCGGAATTAGCAGAAACAGCGACGAGAGTTGGAAAATTACGTTTGTGGGGAGAGAATGGTTGTGTCTGAGAGATAAAGAAGGGGGAGAAACCAAAATTGAGATTCATGTTGCATGAAGACGACAACGATAAGAGATTATTTTCGTACATTTTCTTGTTCGATCTATTCGCGTTCTCGGTTCCAGTAACCAACAAGCTCAAGTTTGTGTTTCCTGCGTTCTTGTTTATAAAATTTTGCTCTTTCACATTTTCTCTTAAACTCAGAATTAATCATCGGATTAACAACATTTTAAACTCGGTTCAATCCGGTTATGACTAACTTATCCGGTAGAGAAGCCAAACCAATAGAATACTCACTAGTCCGAAAACCATGGTGACCGGATGTAACTCTATCAAACAATTTGGTCTATATTGAATAGCAAACCGAACTGAAACCTGACTTCTTGGTGGTTCTTGTGATCATATATACTTCTCACATGACCACAATCCACTTCTCCCCTTAATGGACTGCGGATTACAGTTTACACCTACACCTTCGACTTATGTAGTCATGGCTACAACAAAAAAAGTTGCAGCAAAAGAACCATCCACATTGACCTTAAAACACTCACAGGAATCAATTCCTTACTACTCTCATGCGATTTGAGATGAATCAGTATTGCTACTAACTTAAAAGACTCCTACAAATATCACAAACTGCAAAAGAATGTACTTCACCCGAATAAGCACCTTGAAGAAACAAACTGATGTCATTCCTTTTAGTTCCTGATCCTAAACTACAAACCAAGATTATCAGTATAAGAATCAACTGAAAAAACTCTTCTACTTTACAACCCCCCAACGGATGATAGAATTTGAGGATAAGATGTTGATCATTTGAAGCAAACCCCCAACACAAATGCAAAAATCAGTTTTAGTAGACTTCCAAGCCCGTCAATGGATCATCAAGAAACAGCTTTCAACATAAGTAAGTACAAAAAAAGAAGCAATAGAGGATTCAAGAATGGGTGGAATCTTATGTATATAATAAGCTAAGATGTATACAAAAGTACATACAAACAAACCCATTCATTCACAAAAGATTTCTCAAGTCTAATAATATCAGAAAGAGAAAGAAGAAGAAAGCTTTTGCCTTTTTTATAGATTCAATCACGGATCAATTAACTCGAACTCATCTTCCTTAAGATGCGTGAAGAACTTAACAGGGCCACGACCTTCAATCTCTTTCACAAACTGTACCTTAAACGGCAGATTAGCTGAGATTCGTTTTCCTTTCCAAAGAACAACGTAATCTTTGATAAAACCTTCCATACCCATCAATTCAACCTCTGGAACACGAACCACATGGTAAACTTTCAACGGCGCCGTAACCCTAACCCTAGCCCCAATCTTCTCCTTGGCTTTCTCATCTTCCTCCTTCTCAAGTGACGTCGTTGATGACGAAAGATCAGCGTCCGCGTCTACAGAAGCCGCCGATTTCACTGCAGTATCGCAACGAATCGTCGATTTCCGCGAGATTGAGAAGGCGCATTTGCTTCGACCGTAGGAAGTGGATAATGAGGTAGGTACCAAGATAGACGAAGATGAAGAAGAATAGATCGCTTTGCGTCCGTTAACAGAAGCACACTCTTGAGATGACGGAGGACGAACGGCGGCGATAATCGCCGGTGACAGAGCGTAACCACTAGTCATCTGCGCCGGGGAAAAAAAAATCTTAAAGAAAGTGAGAGTAAACGAAAAAAGATTAATTGTTTTAGCGCCTCATCTATTTATATAAGATGCTTAATTTAATTTAGGTGATTACTAATTTTTGCTAATTATTTGCTTTTCGGATTAGTTTTGGATAATGAAGGTGACGCGTGTCAGACTTAAGACAATGTAAGGGATGAGGAACTTGTGGCTTCAGTTAAAGAATCCAACACTGTAAATATCTTTTGAGACAGATATTATTATTGGCAGCATTTCATAAAACACAAAAAAAAACTATATATTAATTTTTTTATATATCCACAATAGTACCAAAATCAATGAAGTCAATTGAAAGATAAACAAAAAAAAAAAGAGAGGTAGGAGTAATGGCTTTGTGTTGAGTCCCAGGTTTCACTTGTGGTGGCATTTACGATCTCCATTGTTGCTACTATGACGAGAATTTAGAGTAGCTTTCTTTCACCATTGTCTTAACATATAGCTCTCCTGCTCTATATGAAGATCTTACCTGCAAAGAAGTATATATAACCACTTTAATATAAGCACATTTCTGGTTCTTCAATGTTCGCAGATATTTTTGATAGAAAGAGATCGAGAGTAAGAGCTAGTTCGTGGCTTTACCAGTGGACCACTTGCAACATAGCGGAATCCTATTGATTCTCCGTATGTTTTCCAGAAATCAAACTTCTCAGGTGTGACATACTCTTTCACAGTCAGATGCAATGGAGTTGGCTGCATTGTATATCAAAAGAATGGTCAATTTGATGTTCTTTGGAAACTGAGATCTTTCTGTGTTGGAAACATGCGAGTGATAGTCTGATATATGTTGAACTAATAATTTTACCTGTAAATACTGGCCAAGTGTTAGAATGTCAACATCTATTGCTCTTAAATCATCCATTGCTTCCTTCAACTCTTCGTCTGTTTCTCCCAGACCAAGCATTATAGATGTCTTTGTGATCATTCCAGGTTTGCTGATCTTTGCATGTTTCAAAACCGACATGCTCTGCTCATATCTGCATTCGCCACATGTGATCCACATTTAAAAAATATATTTATAAAAGAGATTCACTACAACTAGAGATGCATAGAACTTGACTGTGTAATAAGAGAGACAAGCTGACTACCCATAACAGAGGATCAATTCACTGCTCAGCCCATCTATGCCATAACCAAATTCAGAACAAACAAAAAAAATATAGAACAAGTAAACAAAACTCACCCAGCCCTAGGATCTCTTACGAGTCGCTGAAGCCTTTTCACAGTCTCGACATTGTGAGCAAAAACATCCAATCCCGAGTGCACAAGAGTATCGACAGCCTCCAAGTCCCCACGGAAATCAGAAGTTAAGCATTCTATCATTATATCCGGCTTATGTCTCTACAAAGATGAGATATACATTTTCATTTTCACATTCTGAAACCAAATTCGTGTTATGCACAAAAAAGTATTCTTACGAATACGAGATCAAGGGACAGAGCTCTTATCCTGTAAACTTGAACTGACAACTATGAGCATACTTACTTCTTTCATTACTTATGACTTCAATAACATATTGCATAAGAAGTTACCTTCATAGCTTTGACAGTCTGCGCAAAATGTCCACTTCCACCATCAGGTATATCGTCACGGTCTACACTGGTGATAACTATGTAGTCTACACTGCAACAAAGGAAAACCCAAGAGAGCATATCATATACTACACCAATCATATATTAAAAACGATGCATAAGTGACTGTTGAGACTGCAATGACACCATTTTAGATATAAGCAGATTACTCAGAATAGGAATCAAATAAAATTCACATACCCCCAACTGGCTATGGCCTTGGCAGTGTTCTCTGGTTCCATTGGGTCAGGAGGAGACGGATTTCTACTGGTTTTAACAGCACAAAATCTACAACCACGAGTACAAGTATCACCAAGAACCATGATGGTTGCAGTTGCTACACCATCACCACCTCCATTCCAACACTGCACATCATCATAAACCAAAATTAAGAACCTTTAAAGAAACAAAACCAAACTTACAATTTCTCATACCCACAATTCATAAAACCGATACATTTCAACAATGGTAGAGATAAAGAAAATGCTAACCTCGCCGATGTTAGGGCACTGAGCTTCCTCACAAACAGTGTTGAGATTGAGACGAGATAGAGACTCCTTCACCTCCTGAAACCTCTCACCTTGTGGAGCCTTTTGTCTCAACCAAGAAGGTTTCTTCACATTCGGATCTCTCCCCGTGAATGGACCCATCTTCGGCATTCCTCCTGGGTAAGGCTCGCTCTTTTTCCCTTCTGACTCCATCAAACTCTTCTTCAAAGACGACGACCCTTCCATCTCCGACGACAAAGACACCGCATTGGTCATCATCGGCGACGAGACATCCCCGGAATCGCATCGGATTCTGAAACCCAAATTCAATAATTTACTGGAATGATGATGAAGATGATGCTTCTGAGTCGAGATCGAAATTGAGAAAGTGGGTTTCGTGAATGAACAATGATGAATCATGATGTTTTTTCTTTTCTTTTGCGTCTGTGTGTAAACTGGGAAAAAATGGAGTTTAGTGTAGAAGAAGAGACTCTGGTTTGGTTAGCAACTTTGGGAAATCCGCCAACGACTCCTGCGGGTAATTTGGTTCGGTTTATACCGGTTTTATTCGGTTTATTCGGTTATGAATTTTAGATTTATTCGGTTAGTGGGTTTTATCTTTAAATTAAATCAAGACCAGTTTACGATTCCATCCACTATGTTCTCGAAGGACTAAGGAGAACATAAACCCTAATCATCCATCATATCATATAATATAAAGCTTCGCCGCCGTCAAAAGAGGAGGAGGAAGTAACTGATTGTTTAACAATGGCGAAGGTGGAAGAGATTGAGCACGACGAAGAGCAGAATATCGAGAAAAGGGTGAGGAAGAAAGGTAAACACGACAAGCCGAAGCCATGGGACGATGACCCAAACATCGACCGTTGGACTGTCGAGAAGTTCGACCCGGCATATAATCCCACCGGCATGCTCGCTACTAGCAAATTCTCCACACTCTTTCCTCAATACAGAGAGAAGTATCTTCAGGATTGTTGGCCTAGAATCGAATCCGCTCTCAAGGAATATGGTATCGCCTGCAAGCTCAACCTGGTGCGTTCCCCCCTTCCCTCTTTACGGTCTAGTTGCTTTTTTTTTTTTTTCTGGGGTTTTATTGATATGTTTGATGTTGTTATAAATTGTAGGTAAAAGGTTCTATGACTGTTAAAACGACGATGAAGACAAGAGACCCATTCATCATTATCAAAGCTAGGGATTTGATTAAGCTTCTTTCCAGAAGTGTCCCTGCTCCTCAGGTATTATTACGTTTTTACAACTCTAGGTTCTAACAAATTTATGTGAAGTCTGTTACTTTATGATATTTGTGGTTATGGATCTTCTTTTCACTTTGCATCATTACAGGCAATTAAGATTCTAGACGATGAGATGCAATGTGATATCATCAAGATTGGTAACTTGGTTCGGAATAAGGTACAATTCAGTCACCCCTGTGTCTAAGTTCAATTATCTCACTCACCCCTGTGTTTGCATTTTGATCCTTATCGATGTTGGTATATCTAAAGACAATGTGTAACGTTGATATCACATTCTACTATAAACATGTGATTACTTTAAAATGATTGAATGTAATGTCATTCTGTATATAGCATGCATAGTCAGCAGGTCCTAATATAGACTTTGTCTTTGCAGGAAAGATTTGTTAAAAGAAGGCAGCGACTTGTGGGTCCTAATTCCTCTACCTTGAAGGTTTGTCAACTATCTAGTTCAAAGTCCTATATTTAACAGAGAGATGTTTAGTGATACTAGTCGTGTAATGCGTAAGAGGTTGTGCGAAACTGTTGTTGTATGCTCATGTCATATGTGTTTTGAGGCTTAATAATTTTGGTTTCTTGCAGGCGCTGGAAATATTAACCGGCTGTTACATTCTAGTTCAGGTAATCATGTGTTTCTTTTGCAAATGTCTCACTTCAGTCGTACATTTTTTGTTTCTTTGGATTTTTTTATATTTACTTGCTCCGTGGATTTAACAGGGAAGTACTGTAGCCGCAATGGGTTCATGGAAAGGTCTCAAACAAATCAGAAAGATTGTGGAAGAGTGCGTACAGAATAAAATGCATCCTGTATACCATATAAAGGTTTTTATGGAAAATCTTTCACTTATTTTTTGGTTCTATGTGCTTCACTTTCTCACGAGATGTTGGTGTAGAAGCTTTTTCATTAGACCATGTCAAATGGATTCATATACTTGTTAACTTGGTTATGCAGGCACTCATGATCAAAAAGGAACTGATGAAGGATCCAGCTCTTGCAACTGAAAGCTGGGATAGATTTCTTCCAACATTCAAGAAGTATGGGATTCTCAATTTATTGATTAGTGTTTTGAGTGACATTTCTTAAATCGTCAGTAACTCATGAGTGGAGCGCATTTCAAATTTGATTTGTCAGGAAAAATGTTAAGCAAAAGAAGCCCAAAAGCAAGGAGAAGAAGCCATACACACCTTTCCCTCCTCCACAACCGCCTAGCAAGGTAGGAAAATTGCTTATGTGAATTATCTACCAATTCCTATATCGTTGTTGTCCATATCCTCCTATTGCATGTTTTTCGTTTGTGTTTCTATGTTGTTAAACTCTGTATGTTACAACGTTTCTCAACATGGTTTTACTATATTTGCGCTGTTTAGTGTCTGCTTTCTAGTCTTTATACGCTAATGCATGGTTTTGAACTTGTTATATGATTTTGTTCCAGATTGATTTACAATTGGAGTCTGGAGAATACTTCATGAGTGACAAAAAGAAGTCAGAGAAAAAATGGCAGGAGAAGCAAGAGAAACAGACAGAGAAGAGTACAGAAAACAAAAGAAAGAGAGATGCCTCATTCCTCCCACCTGAGGTCTCTCTTTTAAATTGATTGTCAAATCGCGTCTCTCTACCTTTAAACTAATTCCAAAACCTTAAAAAGTCCAAACACTTGACTTTGTTTGATTGGTTATATCGCAGGAACCTGTGACCAACAACAAGTCAACCAATTCAGAGGATGGAAAGAGCGATATAAACGAGTTAACAAACTCCTTGAAGGTAAAACGAATAACCGCACACCTCTCTCTTGTGTTGCTTTGGGGAATTTGTACTGAGTTGGTTTTTGTTGTTATGATATTCGCAGAGCAAGACAAAGGAGTTGAAAAAGCAGAAGAAGACACACGAGAGAGTGAATGCAGAGGATTATATTGTTGCCCCATCTGCTGAACCTTCCAAGAAGAAATCCAAAAAGAATAGAGATTAAATTCTAAAACTTGTTTTTATCTTAAAAAAAAATATTAAAAACATGTGTTCAAAGCTATAAAACAAGTTGAAACTTTTGTTTTTATGGATTCATTGCAGTTGCAGGTGATGTTATAAAAAAAAAGTTTAAAAATTTTCTGATTAATTTCGTTCTATTACTCCTATAATATTCGTAATTTCCTTTTTTTTTTTTTGTTGTTTCAAAATCTTAATTTTCTAAATTTAGAAGATATCTTTACGAGATTTAAATGCAATATAATAACAACCTGTTAAATCGTTGGTAATTTATGAATTTATGTAAAATAGTTGTGATGTAGCCGACGATATTGCAGTTGTTTGCTCTGTTTCCATTTTTGGGTTTTGACCGGTTAATTAAAATTTACTCTCAGAATCTTTTTATTAAAAGAAGAAGAAGAAGAAGAAGAAGAAGAGGGCACGTGGTGAATGGAGAAGATGCTTTACTGCCACTACTGGTCCTTGCCTTCTCCTCCCTAATCAAAGTCGCCTGAGAGAATCTGAGCTCTCTCTCTCTCCCCTTTTTTATTTCCTTTTTTTTTTATAATCCCTGCCGGAGATTTTGTCCTTTCCGTCAATCTCTACACGAAGAACTCCACTCTCCAGCGGCGATTCGCGAGGCGACGACTTTGTTTTTTTTTTCCATCTTCCAGTTTGGTAATTACTTCTTAGAGCTAGATAGATAGAGGTGTGTGACTTCTTTATTTTTCTTCTTAGGTTTTGAGAGATAAGAGTAATGGGGGATATAACTTGGGTTGAGGAGGGTAATAACAATGTCTCTGCAATATCATCGAGGAAAAGAAAAGCTAGACCTAAAAGATTCGAATTCATAGGATGGGGTTCGAGACAACTCATTGAGTTTCTCAAATCACTTGGTAAAGATACTACTGATATGATCTCTCGCTATGATGTTACTGATACCATTGCTAAGTACATTGCAAAAGAAGGTCTTTTGGATCTTTCTAATAAAAAGAAAGTTAAATGCGATCGAAGGTTGCTTTCTCTTTTCGGGACTAGGACTATTTTCAGAATGAAAGTCTATGATTTGTTGGAAAAGCATTACGCTGAGAATCAGGATGATTCGGATTTTGATTTTCTTTATGATGATGAGACGCCTCAGATCATTTGTCACTCTGATAAGGTAGCTAAATTGGCGAGTAAGGTTGTTGTTAAGAAGAAACCTAGAGTTAGAGGTACTTTTGCTGCGATTGTTAGTGATAATATCAAGCTTATCTACTTGAGAAAGAGTTTAGTTTATGAACTGATCAAGTTTCCTGACACCTTTGAGGGTAAAATGTTGGGGAGTTTTGTGAGGGTTAAGTCTGACCCTAATGATTATCTTCAGAAGAACCCTTATCAGCTTGTTCAGGTTACAGGTAATTTTTCTCAATGTTCTTTATTGATTTGCGTTTGTTTCGGCCTCATTTATATGGAACAAGATGGTCACATCACTATGATTATGTCTCTTTTGCTTACATATAATTCTGGTTCTGTTGTAGAAAGTTGAGCTCTCTTTGTGCTTTTGTTTTGTCTGTTAACTAGGCGTGAAGAAGGAACATGGGACTGATGATTTTCTTCTTCAGGTTACAAACTATATGACAGACGTTACTATATCTGTGCTCTCTGATGATAATTTCTCCCAGGTAATTTACTTTTGATATATTTCGTTCCGCAAATTTTTACTTCTGATCTATGGAGTGTCAGGTATCCATGTGTTCTGAGAACCAGCCACTGGGCTTCTCTTTTCTAGTTACGTAAATTGTCATTCATGATTACAATATTTGACCAACGCCCATTCTAGCCAATATAAACTTTTTAGATTTATCATAGATTCATAGCATTATGTAAACTTTTTGTAGGAAGAATGTGAAGATTTGCAGCAGAGAATAAAGAACGAGCTTCTTAAGAAGCCTACAATTGTAAGTTTTCCCATTTTGCTGTGGTTTGAAAGATATTTATTTTCGCTCTCTCTGTTAAAGATTTACAGATTTCTATCATAAATCTAGCCTTGCTGTTATGGCGTTTCAGATTTTGTAGTTCTTAAATCATAGTTCATTTTGATCCTTCGATAGGTGGAGATGGAAGAAAAGGCTAGAAGTTTACATGAAGATCAGACAAAACACGTATGTTTGCGAACATCCTCTCGTGCTTCATTTCTGTATATCTTATTCATCATGCTTATGAATGTGACTACAATGATAGCACATGAAGAACGGTCCTTTTACAATGATCAACTTTTAACTGTTAGGCAGAAAAAAGCGACTTGTGGTCCTTTATTTTTCTAACTGACCGTCAATTTTTGGTGACGGCCTTTTTAGTGGCTTGGAAGAGAAATTATACAGTTACAAAGGCTTATTGATCGGGCCAATGAGAAGGGATGGCGAAGAGAATATCCTTTTATGACGTTATAATATGTTTCTATTGCTTTATTTTTCAATGAAGAATATTGTTTGTTCGTAGAAAGTGATAATGAGATCTGAAATAAGAAAAGAAAAAAACGTCTTTGATTAGAGTTTTTCCTTGATTTATTGAGTTGTTACGCTGTCTGAGTACCTGGAGAAGAAGGTTCTTCTTCAAAATCCAGAAGAACAGGCCCGGCTATTCCGTGAAGTTCCAGAAGTTATTGAAGAGAAACTTGTAACAAACCCTGAAGCGTCCCCTGAGGCTCATAATAGTGACAACGAGCAACAATTGAGTGAATCTCCATTATCGTGCATCCAAGAAACCCCAGAAGTCCGCAACCTCTTTGGTGGAGAAGATCAACAGTGCAATGGCTATCTAATATCAAACCCCAACACAACTCCGGGAATCACGTCTCATGCTATGGAATTAAACGAGAGATTGCCAAGTTGGATTGCTTCTGCAGGTGCGTCTTAACATTTATAGGGTTAACTGTTTTACTGTGTTGCATCTTACCAACATTGTTCATGCTATTCATCTCTAACTTTGACTTGTCTTGCCTGTGACGATATACTTGCATCTTATCTGCCTTCTATTGTTATAGATGTTGAGAAGACAGTGATATTACTGCTCTGCAATAGAAAATTTTAGATTTACCCGAAAATTAGAAACTTCAAGCCAGAGGAATTGAAACTTCATGTACACTTTGTAGATGCATTTTTAGGCTAAGGCATCTGGTGGTATCAACGTTTTTGTTTCTCTTTCTTTCTTTCTTTTTTCCGTTGGTTGAATCTGAAAGAAAAAAAGCGAGCAAAGAATGCTAGTGAAAGAAAATTAAAGAGAGGTATAATAATCTCTTTGTAGCTATGCTGGTTTTCAGAAAGGAATTAGCATAGGAATCTTTAAAAGATTTGAGATTGATTTGTGACAACTTGTTTCTCTGATTTGCTATATTCAAACCTGTTTTAAAAGGTTGAGATGGTTCTGCAATTGATACCAATCCCTATTCTTCTGAATTAACAGGTGATGAATATCTTCATGGAGATGTAAAGCAGATAGCAAATGGCATCATTGGAGGAGAGACACCGGTTAAAGAGTCTGAAGTTTCTCAGCATCAGTCAGTAACTAATCCCAACAACGTATCTCAAACTCAACCAAATCCATCAGAGATAATCGAACTGAGCGATGATGATGAAGATGACAACGATGATGGAGAGACCCTTGACCCTAGAGTTGAAGATGTTCAGGTTCCGTGTTATGACAAAGAGAAGTTCAACTGGCTATACAAAGATCCGCAGGGTTTTGTACAGGGACCTTTCTCTCTCATGCAACTCAAAGCTTGGAGCGACGCAGATTACTTCAGCAACACCTTCAAGGTTTGGATGACAGGACAAAGCATGGAATCCGCAGTTTTACTAACGGATGTTCTTCGTCGAGTTTAACTAATGGAATACTTGGAAGACTATTAGATCAGTTTCAAGAGTGGTTTGAGTTAGCTGTTACCGTCTGTCTTTATTTTCGAACTGCAAAAGGTTTTGCTCCTCCTTTTTAAGTAAACAGCGAATAAAAAAAGGATGTGAAGCTCACACAGTGTTATATAACCTTTGACTCCATGAGTATAAACAATTGTTTGATCCCATCATTGCTTTTGAAGAATCTTGTCTTACATTTATAGTAAATCTCGTTGGAAAAAAGTCTGAAACAGGAAGAAAAAAAAAGAGATATATGGAAATTAAACTAATGTTTGATAACGAGTGTTTTCCAAATAAGCATAGGTGTTAATTTGGTTTATGTGATTTAACGTAACATGCATTCTCTCATTTCATATTACTTGGTAGTCTTACCAAAATAAAAAAGATTGTTTTACACCAATCTTTTTTTTTCTCTTTTTTAATCAGTTTTATCCTTAATTATTACGCAGTAATATAAAATAAATTTTTAACTTTAAAACGAAAAATAAAATAAAAAATATAAAATAATTATTACACTATTTTGTTTGATATACATAACTAAGTTACAAAAGTTGTAGATACAAAACAACAAATAATATAAAATAAATTTTTAATTCTAAAACGACAAATAAAATAAAAACAAAAAAGAATTATTGCACTATTTTGTTTAATGTAACTAACAAATAAAATTTAAAAATTTTAAATACAAAACGACAAATAATATGACATAATTTTATCTAAAACAACAAATAAAACAGAAGTTGTATGAAATAATTATTCTAAAAGTAAGAGTAGAAACTAATTATAATTAGTTACTATAGATTACAGGTTGTCAAATAAAATAAAAATAGAAAACCAAAAGTTACTACAATTTAAAAAAAAACAAATAAATTTGGTGTAATAATAATAATAAATAATTTAAAGACAATAATGAGTAAGAGTGCTGAATATTCTATAACTAATAAAACACTATTAAAGAGAAAGAAAACAACTTTAATAATTAGAATTGGAACCAAAAAATAAAATTGAGAAACCCAATTCTCTGAGGTCACCACCACAACTCTCTCTCTCTCACACACAACTCCATAAGAAAAACTCTCAAGAGAGTTCGCTCGAAGAAGAAGAAGAAGAAGAAGATGCAGAAAAATTTTGAAATCCATTTTTGTTTCTTTTTCGTATGATTCGAAACTAATCTTCATCATTCCTTCTCAATCATACACCATTCTTTCTTAATCTCAATCTCCAAAGCTCGTTTTTTTTCAATTCTCACTAGTATTGAAAATCTCGAAGCTTCTCTTTCGGATAATACCTTAAATGGTGATTAGTTACTCGAAAACCTAGATGAAATTTTGAGTCTAGGCCGGAATTGGAGCCGTGTTGTTTTGGGGGTTCAGTTTCTCTCGAGGGGTTCGATTTCGGATTCGTGAGCTTTTTTTTTTTTTGAGGACTGAAGGAAAATATGGACAACGGCCATGAGGATAGACTTGCCCAGAGGTTTTCAGGTGTGGGTCTCGGAGAATCTTCTGGTTCCCATGAAAACGACGTTAAAAATGATAGCTTGTTTCAAGTTATCAAAGCTGTTGAAGCAGCAGAAGCCACAATCAAGCAGCAGGTCTGTCTTCTTATCTCTTCTTTTGTGTCTCTGAAATTGTTTCAAATGAGAATACTTTTACTTTAGAGGTACTCTGCTCAATCACTTCATTTTGTCACTTTAAAGATATTTCCAAGGTTCTGTGTAAGTTTCTTTAGGGCATATTAGTATAGCTGAAGAAAATGCAGGTTGGTTTGCTCTTAACTAATGCCAGGGGATAGAAAGTAGTATATGTTGGTTGTGAGGTCAATTTATGAATTTCTTGTTTTCTTGCATTTTCTACTGCAAAGTGGTTGGTTACTTGGGAAATGATTTGGGCACTGAGTGTGATTTGCGTCCAGCAGATAGTTTTTTCTTGGTCTTCTCTGACTTTATCTCTTACCAGGTGGAGGAGAATAACCTCTTAAAGGCTGAGCTTCAGAGAAGATATCTGGAGCTTGCCAAATATGTAAGTCGTTTGATTTTCATTTTCTGGTGAAAGGACTGATTTCTGTTGACATTTCCATGGCATGCGTTTATGGTTTCTCTGACCAAAGTTGTGGTATATATATGTGTTAATATGGTAGTTTTTTTTTGTCTCTATCTTCCTTAGAAATCAGGAGAATCCGTGCCCCAGACATCTGATCTCCACTCGAATGCTACAACCGGTGGGTCTTCCCCGTTACACGTGTTGGCCGCTGGTGTTAATCCAGTTGACCGGGGGAAGGGAAAAATCAATGCTCTAGGTGCTGATTCGTCAGGTATGCTGGTTGTTCACCAGCCAGTGTATCTAAATGGAGAGGAAGCTACTGTGAGTCATCGTTCTGAAGACCATTCTGAGGGAATCATGACTAATGGCATTGTCAGAGGAACTGTAAGTGGTGCGGGAGCCTCTCAATTGTCTTCGTCGCCATCTACAATATCATTATCTCCTATGAGGTATTGAACCTCTAATTAACAATGGCCCCCGTAGTGCAATTTTATGTTAATTTCATGGTTGAGCCATATTAAAATCAAGGCAGAGTGTATTCCTGTAAGTTGTAATTCAAAATCTGTTTTTTCCTTGTTTAGACCGCTATTGGAAGGGGATCACTCGCACATCAACTCATTTTCTCATGAGTTGATGCCAGTAGGTGGAGTGAATAATTCAGGCACCGCATGGAAGCAGGTCACAGTCACTCTTACTATCTTTTCTTTTTTTTCCTTTCTAGTGAAAGTGAGAAAATGTTTCCCTGACTATACATTTATCCAGGAGCTCATTCACAAGGTCCAAGAACAGGAGCAAGAGATTTTGCGCTTACGAAAATATCTTGCTGATTATTCTGTCAAGGTGAATCGCTTGTTTTGGTCGCTAGTTCTTTTATATAGACTTGGTTGATTTTAAGTACTTTGTTTAACTAACCCTTTGGCCTTATTTTTAAGGAAGCCCAAATACGCAATGAAACATATGTTTTGGAAAGACGTATTGCACACATGCGTTTGGTTAGCTTTTCTTTATATTTATTTCAAAATCTGTGAAATGGTTAGTTACTTATTCTGGTAACCACTTAGGCGCTATTTTTCCTTCTTGTTGTGACAGGCATTTGATCAACAACAACAAGACCTTGTTGATGCTGCATCAAAATCTCTCTCTTACAGACAAGAGATCATTGAGGAAAATATTCGCTTAACATATGCCTTACAGGTATTATCTTGTATCTTTGGGTACACTTTTCTGTCTTTTGACATATGTATTGTTATAGTTCATTTTATAATCCTTTTTGGTTGGAATCCAGTTATCATCATTTCTTACCGATCGTTTTTAAGGGTTCATTGGCAAAAAATTCAAATCTGTCTTTGACACACCTCACTTTCATTTTATAAATCTATATTTAAAATGCCTTTTGGTTCTATCAGGCTGCAGAGCTAGAGAGATCTACTTTTGTGTCGTACTTGTTGCCTCTTCTATCAGAATATTCACTGCATCCACAAATTTCTGATTCTCAGTCTATTGTTAGCAGTGTGAAGGTTAGAACCAAAATCTTAAGTTTGTTATCTTTATTAGTTTATTTGTTTGGATTTTCAGATCTCCTTTACCGTCTATCTACAAAATAATTTTCTGTTGAATAGTAGTTTTTGGCTGGAGACTTGTCAACTTTGCCGGCCTTGAAATTCATTAAAGTAAAAAACAATACAGAAAAAGTGATAAAATGGTTTCCTCAGTAACTTTTGAGCACCATAGAGAGAACTAAAGTGACTGATAGAGCTCCCTGCTTCCTTGGTGTGGGAGTGAAGTTTTTATTGTCACTTCCCCGTCACAGCATGTGATAGATTTTTACATCATATTCAGGTTCTATTTAGGCATCTGCAGGAGAAGCTCCGTCTTACTGAGGTATGATATGCGGGTATGGGGTTTGCTGACACCATATTTCAGCGTTTGTTTCATTTGTAATTACAGTTTAGTCCCATGGTACTTGGTGGAGCTATTGGCTACTGATCTATGATAAGGTGTTTTGTTCTGATCTTTTTTCTTTTCTGGTATTAGACAAAGCTAAAGGAGACAGAGTACCAGTTAGCACCTTGGCAGTCAGATGTAAACCACTCAAATGCGTCGCCTTTGTCATCATATCAACCTGTTGGTGTGGGCTTGAGATACTCAGTAAGTTCATATTCCTTTATGTCCTATCAATGTGCTTAACTTAAACTCAAATATCCTTCTTTTATTTCCATTAGACAGATCCGGAACACCATCATCAAGATGGGCGTGGTGGCTCAGCTGCAAGTAATTACCATCTTGATGGTACCGAGAGGTAATAAATGCACTAACTTCTTGTTGATTCCTGGAGACCCGGGTTAGTAGTGATTCCTAACTAATACCAAGAGTAAGGGATGTAAAGATGATGTCGGAAGCAATGAATTTGTAATTTTCTGGGTCATGGACTGGGCGAAGCTAAATGCTGATACCTAACTGTCAAGTTTTTCTGTCAATTAGACACTCTTTGCTACTCTTTGAACCTTTTTAACTTTTCTTCTTTCTAGATAAATATGAATACCCTAGCTTTGTAGCATGGTAACATTTTCTGAGTCCTTGCCTGGGTTTTATGCAATGCAGCTAATGGTGGATGAATGCTTTTGATTTTCAATGTTAAAATTTGTTAAATGATCAAACGTGTCTTGTGTAACAGTAGGTCGCCAGCCTTCCAGATGCCTGTGCAACCAGCTCTCAACCAAGATGAATCTCATGGACCAAATAATCGTGTTCAGTTTCGTGAGCCCCTCAGCAATACTTTTATGGACGATGCATATTCAGAAGAAGAACAAGCAGATACAAATCAAACTTTGGAAAATTCGACTTATGTGGCTGTTGATGATCCAAGCCCCTCAAATTATCCGATTTTGGCCCCGGTTCTTGAGGAACCATCTTCATCAATTTCCGAGGGTAATGGTTAATAGCTATAATAGTGGCATAATACCGATTCCATCACTGTCTTTCACTTTGTTTAAATATTGTAAATCACTCTTGACAGCTGCGGATGAGGATCTATTGCCAGGTATAGCAGACTTACAGATATCAGGAGAACCATTTCCTGGACGAGAGCTTCAGGTTTCTGGTCACTCTACCAATGGAACGACAAAATGTAATTTTGAGGTGCATGCGAAATTGAAGTTTTAGTTTTTACCCAGTTTACGTCAAATTGCATTTTAATATATCTTCTCCGGTTCTCCCTTTCTTGAAATTTCAGTGGGTACGACATCTGGAGGATGGATCAGTGAACTACATTGATGGTACACATTTTCCCTACTACCCTTGCTTTATCCCCAAGGATTGTCTTTCTGTTTTTCTTTACAGTTAAATATGGCGATAGAAAAAAATATCTAAGAGCTTGACTGTTGACAATATTCAAAACGCAGGAGCAAAGAGGCCAAATTATCTTGTCACTGCCGATGATGTTGATTTATACCTTGCTATTGAAGTTCACCCCTTGGATGACAAGAACCGCAAGGTTTATGTTTTACTTAATCTTCTCTGTGGAATAAGAGAATACTTCTAAAGCTATGTTTGGTGACTTTAATATTGTGCTAGATGTGATTATCATTTCGTTAAGTGTCTGGTTGTTTAATTCTTTCCGCTTTTCGTTCTGATTCTAGGGGGAGCTTGTGAGGGTCTTCGCCAATGAGAATTGCAAGATCACATGTCGTAAGTGCTTTTACTCAGAAACTCTTGGTCGCTCATGTACTTAAAAAAAAAAACTCAATCTGTGGCTTGTTTGATCCATACCTGTCGTTTCTCCGTAATTTCACTTGTAGAGTTAACAAAATCTAAACCACATGACTTGTCAGTTTGTGATTCAGTATTGGTTTCTTCTGGCTGATTTTCGGTTGGTCTGATAATTTAATTCTAGTTCTTTAAATATAAGAGTTCCTGGAAAATCATAAGAAAATTTCTTGTAAAGCATAATTCGCAGTTATTTTTCTAAATTTCTTCCTCTTCTATTTTCTCAGATCCAGAGATGCAGAGCCATATAGAGAAGAGTCTTTATAATGGTCATGCGTTATTCAAAGTCACCTATTCAGTATGACAGTTCTTTTATTTCATCTTTTACAATTTTTATATATGTTTTTTGTTTTGCCTTTTTACTATATGATCTCTCTTTTGAAACAGATTGGTTACATGGATATATGGGAAGCAGCTACATTGTCTATTAAGAAAGAAGGCTACAGCATCAAACCTAATAATGATTCTGTAATTACAGAAAAGTTCTCCTCTTCTACTGCGGTTAGAGTCTTGCCTTATGTGTCCCTTTTTCCCAGAAATTTGATGTTGGCTGATTATATGCTAACATACATATCGTAGAATGAACTAATATTATGATCTTTCTCATTCTTCTCTTAGATTGTGATTCCCTTTGACCAGCCTGCGGATTTTGTGATTATTGGTACCGATGGTGTGGAGCATCTCTGTCGAGTGCAGAATGATGCAACAGATCTTAGCTGGTAAGTAGAATCTCTTTCTTTGGATGAAATAAAGTAGATCAAAACGCCTACGTCCTGTGAATGCAGGAATTTGTCTATGAAAACGATGAAAATGGATGAAAGCGAAACAAGACCCTTTTTGTGTTTTCAAAAGAATCATCAATAGTCAAAACTTCGATCTGAACACATTGAATATCTTGCTTGTGTTTTCTTTCTAAATGAAGTTGTTTAATGTGTTCCAAGTAGTCATTGAAGTTTCCGGTTTCTTGTACTAAACAGTGGATCTTTTGTTTTGTGTTATTCTACTGGGCAGCTCAAGAGATACAATTGTGCTCACCCTTAGATTATTTCTAAAGAAGGTAATGTTTCAGCAGATAACCATCTATCTTCTTCAATAGCATCGTTGATTCGTACTTTTCTAACAAAGCTAATTTCAACTTAATATACAAAAGTTAGCTTTTTGAGAAGCATTGATTGATTATTTGGTTTGCTAATTTTGTTGCAGGCTCTGCAGAGAAAGAAGCAGAAGAAAAAAGGATTTTTGTTTAACAAATGAGTTTTTGGTAAATAGTATTGTTGGCTCTTTCTTTTTTTCTTCTCGATCTCCAGCTTTACAATATTAGAGATAGTCTTATGAACGGTTTAGTGTTATCTATGTAAGGCTGATGTGCTATAGCTGATTCAAAAAAAAACTATTCAATCGATTTCAGTATAGGAAAAAAAAATGAGCAAAAAAAAAAGTAATAAACCAATCTTTTGTTTATCAGACTCGAGTCTTGAGTTCCATCCTACTTCTTCCATTTCATTACAAGTGGTCAGTTCGATGAATTTTTACATGAAGATTGAAACTGCAATCATTTCGAAAGAGAAGCCAATCCAAATTCAACTTAACACAAATCTGTGTCTTAACAAATAGAAACTCAATGGAACATCTAACTACCAAAATACCCTAGTTGAGCTTCACCTATATAAAATGGTCAACAACAATGCAACAAACTGATTCCACTTAGTTAAGTAATTACCATTCTTCCCACTTGTGCATGAAGTCATCCCACATAGTAAATGCAATGGAGTCTCGAAGAGAATCAGCTACAATATCTGTAGGCGTAGAATTCAAGTGCAGCAATTCCAGTTCTTCTTCCTCTTGTCCATACGGTTCCTCCACTGGGCCAACATCTTCAGCACAAGCAGCAAAGAGCCAGTCGTGAACCCCGTCTTCCCTTTTAATGAAGTTGTGTAGAGTACAAGTAGCAATCACCAGATCCCTCTGGACATGGAACGGATACTGAGGCGCAGATACCAGGATTGGAAACCGGGTTTTTAGCATGCTGAATGATCTATGAATAACGTTGCTTAGAGACATGTGCCGGTGATTGAAAAGCTCATGTGCGTTCTGTGGCATTTGGCTTGCACCACGAAACTCGTGGAGACAGTACCTTGTTCCCGGGTATGGAGCAATGAATCCTTCTGTGTTTGTGTAGTCTCTATCAACAAGATAATATTTTCCTGGAGAAAGGGAGCAATTTTGAGATGGGACTCGTAGAAATCTCAAGTGATATGCTTGGATGTAGAAGTAAGTTAGAAAAATAAACCTTTGGGAGCTTGTGGGAAATTCTGGTTTGGATCGTCTAGGACTGCTCTTAAGATGTGTAAATCCTCAACAGAGCCTTCCCATCCCGGATAGACAAATATAAACTGTGAATCAAAAGTGCAAGCTGCAAGCACATTCTGAGTAAGTATGCCTTTCTTGTTCTGAAACCGGGACTGGTGTTTTGTAGGAAGGTGAGCAGGAATTTGCAAGCCATCTATAACTCCGATACAATCCTGAGATAAGGGTATAAAACAAAGCAAAACTAAGAACTTTGCATCACAGTTCCAAAACTCAAGAGTTTCTAATGATGATTAGATTCTTTCATTACCTGGAAATATGGATAGAGCCTTTTGCTATTGACTATCTCGGGAGGTGTTTCGAGAGGTGGTGGGTGAAGGAACTCACGTGACAAGGACTTAACCGCCTTTAGCACATTGTTGAAATGCCGGCTAATGGTTTCACCAGAACGCTGGAACCTCTCTTGTATTACTCTGATTCGCTGATTATGACCAATGATGCTTAAGAATATAGCAACCTGCTCTTCTACCAAAACACCTGGAGTATCACGCAGCAAGCCTTTCCCTCGAAGCGTTTCAGATAGCTTATGAAACACATGCTTATCCATCCGAAGCAGTTCCCTGCAATCCTTAACAGGTCCTTCTAGCAAGGCTTTCAAATATGTACATATCGTAGGAGGTGAAGTACTCTGAGGTTGATTCACACAACTGTGGTAGTACAAGTAACCAGCAGCTGCAGCAACTAATTCCATCTCATCCAATTCTATGTCAAAATCGTCGCTACTAGTGGACGAATCTGAAAGTAGAGCCAAAGATAACAGAGCAATTCCATATGATCAAAGTTGTGACAATCTTCATTTATAAGTAAAATGAAAGTAGCTCGCTAAAGCAATAACATCAGTTCACCAGAAGTAACACAAGAATATACAGAGCAAAAAGGTCAAATATTTAGGAACTATATAACATACAGATGATCAAAAACTAAGCAGCTCTATAACACTTTCCCTGCAGCCACTTGAATCGTTTCTCATTTTTCAAAGAGATGAAAATTTCCCGAGAGGTCGGGTTCTCAAACAAATCCAAGGCAAGAAAATAGGTATGTTGATCAACACCTTGTAAATCATCCAATGCTTTGATGCATTTGCTGATAGAGAATCTATCTACGTCCTTGGTCAATGCCGCTGCCCTCATTTTGGAAGCTGCTGCGATTTCTAGCATTGCTTCAACAATTGCATCGCCACAAGCCTTGCGACCTCTCTTGCGTGTTGTTGTTGGTCCAGAACTAGAAGGTGTACGCTTGTTCTGTCCACCTGTGACGTTAACTTCATCTCCAGAGGCAGAGCAAGGTTCATCATCACCAGACATCCTTCAAAAAAAGCTTCTACGTAAGAGAATCAAAACAATGAACGAACCTCTAAGCTCGAAAGCTAGGGTTTTTTTAACTCGATACATGACGATAAAATTGGATTCTTCATATAAAGGACGGGGAGCAACTAGGGTTTGATTTCGATGAACACAAAGCTTACATTTAGAAACGGAAACAGGACGATGAAGACGAAGATGGAAGAAGCTTTTGCATAAAAAGCCTGAGAGAGTGAGATTAACCAAAGCGTCCAAATTAGTTAAATATCCGATCAACTCATATTTTTCTCTAATTGTGGACCAAAACCTTATCCTAAATCTCCAAATTGAGTTTATAACATACTTGTAATTTGCCTAATTGAGTTGGATTAATCAAGTGCTTAATCTTCGATTATTTGGAAAACAATACTAATACAAGAATGGGAAGCAGGAGGAAAAATCCAAGAGGAGATTGATTATATCTGTAGTATGTACTCTTATGCTAAAATTAACAATCAAATATTTAACTTCCACAAATTTTACAATGAAGAAGTACACAAGAAGACGCAGCCCAAAGAAACTGTTCTCTCTAATTATAAAATGAAGGACCAAAGAGTTTTTAGGAAAGAAGGCAAAGCATGAAAAGCTTGGTATTAGTTGGGCGAGAGAAAATGAACACGAGCAAGTGTGTACTCTTTTCCAGCAATCCATACACCAGTTTGTGACCACTGCACATCTTCCCAATCAAGATTCTCCTCCAAAACCTACTCAATTCAAGATCCTTAAACATCACCAACTATTCTTTATAGTCAAATATATCAAAAGTAGAGTCAGAATGGAGTAAATATTTTACCTCGATATGATCTGCTGGGAGTGGAAACCCGATAGACCGCATAACCTTCTGCGGGAGAGGTTTCTTACAGCGTGACCAACGGAAAACATCGATTAAACTGTTGTCTGAATCTGTTTTGTCACCGTTTGTCAGATGGTTCTGTGACTTGTTATTGCTATTATCTGTCTCCATAGGTTCATGTGATGATTGTTGTTGTGAGGCTTGAATTGCTTTGATAGTCTTCTCTCCCGAGAAACAGAGCTCATACCTTTTTCCATACAAAGATCAATTCAGCGTTCAAGACCTTATTCATGTCAATGAAAACACATGTGTTTATATGATTTGTAAATACCTGCATGAATGTGTTTCTAAGTACAAAACTTCTCCTTTCTTCAAGCGGGCGGAGGTGAAAAGAGGCTTCTTGAGACCCTTATCAGCGACAATGCTTATGCTATATTTGATCCTGCAAAACAGTAGATCAATGCGTGAGTAGAACTCATCTTGCGTCTGTCTGAACCTTTTAGGTGATAAAGATTCATGATACAATTGCATCACCACAAGCCTAACACTCAGTGAACATTTCTTTGAAGCATTGGGAGAAATTATTCAGACGGTTACCAAGGTTCATTGCAGAGGTTGTATTGTATTGTCACTTCTCGTACAAACCTTTGTTGCCGCAGAGCATTCTACAAAACGGTAAACAAGTCATCAGTGATCAAAAGATATAAAACATGAGAAAAGTATGCACACCGAAAATGCCATCTGTCATAATGCAATAGTTGTAGAAGATTGCACCAAATACTTGCAGTCAACAATACTGCAATCTGTCTGATCGAAATCCAAATGAAGTAAAGAATGGAAACAGTAAGAGAGCAGAGATTTCCAGACTGGAAGGAAAAATACCGAAGCTGCAGCTCTGGTGGTCATAGATCTCTCAACAGCCATTGGTGCAAGTGTTGGCTCCACAGTTGAGGAGTGTGTAAGAGAGGGTTCCAGTTCAATAGTTCCACCTCCTTTCTGGAATCATATAATCAGAAATATCATAAGAATCTCTCCACAAATTCACATTCTAAACTGGATATTATGCACATAGTGGGAGAAGGTTGTCAAGGTAATAAAGGACAGATAACGACAGATGTCAAATCACCTTCAGTATATAGCACCGCTCAACTCTGTAACTGCATCCGATTCCAGCTCCCCATGCTCGAGAACGGACATTGTTCCTTAGCTTGGAGGTGTAGTCTAACAAATTTATTAGTTAGAATGGAAGTTCGATAAAGGTTCTCTCTTGTTGTAAACAGAGAGAATCTCAATATAGTATGAAGTTTTTGCCCATGAACACGGAACACTTACAATCTTGTGACGGCAAGATAGAACTAAAGGAATAATAAGCAAGATAGAAGTAAGCTAACTTACAATCTTGTGACGGCAAGACTCTAATAGTAGCGCGCAACTCTTGCATTGTCGGTGGAGGAGGAGAAGCAGTGGGACGACAGTAACCTGTATGCATGAGAACTAAATGACAGATAGACTAGAATCAGTGTTATGTTCGGACCAAACAAAGACATCAATTGCAAAGATTCATTAGGACATGTACCAGCAACAAGATCCGAATCGTCTGTGTATATATCTGTTCCCCATAGCTGGCCACCTCTTACCTGCATAGATGCGAGCCAAAGGTCTCAGCAGACAACAAACAAGGGATGCTCTAAAAAGAGCTGTTTCTCCCTAATTAATAGGCAAAGTAAATTATAACGTTTAATCAAACAAAGATGCAGATTGGAACTAAGACTATATGAGATACTATGACACAAGTCATCTTGAAGAAACCAATATAAAGATCATGAGATATTGGATCTATATTCTGTCTTACTTGGCGATTTGTAGCTGTAACATGCTCAGCTGGAATCCTAACTTCGAGAGTGGGACCATTATTTGCGAAATCACCGCTTTTGTCAGGCTGGGACAAATCATATTCTTTCCACAGCTTAATCAGTTCTTGCATACATTCGCCAACTTTGTAAACAACAATCGACATCTCTGATTTGCCTGAATCATCACAATAAAATTCAACAAGCTGATAGTCTGACCAAATTATAAACTGTAAATTGATTTTTAGCAAAGCAGCACATTGAAAGATGCAACAGACAGTTGATAAAAGTTTAATAAACCTACTTAGACAAAATTTTAAAAGGAAAAGAAAAAGGATATTAGTAACGTTTAGTGGCTCAATTTAGGATTGAACCAACTTTTTGGTCCAATTTTTTTAGATCTTGATGAATTTTATATTTGACATCCTACTGTGAGAATAAGGAACTGCAACGTAGGGACGACTAGAAACCACGAAATAGATTGGTTATCAAGAACATGTCTGTTCGTAGATAACCATTTCAATGATACGCAAAAGACGAATGCCAAGTTAACCGGGTTTGTTTACTGTTGTTCTCCAAGCGGTGCAACTCGATCCGTTTTTAAGGATATAGAAATGAATGATTACCTTGTACTCTGCAAAATAAAAACAATCAAACACGAAGACAGGTCAGTAATTTCAAAAAAAAAGTCTTGAGCTTCGTTAATACCTAACTG
The DNA here is from genome assembly GCA_024034495.1 of Camelina laxa. Lineage (NCBI taxonomy): Eukaryota > Viridiplantae > Streptophyta > Magnoliopsida > Brassicales > Brassicaceae > Camelina > Camelina laxa. The sequence goes on from CM043881.1 coordinate 3,144,028, forward strand.
ATGTGATAAAAGACATAATATTCTTGACGGAGATAAAAAAAGGAGTGTTGATGAAGGGAATCCAGAGAAAAATCAAATTTGAGATCTAACATTTAAGAGATAAGACATTACAAAATCTAAGGTCCACGATTTAATTTCAAGGCTTTTCATCACTTAAGAGGAAAGCAATAACGGTAATATGATATTCCAACAATAATAGCCCCTTCATCATATAATAGTAATAAGGTATTATGACCTGCAGATATTACTATATAGGTTCCAATTTTAGTCAATGGAGTATGTCCCTCTAAATGGTAATATAGAAAGGAGTCTGCTAAGCTATGAGAAACACATAATTAAACGAAGTATAGGTAGGATTAAATGAAAGAGACGCACCCTTCGTTGTCCTGACTCCGTGAATGGACACGGTCGCGGTTGGTAGTTTGTGGGCTGCCTCTCGGTCGCAGCGCTCTCTTCCGCTGCTGAACTCCATAATTGAAGGCATCCTTTTCCCTCTCTGTAGCTCCTTCACCCTCCAAACACCCATCTTCAGATTCCTTTTCACCGATTCTGCTGCGCTTTTCAGCTCTTTCTGCCTCTGAATCACCATCCCTCTCTCTCCTTTTTTCCTTTGATTCTCTTTCGTCTTTTTCCCAATTATCCGGTTCATTCTGCTTCTTCTGCTCTGGTGCCACATATTCCTGCTCTGCAGGTTTGACAGATGCTTCTCCCAACTCTTTCTCATTTTGCGAGACCTCTTTCTCAGCACCAGTCCTAACCTCTCTTTTGATATGGTCTTTATCTTTCTCTTTATTCCTTTCGCGATCTTTCTGCTCCATCCTCTCCCGTTCCCACTTATCGGCTTCTCTTTCTTCCCTTCCAACCTCTTTGGGTTCACTCATGACACTACCACCAACAAGCACGGATCCTCTTCGGTCGCTTCTATCCTTGTCTCGGTCCCCCCATTCTCGATGCTTCAACTCTTTTCTTTTCTTATCTTTATCCTTAAATCTATCTTCTGTTTTTGCATCAACCTTGTTTTCTCCGACGGTTTCACGTCCTTCTAAATGAGGTCCCTCCACAGGCGCCGAGGAATCTTTAGGCCCAACGACGTCAGTTGGGCCTTGCGTATTACCCCGGGATGCCACCCATGAATCCACATTTGCGGTCGAACCTTCAGCAACTCTCTTCCCTCTATGGTAATCCTTCTGCTCTTTCCAAGCCAAGTGACTAGGCCCCTCCTTTTCCATCTTAACCTCACCTTTTTGTTCAATATAGTTCTGATTCTCCCTATCAAATTTGGTATCCCTAGCATAGTTTCCGGTATTACTACCTTTTCCGGTAAAATCATCCCCTGGACGCTCAAACTTGGCCTCCCTATCACTCTTAGGACCCTGAATATCCCTCTTTGTCTCGCCATATACCTCTCTACCATCATTCCTAGAATAGCTTCCGGTATTACCTTTTCCGCTGAAGTCATCGACTGATCTCTCAAACTTCACATCTCTGTCTCCTTTAGGACCCTGAATCTCCCTCTTAGTCTCACCATATACCTCTCTCCCATCACTCCTGTTATCTCGGCTCTCAACCCTAACTTCCCTGCCATCTTTACCACTGGGTTCAGACACCACAGGGGTGTGAGTCAAATGAGGGTCACTTGAAGAAACAGTAGCGGGCAGCGAAGGAGACCGATACACAAGAGGAGAACGTCTCTCTCCATCTCTAGGCTCACTTCTAGCAACCTTAACCGTTCTAGAATCAACCTCATAAGGAGCAGAAGAAGCAGCAACAGCAAGTGGTGGTGGATGAGAGTGAGGATGAGAATGGGGATGAGGAAGCGTGTGGATGTGAGGTTGAGGCTGAGGTTGAGATTGAGACTGGGGATGCTGATGGTGATGATGAACCTGAGCAGGCGGTGGAGTTACAGGAGGATGCGTCGGTTTAGGGTAAGATCCTGAATCATCGTGAGGGTACTTCACTGCTGAGGAAGAAGAAGGTGGTGGATGAGTAACACCCTCTTCATGAGATCTCTTCGGAACACCACTCATCACTACCAAAATTAACAAAACCCCAAATTAATTCAATGCACCAACAAAACAGAATCGCACCTGATTCTAATACGACCTAGAGCAAACACACGTAATTTGAAATCACCACAACGAAACATTTGAATCCCTAAAAAATGAAAACAGAAAATACCAGAAACGGATTTATTTTACCGATTGAAACTGAAGCAGAGCACGAAGAAGCAAACTCCGTTTTGGATTTTTTGACCGCCGGTAAGTAGAAATGGCAAAGTGGATTCGGACCTTTTGGCCTCTCTTGAGTTCGTTACGCCTCTCTCCCTCTTTCTCTCCCTTGGTTTGGGGGCTCCCTTGCTTAATTTTTTTTGGGACAAAATGTTATATTTCGCGTTAGTCTTGGCGTCTTCTCACAGACCGTCGTCATAGCACTTTTGTACCCAAAGGATTTCTAGGTTTTATTTATTGCACGGTGTTGCCCTCATACTTATTTTATCCCTCATATTTTTCATAAACTTTTCAATTTTTTAGTTTACATCCACCTAATCCGTTCTTTTACTTGAGAAAACTGAATTGTTGATAAAATAAAATAAAGTAATAAACTATTGATAGACATTTCTTTTACTATAACAGAATTAGCCAAATTACTTTTGTGAGTTTTTATAAGTTTTTCTTGTAAATCAATAAACTATTGGGTAAGTATTTTTGTTTTATAATATATGATGTTTTCAACTTTCTACAAAACTTTTAGATTAATTTTATATTTTATATTATGCAAGTTTGGTTTATAATTGGTTAAATCTTTTAAAGTAACTATTTCTTAATATGCGTATTTTAACTAAAACATACTACATTTTGAAATGGATACAGTATTTAATACCTACTATAGTTTGCGATTGAGTTATGACCGTTGAATCACTTAACTGCTTTCCTATAAGAGCATCATATCCGTTATCGTGTTATAAAATGTCTCAAAGTTTTTTTTTTAACATATATATATATATTATTTTATTATTGAATTAAATTTATTATCCAACAACAATAAGATTAAAATAGCTATAGATTTCTTCTCTCACTCGTGTCTCGAATTTTTCCCCATAGACACTTTATCTGAAGATTAATCTTCTTTCTCATTCTTTTTATTTTTTCTTATTATTATTTTTTTTACACTCTCCCTATAGAGATGCTCTAACCAATCACAAAAAAAGATAAATATATACTTCTTTGTCCGATATTTAATACCTATTATAGTTTACGATTGAATTATGACCGTTGAATCACTTAACTGCTTTTCTATAAGAGCATCATATCCGTTATCGTGTTTTAAAATGTCTCAAAGTTTTTTTTGACATATGTATATATATATATATTATTTTATTATTGAATTAAATTTATTATCAACAACAATAAGATTAAAATAGCTATAGATTTTTTCTCTCACTCGTGTCTCAAATTTTCTCCCCAGAGACACTTTTTTTTTTGTAACACGTAATTTTATTGATGTCAAGCGTTTGCATTACAATAGTCCTCATGGAGGAGATTTATCAGGCTATTTGGAACATAATAATGAAACATGAAAGTATTGTTATTTGTTAGAGTAGTCTTTGCTAGGCGATTTGCTACTTTATTGCCTTCTCTTCCAATCCATGTGATCTTGACTTCTTCAAACTTCTCTTTCCAGTGTAAAACTTCTCTTATCCAATTGTGCATTCCAAAATTGAATGATTGTCTGTGTAGAAGTTTTGTCAACTCAAGGCAATCTCCTTCAAATATAACTTTGCGTAGGCCTCTTATCCAACAATGTTGCATTGCTTGTATTAAACTTTGACATTCACTCTCTAAGGCATTATGAACCTTCAATCCTTTCGCTTGGCTTGCTCCCATGTAAGTTCCTGTAGAATTTCGTACAATCCATCCAGCTTGCGGTTCTCTGTCTGTGTTGATAAAGGAGGCATCATAGTTACATTTTACCCATAAAGTCTCAGGTTTTGACCAGCTCTTGTTGTTGTGTGTTGATGGTGTTCTGTGAGTAGCACTTAGCGTTGATAGATATGCCTCTGCATTAATCCATTCATCAGTATCATGTCTTGCTAATCGGATTGTGTTCAACCATGGTTGATGTCTTTGCTGAAAAACTAGTAGGTTACGGCTTTTCCAGATTCTCCATAGGATCCAAATGGGAAGTTGACAACTAAAGTCAGCATTGTTATTCAAACTGCAACACAAGACCTTATCAAGGTTTTCCTCTAATGATGAATTTGCATCAATCAGTCCAGCGATCGGATGTCCCGAAGCTCTCCAAACTGATTGTGCGTGATAACAGGTGAAAAACAAATGATTGGCTGTTTCTTCTGCTTGGCAGCATCTTCGACATACACTTTGGTCACTGATGTGTCTTCTTCTTAAATTTTCGCCTGTTGGTAAGATTTATGACACCATTTTCCATAAGAAATGTTTGATTTTTGGAGCTGACTTCAGTTTCCAAATTTTCTTCTTTATATCTATACTTCCCGGTATTGGTAGTTGTTGGTGATCCGACATGATCCAATTACTAAGAGGTGTTGGTATGGGGTTTCCTCTTGGAACAGAAGGTCTTGGTGGGGTTGTTTCCCCAGAAACACTTTATCTGAAGATTAATCTTCTTTCTCGTTCTTTTTATTTTTTATTATTATTATTATTTTGACACTCTTCCTACAGAGATACTCTAACCAATCACAAAAATGATAAATATATACTTCTTTGTCCGATATTTTGACTTTTAACTATTTACATGGCTAATAACCACTTTTTATGTCTGGTAAAACTTTTTTATCACCGACAATTTTGCGTTCAACTATAAATGTTAAGATCGGGTCTTACAATGAACTAGGATATATCCCGTGCTTTAAGCACGGATGAATATTTTTAAAAAAAAATATAATATAATAATAAAAACTATTTTTTATTTTTTTAAAAAAATTAGAAGTATTATATGAAAATTCTAAACAATTTGTAAATAAAATAAAATAAAGATGATAGGAGAATCATAATTTAAAATCTTAACAAAATCTTCGAATTTAGTTATTAAAAATAATTGTATTGTATACGTGGATATAAAATCTTAGTTTTTAAAATTCTGATTGGTTTTAATATTTTTTAAAAAAATAATTAGTAATTTCGTCCATAATTTATTAGAGAGAGAAAATATTTTTTTAGATTTTTTTAGATTTTTTAATATTTGATATGTGAGTGTTTTTAGTTTAATTATATTTATTTATATTAGTTAATTAACCTTAATTAATTTTTCTAATGGTAATTGAATGTAATTTTTTATACATTTTAAGGTTAGTTTTATATTTGTACTTCTTAGGATTTTTACCTACATATCTCTCCTTCGTGTTTCATGAATTTATAACACTGAAAAGAATTAAGCAATATAATGACCATATTTATTTGAGTATAAAGGCAAAGAAATGATAAGTAGATTTGGTCGTCGAGGGCTTTCCCCGCACCAATCAGGCAATCACCATCCATCAAGTCTTGAGCTAATGAAACTGACCTGTCGAATTAATGTTTATATAGGCTTTGTTGCCTTTAAAGAGAAACCGCTATATGTACCATTCATTTTCTACTACAGTTTTCTGTTTTATAAGTCAACGGCAATAACAGAGCTCATTAAATTCACTGATACGAAATAAATAGTTTAAAGATAATACTATATCGAAGAAGCCACCATCTCTACTTATATCTCGAGCCACCATGCATGAGAGTGAAATATTCAAATTTTAAAGACATAGTAATGTCGTCTTTCACAGTAAACTCCTTAGTACTTGTATCATGGTTTGTAGTAGTAGCAGTACTCGCCGGTGGACAAGACTCATCGGACACGGCAATGTTTCCGGCGATGTTTGTGTTTGGAGACTCGTTGGTGGACAACGGAAACAATAACCACTTGAACTCACTGGCTAGGTCCAACTATCTCCCTTACGGCATTGATTTCGCCGGAAACCAACCTACCGGTCGCTTCTGTAACGGCAAAACCATCGTCGATTTCGTCGGTACATATACATCACATTGGTCTCTCTGCATGCATAAATTTAGGACAAGATTTTTCATATTTCTCCATTTTGCGTTAAGTTATATAGTAATGGGGATGTACATGGATGGTTTCAGGAGAGTTGCTAGGGCTGCCAGATATACCGGCGTTTATGGACACGGTGGACGGAGAAGTTGATATTAGCCGGGGAGTGAACTATGCCTCGGCTGCCGGAGGAATCTTAGAAGAAACCGGTCGCCAATTGGTACTTTATTTGTATCTTAATGTTTTCATATGTATGTTTAAAAAAAAAACAAATCAAAACAATTTGATCAAGTATATGCACTATATTTTTTATCTTTATAAGCACACGAATTTAGATATTGAAATTTATATTTGGCTAGCCACATTTGAATCACGAAGAGTATTAAATGTCAAGTGACTTTGATTGGGTGCATGAAGCTTTTGGCTAGAGACATGCGCATGAGTATTATAATAACTAACACTAATAAATGTGGAGTTGCATGCATGAAGGGGGAGAGATTCAGCATGGCAAGACAAGTGGAGAACTTCGAGAAGACATTAGTGGAGATAACTAGGATGAGTGGATCAGAGTCAGTAAAGGAGTATATGGCAAAGTCATTGGTGGTGGTGTCGTTGGGGAACAATGACTACATCAACAATTATCTGAAACCATCGCTTTTCCTCACAAGCTCCATTTACGATCCTACTCCTTTCGCCGACCTCCTTGTATCCAACTTCACCACTCATCTCCTTGTAAGTCTTACCTACTCATGCATGATGCATCGATCTTTTACCATTTTCTTTAATTAATTACAAATCAGCCAATTAACTATATATGTGTAACGTGTGTGTGACATCCGGTCGGGTGCCTAAAAACCGTATACTATATATGAATACGAAATACGAATATATGGTTATCAAGTGTTACAAATTTTATAGCAATACTTATGTTAAAAAATCTGATTAATTCGAATTTTATACATTTTTGTTTAGGAATTGTATGGAAAAGGGTTTAGGAAATTTGTAATAGCCGGTGTGGGTCCATTGGGTTGTATACCGGACCAACTAGCAGCCCGAGCGGCTCCACCAGGTGAATGCGTAGAGGCGGTTAACGAGATGGTTAAACTTTTCAACAACCGCGTCATATCGCTGGTGGATCGTCTCAACTCCGACAACAAAACCGCCAGTGAAGGCATCTTTGTATACGGCAACACATATGGAGCCGCCGTGGATATCCTCACCAACCCTTTTGCTTACGGTTAAGTATCTAACTTATTTATCTCATCTTCTACTACATTTTCTAATCAAATGTTTCGTTTTAGGTTAGTTCAGATCACTTCATATATAAATCTAATTAATTACGTTTGAAACGGACGGTTTATTAATACTTTGTAGGATTCGAAGTGACGGATAGAGGATGTTGTGGAGTAGGGAGAAACAGGGGAGAAATAACGTGTTTGCCACTAGCGGTACCATGTGCTTTCAGAGACCGGCACGTGTTCTGGGATGCATTTCACCCAACAGAAGCTTTTAATCTCATAATTGCTCGTAGAGCCTTTAATGGTTCCAAATCCGATTGTTACCCCATTAACCTTTCTCAACTCTCTCGTCTCTAATTCTCATCACAAGCTTAATTCTACTTTCCAGTTTTGTAGACTTGTAGTACCATTGCATCTGTCTTCTCGTTACCTTTTCTGGGTGATACATATATATCTGATGGCTGATGTCCCTATCCATATGGGCTATGACCTATATTTTAATTTGAAGGTTGATTATTCCCTAATGATTGCATTATATATATACCTACGTTTTGCTTGGTTAAGAACATTGTAGAAACTTTCATGCATGACGATGTCGATAACATAGAAACTTACATGCATGTTGCGGAATGATTAATGAACAACTGTAAGTTAATATACTAGATTTACTAGGTAATCTTTTGTTTTGTTTATCGTATAGTCATTAATTAGGTATGTCAAAAGTATATAAAAACTAAATTTTTGAAGGCCCAATTAGGAAATTAGAAAGCCCAAATTTAAAGTACTGAAGCCCAAAACGAGGCTAGCAATTCGACGAATAAGATAAGCTTAGAAAACTGTACCAGTCTCGAAATCGGCAAATAATTCTCACCGGCGCGATGGAAACGGAAGCGGTGGTTCGTACCGTCGCCGGCGTAGACTGTTTCGTCTCATTACCACGTCAGCTACTCCATGCGCTTCAATCCACTAGCTCCTCCCCTCTTCCTCCGCTTCTCCCTGTTGAGCTACGCTCCGGTGACCGCCGTTGGTCAGTAGCTTGGTCCGGCTCTAGCTCATCCTCTTCTGCGATCGAGGTGTCTCTCTCTATATTTGATTTCGTTTAGTCAAACCCAGTAATCTACTTCGGTTTTGGAGGTCTGATACTCTTTCAATTTTCCCCTGTTTTAATTTTATTTCTGTCAATAAGGTCGCTCGAGTGTTTGCCGAAAGCATATCGTTGCCGGATGGTACAGTTGTTCAAGTTCGTGTTCTTCCTAATGTGCCCAAGGCTACTTTAGTAACAGTCGAACCAGATACTGAAGATGACTGGGAAGTTCTTGAGCTCAATGCTGAACTTGCCGAGGCTGCTATACTTAGTCAGGTTAGTTTTTTTCTCTCTATATATTGTATACTTAACTCTTCAATTGTTCTTCTATTCATATCATCAGCTCAAAAGATTTTGATTATACCCACAAGTAAATGTTTAGCTTTCTAGTTGATTTGGAATTTTAGCATCGTTGTCTTGTTTCCCTCTGTCTCCTTTCATTTCTCTGCTTTTGCTTCGTACAAAATTCGATAGTTTGTGACAATGGCATAATTAGTTAGAAAAATGCTTTGCTGAGTAACTTTCTAAACATGTGTTTCAGGTGAGGATACTACATGAGACCATGAAATTCCCTTTGTGGTTGCATGACCGAACTGTGATAAGATTTTCCGTGGTTTCAACATTTCCATCAAAAGGGGTGGGTAAGACCATCTTTATTCCGCACCTTTGTTGTATTATCGTTGTCTAAACTTTAAAGTTTCTTCTTCTTATTACTTATCTTCCCTTGGATAGGAAAAGGGTGGGTAAGACCATGATCTTATGCTTACATTCATTACAATTTTGTTACTGACAGAATTGTCTTGACTGGTGGCTCGTTTTCAGTACAACTTGTGCCAGGAACTGAAGTGGCTGTGGCTCCAAAGAGACGTGACAGAAACCTCAATGCAAAAAAGAGTCCTGATGCTGTTGCTCCAGAAAAAGAGTGTAACAATCTGAAGGTTCTATTACGTGTACAAGATACTGATAAATCAGCCTTTCATAAATCTGATGTCAAAGGATTTGAGCTAAGGGTAGCTCTCACTTCCATTGCCTATATTCACCCAGATACTGCCAAGAAATACTCTCTAGAATCTCTTCAGTTGATTTCTGTATCCCCTAGAATACCTTTGAAAGGTAGTGCAAAAAAGGATGAAGCCTTAAATATGAAAGACAGTGAAGCTTCAAAGGTGGCCGAAAATGGCACTCCAAGCGCAAAGAAAGAGCCCCGTCAAGCGATTCTTCGTCTTGTCTTTTCAGATTTAGCTGCTCTAGGACATCTAATGATGCCCGAGTCTCTTCGTCTCTATCTAGGAGCAGGCCTACACTCATGTGAGTAAAATTTTGCTTAAGCATACAGATGCTTTTGTTTTATTTACGTCCAAAATTTTGATGTTAGTGTAAAAATCTTATCCACCTGTTCAGCTTGGTCATTAAAACGTACGGAAAGACTGACCTGAAGTTAAATTGACTGGATATTAACAATATGCGACACTAGAATTTTTGTTTTTTCTTTTAATGCTGTGACTATCAGAAAATAAACTTATAAGATATTTTTCAGTTATCGTGCAGGTGAATCCAAAAATAATAAAAAGCATCCTTCTGCACTTTTCCATTTTCAATTGAGCTTTGTTATCACAGAAACATAATTTTCTGAGAAAGAGTTATCATTTGTTGCAGGGGTTTACTTAAGGGGATGCAATGTAAAAGTAGACAAAGAAATTCCTGCTTTTTCACTTTCTCCTTGCGTCTTCAAGATTTCTGAAAAGGAAAAGGTGCTGAATAGAGGTACAAATATTCTTGGTAATCATAATTCTAGTAGAAAAGGCAGTCATCCACCTTCTGGCTTGAGCACCTATATGGATGTTGTTGACTGGTCTGGGCACGATAAGGTTGTTACAGCTCTTTCATCTGAGGGTTTGCATGACAAAGGAAATCAAGATAATGCCTATCAAGTTAAGAATAAAAAAGGATTGGAATGCCTTACTCGCCTTTGGTCATTGGCACAGCTTGATGCTATTGCGTCAGTCACAGGAGTTGATGTTAGTTCGTTAATTGTAGGTAGAGAAACATTATTCCATTTCGAAGTAAGAGGGCTCGAATCCTATAAATCAAGAGATAGGCAGTCTTCTGTTAATGATCGTTGGGAAAGTGGGAAGAAGGATAAAAACGCTCCTTTAGAAATTTTGTACGTCATGACGGTCTCTGATGAGTCTTCACTTGGTGATAAATTCGTTGTGTATGAGCTTAGCCTGGATAGAAGTGAGAAGAGGGACAATGTGGTGCATACTGAGCCAGTGCTTGCGAAGATGAATCTTGGTGACCCGATATATTTGGCGACGTCTCCTAAAGAAACACACTTTAATAAAGGTGTTTCCCCGGATATATCTTCCTTGACGTGGATGGGCCCAATTGTGTTGGATATTATCAAGCGTAGGTTTCACTTTCTTAGCTTCATCTTGCTTGAATCTTAAAAACATGAGGTCGGATGCATAATCATATATATCTGTGGTTGCATATAAATATTAAATAAATTAGTCACGTATAAGGCTATAAGTGTTGTTCGGCTAAAGGGGCACCTGTTAAGATATATTTACCGTGGCACAATTTGAAGAAGTAAGACAGACATAGCTCATGCTTAATCTCTGATAGCATAGATTTAGCTTAAACTTTTGGTTTAATTCTGTATTAGCTTTTGTTATAGCATGTCTTCTAGTTGCATATGAAATGTCTTTGAATAAATTGTTTGACCTCAACTGTAAAATTGCTTGATAATCTAATTTTTTAAATAATCTTCGTATATGGTTGATTTTAAACTGTGTCTTTGTTTACATCTGGAGAATGTTTATGAATGGATAAAGCCAACAATACTATTATGCAGGGATGACCGTGTTGTTGTCTCCTGCAGCCGCAGTGTGGTTTAGCAAGTTCAGTATTCCATCACCTGGACATATTCTCATATATGGGCCTCCTGTGAGTTCTCAATTTAGTTGTTCCATTGGGTGTCCCTCAAATATGAATTTACTTCATTTTATTTTGGCCCTTAATTCCCAATTGATTCCTTCTCTCGCAATGTTAGTACCTTACCCATTCAAAGGCTATCCCTTTGGCCAGGCATTAGTATCTGAAGGTTTATCTTGAATCTTTAGATGTGTTAGCCCGTAAAATCTTAAAACATTGTTTCCCTGGCTTGCAGTCGTTTCTTAATTCCCCATTTTGCCTACTGGTTGTTTATTTAAAAAAAAAAAAAAAAAAAAAACCTGGTTGTTTACTGGTTCAAGCTTCTGGTTGATAGGGTTCAGGAAAGACAATATTGGCAAGAGCTGCTGCGAAGTACTTCGAAGAACAGAAAGACTTGTTGGCACATGTGTGAGTGGTCTTTGTTTGGGTTACGTTTGTCTACCAACTTCATTTATCTTCAAGAGATTAATTCTGGTCAGAATTGATTTCCTTGTGCAGGATTCTGGTATCTTGTTCTGCACTTGCCTTGGAGAAGGTTCAACACATCCATCAAGTCCTTTCTGGTGTAATAGCTGAGGGCTTGGAACATGCGCCATCTGTCATCATTTTGGATGATCTTGATAGCATTATCTCGTCCTCTTCAGATACCGAGGGAACACAAGCTTCGGTTGGAATTACGATGCTTACAAAATTCCTAACAGATGTTATGGATGATTATGGGGTACGATTTTTTGAAAGATATAAGGTTCAACAGTTCACTGTTCTCAAGTATTATATCATCGTATGCATCACGAGTAGATTTGTGAAGTGTGGCGAAGACAAACATCACTTCTCTTGTAGTTTGGATAACTGCTTTCACCTTTTTAATTATGTCATACAACATTGATTGGTTGTTCTTGGAACTTCTTGAACGTACTCGTCTCCAAGAAATGCCTTTAGAGACTCATTCCTAGATGATATATTATATATCTGACTCACGCTTAGTTAACCAGTTATATTTTTGTTCACCCAACAGGAATACAGGAATTTTTCTTGTGGAATTGGTCCACTTGCATTTGTTGCTTCTGTTCAATCTCTGGAACAAATTCCACCGACATTGAGCTCATCAGGTACAAACTTGTTATATATCACTGCCTCTTAACAAATATTATTTCAACCAGAATCAGTTCATGTGAATTATTCATATGATATTTGCAGGAAGGTTTGACTTCCATGTGCAACTGGCTGCTCCTGCTACCTCAGAACGTGGGGCCATACTGAAGCACGAGATACAGAAGCGCCTTTTAGACTGTTCAGAAGACATATTGCTTGACTTAGCTGCTAAATGTGAAGGATATGATGCGTATGACTTGGTATTTAGAGTTTTCTATATGCCTTTAAAATTTGCCGTTGTGCGAAGACCAGAGAAGATATAGTATCTGTGATGTTTCATGTTATATAAATATTTTTGTTCAAGCTTGCTATTTCGTTTTGATTTGATTATCGTTCTTTCCGTCAATTTACAGTGTGCTCTTTTTGGATTCTCTTTTTTTCCAGGAAATATTGGTTGATAGAGCTGTTCATGCTGCCATTGGCCGGCATCTACCTTGTGAATCAAATAATCTATCCAAATATTCTTTGGTCAAAGAAGACTTTACTCGAGCTATGCATGAATTTGTGCCTGTTGCCATGCGTGACATCACAAAATCTGCCTCTGAGGGTGGTCGTTTGGGGTGGGAAGATGTGGGAGGTGTGACTGATATTAAAAATGCTATCAAAGAGGTATATAAGCATGCTGATTGCCATATCTGATTTTACTGTCCTTATTAAGATTTGAATAGTGTGGGGTAAGTAATTTTGCGGACATTGTTAGCCTATTATAACTGCAACCAGGCATCTTTGTCTGCTAGCTTTTGCTTGTATCTTTGGATGTTCTCTTACTGAATTTAGGTCGTGTTCAATGGGAAACAGCATTTCTATAAGACCCTGAGCTGATATAAGTTGAATTATCTTGGTTAATCTGACGGAAATAATGACACTGGTCAATATAATGTAGTGCTACTAGTTATGCTAACAACTACAGTTTGAACCAGTTCTTATATAGAGATATAAGTTTGGTTATGCAATTTATTTTCGCTCCAGATGATTGAGCTGCCATCAAAATATCCGAAAATCTTTGCAAAATCTCCTCTGCGTTTGAGATCGAATGTTCTCTTGTATGGCCCCCCTGGTTGTGGGAAGACTCACATTGTTGGCGCAGCTGCTGCCGCGTGTTCCCTACGGTTTATATCGGTGAAGGGGCCTGAGCTGTTAAACAAATACATTGGTGCATCTGAACAAGCGGTAAGAAAGATACGTTTCTTTTTTTTTTCATCTTCAAGAACCTTTTGAGATTATTATGATGCTTTTCAGTTCTTTAGTGGCGCATGCTTTATCTATAGTGTTGAATATATTTTGATTCGTCTGAGTTTCTTGCTTAGTCTTAACTTTGTATTAAACAGTAGAATGGTAAAGAAACCTCAGTTGAAAATGTTTCTAGAGAAAAGTTTACAGCCAGCTTTGTTGTTTTGTAACTGTTATTCTTGCCAGTCTCTTTCCTAAAAAGCTAATGTTTCCGCATCTCTGGTAATGAAAAACATACTTCTCTCAGGTCCGTGATATATTTTCAAAAGCTGCAGCGGCAGCACCGTGCATACTCTTTTTCGATGAATTCGATTCCATTGCTCCAAAGAGAGGACATGACAACACTGGAGTAACTGATCGAGTTGTTAATCAAGTAAGTTACTTCAAAGTCTTTGCATATTTGATTCACAAAAGTGCAAACATCTCATGTGATATTTTTCTTTTGCATAGTTTCTGACAGAACTAGATGGAGTTGAAGTCCTGACCGGGGTCTTTGTTTTTGCTGCAACGAGGTATTTACATCAGAATAAGTATATATTGCATATCATATTCAGTGTTCGATGGATTCATAAAATCTACAGCAAACGGTGGATTCGTCGCAGTTAATGATTAATAATAAATCCAATATATTATAGGAGCCATCAATTTATGTTTTTCATTACATACAAAGGATTTTATTATGACTTTATAATGGTTTTACCCATAAACAGTAGACCAGATTTACTTGATCCTGCTCTCCTAAGGCCTGGCCGGCTTGATCGTTTGCTTATGTGCGACTTTCCTTCCCCACCAGAGCGATTAGAGATTCTTACAGTTCTTTCGAGAAAGGTTAGTTCTCTCAGTTACATCGATTCTGCTATTCATTATTTTCCTTCAAACCTCATTTAAAGTAGGTATGTTACATATCTGAACAACCATAGAATCCTATATGACTAAGCCATTTCCATGGTCTACCTTGACAATTATGTAAATTAGAGCTATCTATACTACATTACAAATTAAAATGACCAAATATCTTTCCGCATTTCTGCAGCTTCCGATGGCTGATGATATTGACTTAGAACCTATAGCTTTGATGACTGAAGGCTTCAGTGGAGCTGATCTTCAAGCTCTTCTATCCGATGCCCAGCTTGCAGCTGTTCACGACTTTCTGAACAGAGAAGATAAACCCGAAACCGGAACTACGCCAATAATAACCGATCCTCTTCTGAAGTCGATCGCTTCAAAAACTAAGCCATCGGTTTCCGAAACCGAGAAGCAAAAGCTCTATGACATATATAGCCAGTTTCTGGATTCAAGAAAATCGGTACCTCTCTCCTCTCATCTCCTCACTAATTCCTCTTCCATTTTATACAAACCCAGTAGTTGATTACTAACAATATCAAAATCTTATTTTGCTTGTAGTCAAGAGAATCAAAGGGCAAAAGAGCAACCTTGGCATAATAAAAGTCATTGCAAAGACCAAAAAAAAAAAAAAAAATGGTTACATTGTAGAATCACATCATGATGTAAAATTTGCTTTTATGATATATATGCCCACTGATAAGCATTATAGTCAAAATGGTTAAGAGTTTTCAAATAAAGATCGTTAAGAGAGCCGTAATTTGTTGGCCTCTTTATAGGGTAAGTTCTACGAAATCCAAACGACCATAAACAGACTTTTCAAAACGAACTAAATCTATAACTAATGATAAGATCGTAATCTTGTTCAGCGAATTCTGAAATTGTTAAAAGCTGTGATATTCTTTTTATTTACGAAAACATAAATA
Source organism: Camelina laxa (assembly GCA_024034495.1). Taxonomy (NCBI): domain Eukaryota; kingdom Viridiplantae; phylum Streptophyta; class Magnoliopsida; order Brassicales; family Brassicaceae; genus Camelina; species Camelina laxa. Next base: position 3,159,498 of record CM043881.1, read on the forward strand.
AAATATATTTTAACAAAAAAATCTTTTTTATACATGACAGTCAGTTTTTATCATAGAAACAAACAAAATTTGTCCAAAATATAAGGGAAAAAAAAACGAGAAGGTAAAGATTGTTGCCACCTATATCTTTTGACAACGCCAGTGATTAAAAATGTTGTTATGGCAAGAACCTTGAAAAGAGTCAACCAAAATATCTTTTAGGAGACGAACAGAGTCAGTTCCGGCAGTTAAGAAACTGTCATGAGTTCAGTTAATATATCATCGTCACATTACAGCTAACATATGAACCCAAAAAAAACAAAAAACAAAACAGAGTTTGGTTTGGTTTATAAAACTGGCAGAGAGAGAGAAGAGAGAGGTTGCTGTGACGTCTCTCTCTCCCTATCTCCTTAACCGAAACGGCATGCATTTCTTCCTTCTTTAACTTCCTTTCTCCATTCCTTCACGACAAGAATGAAATTAACTCATCACAAAAATATGTCATTTTTGATGTTTGACCAAACAAAAAAAAAAACAAATGTGACAAAAAACACCAAACCCAAAAACGGTTAAGAACAAAAAAAGGATAAAATAGTCTTTTTCTTCTCCTCCTTATTCTTCTCCTGATTTTCCTCCCTCTTCATTTCTGGTATATGAACAAGTTCTGAGCTGTGACCATTAGACCAACAACAGTCTTTATATCTTCTTTCTATCTCTCTCTTTCTATTATTTCCCTTCTTCTGGTTTATGTTCCTATTTCTTCAAAAACTACAGCATTCGCATTTAAAATTCACCTTCACTTGCTGCCTCGGCTTGCTCTTCAGGTATGTCTTTCGTCCTGTTCTCTGTGATTCCTGTGTATGGTTGCATTAAACAGAAACCCAAAAGTTTAACTCTGGCTATCAACAGTTCTCTCATTATATGAACAAGTAACCACCGTAAAGATGATGATGGAGAAGTCAGATTTAGTACATGATAAGCCATGTTCATTGTCATTCCTACAATTAGTAATAGCACCAAACTTTGATATAGATTTTTGAGTATACACCAAGTCAAAGCAAATTCAGGAAAAAGCCAATTTTTTTTATTGTTTTTTTCCCCATAGATATTTCACATAATATAAGGTCTTTTTAAAATGCTAAGGTTTGAGTACACGACTGCCTCTTCTTTTTGTATCTGTAAGCTATTAATGTTTGGAGTTGCTTGTTTTCGAAAACTTATGACAATGGAAGTGTCTATAAGAGAGATAACTGATCCCGGATTTAAAGAAAAGTATTTTACCTTCCAATCCCATCATTCTCATTTCTGAACTCATTGCATGAATCTGATGTTTATTGGCTCTTTAGATGGGACTACATTCTGCGAAGTCACTTTTCATGTTTGAATATTTTATATCTTCTGATCATAAATGGACGCATTGTCGCAGGTCAGAGGCCAAAATAGGTGGAATTGAAAGCCTGATTTGTCAGAGAAAAACTTACATATGAATAACAAAGGGAGTCAGAACGTTGCTACCTGCAAGCCTGTCACTACATTTGTCCAAACCGACACCAATACTTTCAGGGAAATTGTGCAGCGCTTGACAGGTCCATCAGAGAACAACTCTGCAGTAGCACCACCAGAAGCAACAGTGATAAAAACCGTCATACAAAAGAGGCCAACTTCGAAGCTCCATGAGAGAAGGCAATGCATGAGGCCAAAGCTTGAAATTGTCAAACCTCCTCTAAGCTTTAAGCCCACTGGTACGACACCATCATCTAAATCTGGTAATACCAACCTTTTAACAAGTCCAGTGGGCACCCCTTCTTCATTGTTCTCTAACTTGTCCTTGGTAGAAGGGGAGAAAGCCGAACCAGATAGTTGTACAACAAACATTGAAGAAGAGGAGAAAGCCATCAAAGAAAGACGCTTTTACTTGCATCCATCGCCAAGGTCTAAACCAGGGTATACAGAACCAGAACTGCTTACTTTGTTTCCTTTAACTTCTCCCAATTCTAGTGGCAAACCATAATCCTGACAGATTAATCATAAGCTTGTTCTCTTCCTACAATCCGAAAGATTATGTACATGTAGTCTTCTCACTCAAGAATTATCTCTGTAATCTATGTGCAATGTCCTTGTGTTCCCATATATTTGCATTAGGTTCAACTGGTATCTGTGTGACAAAAGAATATGCATCATCAGTTTGACCCCCTCGAACAAGTAGATCTACTGCACAAGCATATTTGTTCCATTGTAGGAGTCATATATTTGCAATCCATCCTGTATTAATCCCGCATGACAGCATGCAGGCAACAGAGTTGTTATGAAAACGTGATCGGGCTTAATGTTCGAGTCAATCCTATGAGAGTAGATCATAAGTTATAAGTGCTTCCTTACCCCATACCATGTCAGCCAAGGCATCAAGTATAGTAGTAAGATAGTATCTTTTTCTAAACCAGTTTTAATAAATAAGAATGCATACTCGATGTCAGATATGGTTTCGATCGGACTTGTAAATCAACCAATGCCAAGCGCACTCAACCACCATGCTACGAGGATAAAATCTGTATAGATGCTAACGAGATGTTTAGATTGATCAGGCTTGACGGCAAAATTGTCATAAATTAGAAAAGATTTTTACTAGCAGATTGATAATAATAAATTCGCTGTGGCTTAAAATGACAGTGAATTCGGTTGCTATAAGAATCGAACCCGTACTTAATAGAACTATATTCGGCTCGACACTTCAACCATATGAGTCTATTGACACAATTTTCCAATATTCACATACAATAATATGCAGTGACATAATAGGATTGTGATGTTGACATGATATCGTTTATCATTGATTTGAATGTATCATTTACCATTTTTATAATTAATTACAAATTAGCAATATCATTGATTTGACTAACCTTTATCAAAAAAGAGGACAAATATATCATTAACCATATGTATGTGTGTCATCTGGTGTCAAAAAACCGTATATATGGATTACAAATTTATGGTTACCAAGTGTTACAAATTTTATAGCAATACTCATGTTAAGTTGTTAACAAAAACTGTAATTCGAGTTTAATACATTTTTGTTTAGGAATCTATATATAATTTAAGAGTTCTATCTCCATCTACGGTGTCTACGTCAACATCTATGTCATTATATTTTACTTTTATGTGGGCTTTACACATCTTATTTATTAAAACAAAAGACATGAAAACTAGAACTAATTCACACATTATATATTATTATCTTTCATTAAATAAAAACAATAATTTACAGCAAAAAAAAAATGTTAAAAATGAAAAGATAAATGTACAGCACAAAAGATGAAAAAAAAAATTGAATAGAGGTAGGAAGGACATGACAACACTAGAGTAACTGATCGAGTTGCTAATCAAGTAAGTTACTTCAAAGTCTGCATATTTTTCTTTTGCATAGTTTCTGACAGAACTAGATGGAGTTGAAGTTCTAACCGAGGTCTTTGTATTGGCTGCAACGAGGTATTTACACCAGAATAAATCTATGTTGCATATCATACATTATGCATACATAGAATCTATAGCAAATGGTGGATTGTTCTGAGTTATTGGTTAATAATAAATCCAATATGTGGTAGGAGTTATTAATGTTAAGCCTGTTTTCAATCCTCATTTTATATTTCTCATTACATACAAAAAATGGATTATGACTTTATAATGGTTTTACCCATTAATAGTATACCAGATCTACTTGATCCTGCCCTCCTAGGCCTGGGCGGCTTGACAGGTCCATCAGACAACTACTCTGCAGTAGCACCACCAGAAGCAACAGTGATAAAAACCGTCATACAAAAGAGGCCAACTTCAAAGCTCCATGAGAGAAGGCAATGCATGAGGACGAAGCTTGAAATTGTCAAATCTCCTCTAAGAAGCTTGAAATTGTCAAATCTCCTCTAAGCTTTAAGCCCACTGGTACGACACACCATCATCTAAATCTGGTAATACTACCAACATTTTAGCAAGTCCAGTGGGCACCCCTTCTTCATTGTTCTCTAACTTGTCATTGGTAGAAGGGGAGAAAGCCGAACCAGATAGTTGTACAACAAACATTGAAGAAGAGGAGAAAGCCATTAAAGAAGACGCCTTTACTTGCATCCATCGCCAAGGCCATTAAACCAGGGTATACAGAACCAGAATTGCTTACTTTGTTTCCTTTAACTTCTCCCAATTCAAGTGGCAACCCATAAACCTGACAGATTAATCATAAGCTTGTTCTCTGCCTACAATCCCAAAGATTATGTACATGTAGCGTTCTCACTCAAGAATTGTCTCTGTAATCTATGTGCATCCTTGTGTACCATCATGATCAAGCAATGTTTATCTAGCTTTGCAATGTTTTATGATTTTCATCGATAAAACACCACAGGCTCCTTCATCTGAAGATATAAAGCATTCACTAAGTCGAAAATACTGTCTCTATGAGGATGAGAACAATCTCCAGACACAAAAACATTCCTTTGCCCATCCTCTTCTAGCCAGCTACATCCTGCTGGCTTTTTCATTTCCTTTTTCTTCATTAGGTTTCTCAACTCCATCACGCCTTCCCATTTAGCATCTGTAGCAAACATGTTCGAAATTAGAACGTGGTTCCCAGTATCGTCAGATTCAGCTTGCAAAAGATGATTTGCAACTGAGTGCCCCAGATCCATCCTGTTATAGGTCGTACATGCCCTTAACAGTGTTCCCCATATATTTGCATTAGGTTCAACTGGCATCTGTGTGACAAAAGAATATGCATCATCAAGTTGACCCCCTCGAGCAAGTAGATCTACTACACAAGCATATTGTTCCATTGTAGGATTCAAACCGTGAACCGTCCTTATTGAGTCATATATTTGCAATCCATCCTGTATTAATCCGGCATGACAGCATGCAGTCAACAGAGTTGTTATGAAAACATGATCGGGCTCAATGTTCGAGTCAATCATATGAGAGTAGATCATAAGTGCTTCCTTACCCCTACCATGTACAGCATACCCAGCTACCATAGCAGTGAACATAACCAGATCTCTATGAGCATCTGACTGGAAAACAGAATATGCATGCTTCAAGCTGCCACATTTAGCATATACATCTAGTAGAGTCCCCTTCAGGCGGATATCACCAAGTCCGCCTCTAATAATATATCCATGACATTGTCTTACTAGATGCAGAGAGGCTAACTGCGCACAAACAGGAAGGAGATTCATAATAGTCACAGTGTTAGGCCTCATCCCTCGAACTTGTATCTCACGAAAACACCAATGGCTTCATTAGGACAACAACTTTCAGCATAGATACGAATCATCAAACTCCAAGTGGTGAGATCAGTTGTAGACATCTCACTGAACAGCATCTGAGCATCATCATGACTTCCACTATTAACATATCCTGATAACATCGAGTTATAGGTAACCAAATTTCTCCTCTCTGATAAACCCTGAAAGATCTTATGGGCGTACTCTACATTACCACATTTGGCATATGCATCAAGCAATGCATTGCCAAGCTTGGATTCCTCTTCATCATGTAAAAGACCGGCCTTAAGTGAGTACCCATGAACTTCTTTTACCTTACCAACTCCCTGTACATTTGTGCAGAATTTGACTAGGCTTAAAACAGTAATAGAGTCAAGAGTTATTGCTTCATTAAACAAGTGGTGCAAGAGGTTCAAAAACCGAAAATGCCTTGGACTGTCTGCGAAGGCATCAAGTATAGTATTCCAAGATATTATATCCTTCGTGGATATCAGTGAAAAGGCCCCATATGCTGAACTCGTGTCACCAAATCTTGCATAGAAACTAATGAGAGCATTCCCAACTGATGTATCCTCCAAAAGGTAAGAACGGCGCAAAATATAATTATGGATCTCTTTGCCAAAGGTCAAGTCACTTAACTGCGCACAGACAGGAAGGATGCTGACAATAGTTACCGAATCAGGAGAAACATCCCCCTTATACACCAATTTTTGAAATAACCGCAAGGCTTTAAACCACTCACCATTTGATGCATAACCGGCTATGACAACGTTCCATGAAACAAGATCTTTGGAACCCATCCTTGTAAACAATGAGGCTGCTTCTTCCATTCTTCCGACTCTCAAATAGAAACTCACAAGAGAATTGCATACAAAAACATGGGTTTGCAACCAAGACCTGTGTACAACATAACTGTGAATCTGCCTTCCACTTTGATAGGCAATGTCCTTGTCCATAGAAGCGCAAACTGGCAAAATATTTGCAATAGTTGCATAGTTAGGCTCTGTAGGTTCCTTCAGCATTAGACAAAACGATCTAAAAGCATCGGCCATCATCTTGTTCTCAGAAAACCCAGCAATAATCGCATTCCAAGAGACAACATCTTTGTCAGATATACCATCAAACGCAGTATAAGCATCAGGGAAAATAAGCCCGCATTTGGCATACATGGAAACCAGAGCATTCCCCACAAGTGTATCTTTTTCGAAACCGGTTTTGATAATATAAGAATGCATACTCTTCCCTTTGTATGAATCCCCAAGGCGAACACACACAGGAAGAACTATCGCAAAGGTAACAGAGCTGAGCTTAGGTTCATCAGCAAAGTGCATGGATTTGAAAAACCTCATCGTCTCATGAGCACAAGAATCCGAAAGTCCAGTCAGAACAATATTCCAAACAACAGGATCAACACTGTTCATTTGCCTAAACATCTTCTGGCAATCATCCATCATCCTGCATTTCGCATACATGTTAAGAACTGACTTCGAAACCACAATGCAGTCCATATGACCAAGCTTGGTCACGCAACCGTGCAGAACCCTCCCTGATATGACCTCAGACACTGAAGCACAAGCTTTGAAAACATCCGAAAAAACCTTGTGATCAGTTCCAAAACCAGACAAAAGTCTGAATTTTTGAACAAATTGCCGCAAAGTCTCCATCTTTCCCTTAAATATCACAGCAACGCCCGTTTATTAACAAAACCCACGTTAGAGAATTTGGATCAGACATTTTCACAAACACCTGATATGCAAGAGCAATTTCCTTCCAACCTCGTAACGCTCCGATATGAGCGTGCCCAATATGTGACAGACATAGAGAAATTTAAAAAGCAGAATCTTTATCAATGTTTCTTATTTATCAATCAACGAAGATGTGTCGCTCAGTCTCTATCTCCACTTAAAAAAAAATGCAAGCGAGAGTATTTTTCTGAGTGAACTGGAATTATAAATACATGGACTATTGTAATAAAATTAAAAATAAAGGGCTAAAATTGAATATATTAAACTAGTTAAGTCCTTCAATGCAAATTTACCATTCCTATTATTATTCGAATAATTAGAAAAATAAAAAAAAAACATAATTCGATAAATATATATAAACCCTCGTCGACTCTGCTTGACACATCTCTCTGATACGATAAAGTTACATCTCTCAGCTTGAATCGGCACTGACGAGGAAAGCATATTCTACGAATATGGCGCCACCGGTTGGTGAAACGGCGGCGGTGGTTGATGGCCAACCGCAACAGCAACGACAAGGTGGTGGGTTTGGGCAGACTATAGCAGGAATCATTAGAATCGCCATGTTCTGCTACTTTGCTTCAAAGTTCTTTTCTCCGAAACAAAAACTTGCGGATCCTTCTAAGCCTTCTCACCTTATGTCCAATCTCTTTCAGAGGGGAGAGCCCATGGTAATTTTTTCTTGTTTAAATCACTGGTGATTACTTGCGATTAGTTATAGTTTCTGCAATTTGATTCGTTTTCTCTTCTGATTTGTTTAAAAAACGTTACTTTTGTGTTCGAATCACAGAGTTTGGTCTTGTCAGAGTTTTTTTCCGTTTCTGGGTGGTTTAGGGTTTTACTGTGGTTGTGTATTGATTCGAATTTAACTTCACCAGGTTATGTATTTTCAAATAGTTTACTGTAATAAATCAGTGGGTTTTTATAACACCGGTTTGGTTCAGGAACATGATTCTTGGACACAGATTGGTGGCAGGGTTTTTCTGATCACTGATTTGTTGTTTGGTTATGAATAATATTTCAGTATGATTTTAGATGTTTACCATTGTTTTATTACCAGGATATGTGGTTTTATCTTTCGGAGCATGAGAAATTCAATGACTTTGGGAATGAAGGTGCTCTTATTTGGCACGAGACGAACATACCTTATGCTGTGTGGAAGCCAGAGAGCACTAGGACCTTGTTAACGACGTATCATCCATCCGATGTAATTTTATGTAGAATTGATATTACATATTTGGGTTTCTTCATATGCTTCTTCCTAGATTAGTATATATATATATAGGCTCAATTGACTTACGATGTCTGTTGTTCCAGGCACTGAAGAATAATGGAAGTCTTTATGCTCATGTCTTCTTTGCTAGATCTGGTTATCCTATAGATCCCAGCGATCCGGAATACCAACCTCTAAACTGTTTTGGCAGGACACACCGTAAGACCTCCCTTTTTCCTATACAAACAACCTTTTATTGACAGTTGTTTTTGGTTGGTAGTTTTATGTATTCGATAAGTTGGACGACTTGTTTCTCTGTTTCAGCTGTTGCGACTTACTTGCCAAAGCGTAAAGCGGATAAGAAGAAGAGTCTGCTGGGAAATCCCAAAGACTCTGATGAATCTAATACGGAAGTTGAGGTGTGTCTCTAGGTCACTTTTTGATACAGAACTTTTTTTGTATGTTTTTATATTATTGTTTGGCCTGTGATGGAACACATGCTTATGAACTAACACAAAGCAGACATCGCAGGAGGTTAATGGTAAGGACTCGGATCTCAAGGATGAGGGCCCTGTGGAATGGGTATCCCACTGGAAACCAAATGTCACAATTAACCTAGTCGATGATTTTACTCGGTAAGTTAGCTAGTACTTAGTACTGATAATTGGTAGATGAATAATGGATTTATGGCATGCTTGCTTTTCTTTTGGGTTTACTTTTAACAATGAATCTCATAAGACGTTTGCTAACTGTTTTCCGTTTCCTTACAGCTATCCAGAGCATGGTGTACCACCAAACATTGCTCCTTGTATCCTTATATATCTAAGGACGATGTGTCTGTTATTGTTTGAGTTTTTGACAACTCTCTATACACATCCTTCTCTAACAATTGAAGACACTAACATAGTAGCATGTGCATCATCTTCCATGCCATTTATAACATTAGTTTGTTTAAACTTGTTTGAAAATTCCAAATACCCAAGAACTAAAACTTGAGTTTCTGGGGAACTAGTGCCACATATCACTAGCTGGAATCGAAAATATATGAGGATTTCTTTTCGCTATGCTATAGGCGTGATGGTCCGTATTTGTTCTTTCCTTAACTTAATTGGCAGACTTAATGGTGGAACCTAGTACTGTAAACTACTACCCTACAGTTGTCTTCAATGAGTTTTGGCTGCTAAGGGATAAGTTGATTATAATCAATGAGACAGTCTCAGAGCTACCACTTAATCTGGAAGTAAGCCCCATAAGCATGACAAAGTGGCAGTTGTTTGAGCAGATTGATCAGTCTTTCCAGATTCACCGTAGCTATGGAAGCATGCTTGATGGTGAATCTGACGAACTAAAGGTAATTCTGGTCTTTTATGTTCAGCTTGCTTCATTGCCATATTATATACTAAGATGTGCATCTAACTACTCTAACTATGATACCCGAAAGTAGTAGAGAGATGTGAGTGATTGTTTTCTGTTAATTGGAACTACGGTGATTAATATTTTAAGGTTAAACCTGCAGAGGGTGTTTTTGGAAGGAAATCCCTATCTGTTGGGCGTCACAATGTTCGTTTCGATGCTTCATTCTGTATTTGACTTCCTCGCATTCAAAAATGGTAAAACACCAAAAGAATCACCTGCTTTTCTAAAATGCTTCCTAAACTTAGCTATCTGATACTCTGGTGCTTTCCTTGCAGATATCCAGTTTTGGAACAAGAACAAATCTATGGAAGGACTGTCTGCGAAGTCTGTTGTGCTGAACTTTATCTGTCAGTTCATCATCTTCCTCTACCTGCTTGACAACGACACTTCATGGATGATATTGGCTAGTTCTGGAGTTGGTGTCTGCATCGAGTTCTGGAAAATAGGAAAAGCCATGCGCATCGAGGTACCACTGAGTCCAGTGTTTTTGTGCATGTGTAACATCATTAAAAAAAAAACAGTATCAATCTGATTTTTGCTTGCGTATATATACCGTGACAAACATATAAATTTTCCAGGTTGATCGAAGTGGAATGATTCCAAGATTAAGGTTCCACGACCGTGAATCCTATGCAAGCAACAAAACCAAGGAGTATGACGATATAGCCATTAAATTCTTATCCTATGTGCTCCTCCTCCTTGTCGCGGGTTTCTCCGTATATTCACTCGCCTATGAACGCCACAAGAGTTGGTACTCATGGATCCTATCTTCACTGACGAGCTGCGTCTACATGTTTGGTAAAAAGCCTTCAAAATCTTTGACCAGTTCAAAACTCTCTTGTGGTTGATTCTATTGAGTTGAGATCCATCGGTTATGTGTTTGCAGGTTTTATTATGATGTGTCCTCAATTGTTCATCAACTATAAGCTGAAGTCAGTAGCACATTTACCATGGAGGCAAATGACATACAAGTTCCTCAACACAATCATCGACGATCTCTTTGCTTTTGTCATCAAAATGCCAATGCTACATCGCCTTTCTGTCTTCCGAGATGGTAAATATATTCAAGTCTCTAGGATAGTTTTTGAATTCACAAAAAAAAAAAAAAAAAAAAAAAGAATGATGATGATCTAATTTTGGTGTTGTTGTTGCAGATGTGATATTCTTGATATACTTGTACCAGAGATGGGTTTATCCTGTGGACAAAACACGTGTCAACGAGTTTGGTTTTGGAGGTGAAGAAGAGTCTGTGGATACAAAGAATATCACTGACCAAGAAGATGACAAGAAAACAAACTAATCAGCTTTGTGCTTTTGTTCTTTCTAAACAATTTTGAGCTTTTTTTTTCCTGTTCTAGAAAGTTTTGTTTTTTATACCCAAAAGGAATTTATTATTTAGGATTAAAAGAAAAAAAATGTATCATGAAAAGATCATTCTCGCAATACAGGACGCATATGCACTCCGAGACTACCATACTTATTCTTGTGAAGTAGATATAACCTTCATGTAAGGTTCAATTACTTGTTCTTATTCATATGTGCAGCAACAGAGATTTTCATTATTACATTGTCCATCCGCAGTCCCCATTGAGCTACAGAACTCAATGCATTTCATCATCCCTTCCATACATGGTGCTGTGCCGAAACACTGAGTAAATCTATATTTTTCTTCAAACACTAAACCAAAAAGATATAGTATATCAAACGTCAATAGCGACGCACTAAAAGAAACATGTAAGCAAATTACCCAAAAAAAAAAAAAAAAAACAGAATCTTACAAGGAATGGTTTTGAAACTTGGACGGCAATGAACAGTACAGATACCCAACATAATGGTGAAAGCAAATACTACCACTATTTTCTTAGTGAAGTCCATTGTTGTTTTAAACCTGCTCTGATACTCTACGTAAATGTAACGTAGATCGATGATATTATTCATTCAGAGTATACAAGTATATATATACACACATATGTATTCTAGAGAATTTTATTGAGAATATACACTTTGCATAACAAGAGATTATAGTCAAATCATATCTCTAAATTGCTAGAAATCCTAGTATATTAATTGATTGAGAAGTACATATATAAAATGTTAAAAATTACATTGTTATGTCATTTGTTAAGGCAAAATGTTTAATTTTCTGTAAGGATAAATATATAATTTAAATATTAGACTAATAGATCTTTGAAATAATTATTAGGTTTTTTTTTTAAAAAAAAATTACTTTCTCTCACTAATTAGTTATGGAAGAAAATTACTAACTAATTTAAAAAAATTGTAAACCAATCAGAATTGAAAAAATAAGATTTTATATCTAAGTATACAATATCATTATTTTTTATTATCAAAAATCTATGACTAAATAACATAGTTATTATTAATATTTTTTATTATTAATATTTATAATTATTTTTTATTATTAATAAATGTACTCAACAGAGTTTTATAAATTGTAAATTAATGAGGATATATTCTATAGTATTCATTTTCCAATCTATCATAAATATCTTCTTATATAATAAAATGCTTTTTATGTAAATTTATAAACTCGTTGACAGATATTTGCATTATCTGGTTTTGCAAGGTCAGTCCATACGACGTCGTTAGTTAGTTAGTGACTTATATGGGCCGTACGTAGTCTTCAATCTTTCTGCAATGCAACTAAAGACGATTGAGCCCATATACGTAATTAAATAGTAACAAACGTCACCGTTTCTTATATACCGCATTAGTAGCGCGTGAGAAAAGTGAACGCGTGGGGGGAATGAATCAGATCAAGCAGCTCCACGCGCAGTGTATCAGAACAGGAGTAGACGAAACCAGAGATCTCTTACAACGACTGCTTCTGATTCCAAACCTTGTTTATGCCCGAAGGCTCTTTGATCTTCATCGAAACCCTTGTCTCTTCCTCTACAACAAGCTAATTCAAGCTTACTCTGTTCATGGCCATCCCCACGAATCCATCGTCCTCTACAATTTCCTCTCCTACAATGGTCTCAGACCAAATCACCACACTTTCAATTTCATCTTCGCAGCTTCTGCTTCGTTTTCGTGTGCTCGACCTTTACGCTTGCTTCATTCGCAGTTTTTCAAATCCGGGTTTGAGTCTGATTCGTTCTGCTGCACTGCTTTAATCACTTCCTATTCGAAGCTAGGAGCATTGTGTTGTGCACGCAGAGTGTTCGACGAAATGTCTCACCGAGATGTACCCGTGTGGAATGCAATGATCACTGGTTACCAAAGACATGGTGATACGAAGGCGGCGATGGAGTTGTTTGATTCCATGCCTAGTAAGAACGTTACCTCGTGGACCACCGTCATTTCTGGGTTTTCTCAGAATGGGAATTACTCTGAAGCTTTATCGATGTTTTTGCGTATGGAGAAAGACAAATCCGTGAAACCAAACCATTTTACTGTAGCTAGTGTTCTCCCCGCTTGTGCTAACCTAGGGGAATTGGAGATTGGCCGGAGATTAGAAGGTTATGCTAGAGAGAATGGCTTCTATGATAACATTTACGTGTGTAATGCTCTTCTAGATATGTACTCAAAATGTGGAATGATTGATGTAGCCAAACGTTTATTCGATGAAATTGGGAACCAGAGAAATTTGTGCTCCTGGAACTCCATGATCGGTAGTCTAGCTACTCACGGGGAACACGACGAAGCTCTTGACCTTTATTCCCAAATGTTGGTGAGCATTTCTGTTTGTTACTTCTTCAGTTCAAAAGCATGTTGATTCCTCTGTTCTATAGAGTTCTAACACTTATGGTTTTCTGTTGGTACTTCAGCGAGAAGGAGAAAAACCAGATGCAGTGACATTTGTTGGGTTGCTGCTAGCTTGTGTTCATGGTGGGATGGTGGTGAAGGGACAAGAATTGTTCAAGTCCATGGAGGAAGTTCACAAGGTTTCGCCAAAGCTAGAGCACTACGGATGCATGATCGATCTCTTGGGGCGTGTTGGGAAGCTGGAAGAAGCATGTGATCTCATCGAAACAATGCCAATGAAACCAGATGCTGTGGTATGGGGAACTCTTTTGGGTGCTTGTAGTTTCCATGGAAATGTTGAGATAGCAGAGATAGCAAGTGAGGCACTGTTAAAGCTTGAACCAACGAATCCAGGTAACTGTGTGATCATGTCAAATATCTACGCCGCTAATGAGAAGTGGGAAGGAGTTTTGAGGATGCGGAAGTTGATGAAGAAGGAAACGATGACAAAGGCTGCTGGTTTTAGCTATTTTGTGGAAGTAGGAGTTGAAGTTCATAGATTCACTGTGGGAGATAAATCACACCCAAGATCTTACGAGATCTATCACGTTCTTGATGAAATTTTCAGGAGAATGAAACCTGAGAAGAGTCAGCTTGAACAACTATGCTGATGAAAGCAGATGTTTCCTTTCTTCACTTGTCCAGTATCAATATGACTGAATGGATCTATTGAAACTACAACAATATGTGATTTTGGTGTTTTTCACATTCCTAATACGCAATCAAATGAAAATCAGTTCAAATTCGGTAATAGAGTATCATCCAGTTGTTGAACTTGAAACAAACCGCAACGCAATTGTATGTATATCTATCAATTTAGAATCGAACATGACGAGATGAGACAATATAGTTGAAGAATCATTATACCTAGCTAGTGTAGTGTTGTTCGTTTCCATGCTTTTTGATATTAATCTAATCCAGTTTCAAAGACTAGTTCTTGTTCATATATCATCAACTTCTTTTCTAACCGAAGAAAAAAGAAGAAGATAGAGCAGTGTTTGTTTTTTCACCAACCCCAACACAAATGTTTTATTTTGACTAATTAAGAAGAAGAACATCTAAACCTACATGATTATTAATTTTCCCAGCTGAACGAATTGTATTCTTACTCTCTCCACTATCGCTAAATAGTATCCTTAAGGTGAAAAAACGATTGATCAGACCTGGATCATATAATAATAAGTTCACAAAAACTATGAAACTATAAACTTAAAAAGTTAAAAGCTAAAACAATAATAGTTGATCAAGGATATGGTGAATGTGCATATAAAGGTAAGAAATAAAAATTTATTTACCAAATATCTCACTTTATCAATTACTACTAGTATAGTAAAATACTACTAAAATCGTATCCTAAACTCTGGCCGACTAGAAAAAAAAAATATAAATAATCCCCGAGCTTGCTGCTTATATAACGATTTGAAATTTCCCGTCTACATCGACGACGCCGAGGTTTGTGCTTCGTTCCTCTTTTTCTTCTTACCTCCGTAAGCTTTATTTATTTATAGAAACTCTACTGTGACGTCGATTCATTCATTTTGATTGAATGATTTAGTTGCGATTTAGCTTATCACCGTCTCCGTCTACGCTACGTCTAGGGTTTTTCTTCTTCTTCTTCTTCTTCTTCTTCTTCTTCTTATCTTTGTCTCTAAGTCGGGGAATTAATTTTTTTTTGAAAAATATGCATTTTGACGTAGAGTGTTGAATTGTTGTTATCGTGTTTGTTTGTTTTTGATGATGATATAGATACGATCTTGTTGCAGGGTTTCTTTTATTTGATTTCCATCAATATATATATTGCGTTTTTTCACGTATGATCTTGAAAAAATTTTCGATAATTAACTTGCATTTGATTATAATTGTGAGTGAATTGTTTTCTCTCTTTGATTATTTGGAAAGCCCTCTCAGAGAGAGATGGAACCCAAACCGACGACATATGGTGTTATGCGTCGCATCCGTCCATTATCGTTCACATACTATCCATACGCCACGGGGTCAGTGATCGATGTTACTCTCTTTGTCCCTTCCCTTTCGAGAGTTTGTTTGCCTAGCTAGCTTAAAAACAGCTGACTTCTTGTTTTTGTAGAACGTCCTCTGGGAAAGAGCACATTAGAGAGGAGCTTGTACGACTAGGAGTTGAGCTCTCTGTCTCTGTTGCTGAATCCATGTTCTTGCTCTGTGATGACATTCATACCATGTTGTGGTTCTGCTTTAAGCTGTGGAAGTATACATTACCTCCCTCTGCTCCTGTGTCAGAAAGGCTGCTTCGTGTTGTTCACTATGTCTACTCAAAGGATATCAAACCCAAGAACAGGGGATTTTGTTGTCCGGATGGTGGTAATTACTCTGTCCAACGGGAATTCGTCAAGACCACTTGGAAGGAATTTACCGACGGGATCATTGTTTTGAATCGCCTTGTTTTGCTTCTCAGGAAGAAAGATTGCTCTTTCGATGATCGGCTGTTATCTTCCGCTGTTCAAAAGTACAAGCATCAAGTTCTCAAGAAGCTAGAGGATAAATTGGCGTCCGCAAAAGATGTTTCAGAGCTGAATGGTTTTGCCAGGGAGACTGTTGCGTCTAACATATCTGACCTGTGGAAGTCTCTCTTTGACGACGAAGATGCTGCTGGCGAACCAACTCCAGAAGTGACGAGGAATAGGATTATTAGCGACCTGTTTCAGCCTATTTTGGGCGATTCCTGCCATTGCGAGATACCGACACTGCCCGTTACTTCTCCTTACATTCTAGGGTCAGTAGTATTTTACCTTTGGGCCCTTTGAGAGTTTTCCTCAGTACTCACTCATGTTACACACAAAGTCTGACTTCTTTTTTTGTTGTTGTTGTTGTTGGTTTGGCAGGGCAGCATTTGCAAAGCAGGGGATTAGTGAGGAGGTTGTGCAACTAGGAGTTGAGCTCTCGCTATGTGTGGTTGAGTCGATGTTCTTGCTGTGTGATGAAATCTGGAGTGTGTTACAGTACTGCTTGAAGTTGTGGGGCGATTTAGAAAGGAACATTGGTAATCCCGCTGGGGAAAAGCTGCTTCGTGTAATGCATCATGTCTACTCAAGAAATATCAAATTACATAAGAATGGAGAATATCATCATATGGGTGGTGGCAATAAGTCGGTCCAATGGGAATTGGTCAAGACTTATTGCCACATAAGGTCATCAAAGTCTTTACATAAGGTGAAGGATGAGCCTTCACAGGGTTCCACTTATTTCAAAGATTGCCTCGTTGAATTCAGGGTATGTTTTTTTGATCATGTTACCTTACTGTTTCCGTTCTCAAGTTTTAATTTTCTTCCTCTGAATGTATTAAAGTTTCGTTCAATTTGGTTTGGTTTAAATGCAGGAACTGACTACAGCGGCGGATTTTATTTCATTTTATGAAGAAATGTTGCCCGCCCTGTGTTCAGACTCTGCCGGTGGTTGTCTTGCATCAAGATTTAATCTTCTCTAAACTTGTCTCTGGTTTACATATCAAAGCAAGATTCTCTCTCGAAGCCTTTCTCTGCTTTTGCTGTCTTCCCCACTCTTAACTTCTTCTTATTCACGATCATATTGATACAGAATTATTTATAATCTCTGTTTTTTTTTTTTTTTAACTTTTTCTTCTTCTTTCTCTTTTTTTCTTAGGTTGATATATGCTTTATCGAGGGATCTCTTGGACGGCTTTCTTCCGTGAGTATTTTTTTTTCTTCTAATTCTTTTCAGCTGCACAGTCCTCTTTTATGGTTTTCTGACTTTGTGGAAGTTATTGCTTTGAATTGTTTTGAGATGCATACAAAGTACTCATGGACCACGTGAAAATCTAGTTTTTTCACTTGTGTGAACTGATTTCTTACAAACTGCTAATGAAAATTCTGTTGTCTCCCTTCCTTCTCTTTGCATTTGCGTACATTGGATCTTATATCTTCTAACCAATTGTTGCTTTTGTCAGTTTATCTTGTCTAGCTTCTTTCCACAGCTTGTTAACTCCATAGTGACTCTCCTGAGAAATGGTGGACTTAAAGAAACCGATATTCTTGAGCAGCTTTTTTGCTCTCTTGTCTAACATATTCTCCCATCAGGACAATGCTTAATATTATCTTCTTCTTTTTTTTTTTGGCAGATATTTCTTATCATGGTCGCACATAGTGCGGGATCTGCAGAAGTATCTCATATGTGACATCGAATGCATTCTCAGGTAAGTACAGAATTATATAGTTTAGTTCCCCTGGATTGAATGATTTGTTACTAGCAGCCTGACTTAGCCAAATATTGTTTGACTAGTTTCTTTACTTTCTAAACGAATCTTCTTTTGATGTAGGGATACATTGGAGCTGAGGTATTACTCCGGCGAACATATCATCAGATTGATGTCACCTTCCATATCATTTTTGTTGAGGACTGCACGGGATGAGCAACTCGAAATAGGTGATGAATTACTCTTCATTTCTCTCTCTCTCTCTCTCTTTTTGTTTGTTTCATATCTATGTTAGGGACAGTCCAGTTGACTCTTGTCCCATGAACATTGCAGGGATCAAGAGGATCCTCTCCGAAATTGCAGATCCACTGAAAAAACATGGAGGAGTTAGTATACTATATCATGTTATGAGGGGTACCTCTGAGCATCTCCATTCCAAAGCTGGGAAGGTTTTGAGTTTCTTGCTTAAAGATTCAACATTGTCCTTTTGTGACCAATTTCCTCAGGGCAAGTCCTCTTTCCTAAACATAACGTTGGAATATTTAATTAAGTCTAGTGATCTCTGTTTCGCATGTGATTAGTTTAGGAATGAAGTTTAGAGAATGGGAAGTTGGTGTTGGTTTAATCTTGAATTTATACTCCTAAGCTGTTTTACATGGTTCCCTTTCTTCTGATCTTGGTTGGACCCTTTATTTCGTTTTCCAGGTTCTTGTAGTATAGAAGAAGCTTTGAGTTCAACTTTGCAAAGAATATGCAAGGATTTTATGGAACTGCCTGTATGAAGAAACAAAAGAATCAATCAAAAACAAAGCAACAGCTCATTTAAGCCGACTCCTGACTCTGCTTACTTCAATTGTTAGGGTTGAGAAAGGTCTCAAGGTTTATGGTGAGTTATTAAGTAATCCAACTTTTTCGACTTTCTTGCTGTTGTTCTTTCTTGTGTGCACCCATTAAAACATACATTTTCATGATCGTATTGGCAATTTATGTCGTTGTTAATGTGGAACAGATTACCCATATTTGGTTGGACTCGTGAGCCAGATTGTGCCAACTTTTATGGATTCCTCTGCTGTTCTTGATAAAGTTATGGGACTAATGTTATGCACCATTGACAGCCCCAGTGCTGCCAATGAAATGGAATCCATTGCTTCGCAATGGGCCCCTTTTTTTTTCCGTGAAGTGTTCGAGGTATTTTGTATACAGTTGATCTGTTTATACTTTTCAACTTTAAAATTTCTATGTTCTTTATAATTGATCATGCTATCTTTGCAGTTTGCTGAGTTTTTTGCGGGAGTTGCTAGGAAGGATAAATTAGTTCTGAAAGCCTTTAGAAGTAATATATTAAGGTAAGACCCACGTCGTTTTTTTTCTATTACCTCTTTAAGTCTGCCTCTCATTTATGTCTTTAGTGACTACCTTGTGTGTTGCAGTTCGATCAACAATATGATTTTGGTGTCTCCTGAGGAGGTTATTCCTCTGTTACTATCACTGTGTGAGAGTGAGCAAACAAGTCATGACAAGGTGAACATCATAGATGAATCATTTGAGAGCAAATTTGAGAGAATTCATGAGTTCTTGAAGAGAAGATTAAGAAAATCCAAACGAATTTAGAGAATATAGGATTTGCTCAAACTGAAGAGGCTGAGTTGGCTGCTGCTTTGGGAGCTATCAAATGTTTTCCCTATTTTAAAGTGGATCCATCATTGCTGATTTGCTTTAAGAATACTCTCATACAGCATTTGGCAGCCTCAGTTGGTAAGTTTTTGCCATGCCATTCACGTCTTATTTCGTAGAAGTTATCATAACTCAAATTTTTCATTTTCAGTAAACACTTTTAGTGCTCCGGAACTGATGTGGCAGAGCTTACTTGGTGCTGCTTTGAGGTCATGTCACAAATTCTCTTCTAGTGGAAGACTCATCGACAGTGATCTAGAGGAAGCTTTGTCTCTTGCTAAATCTTACAAGTCATGTGTACAAGTGCTGTCTCCTGTGGCTGACTATTTGGATTTTGTGTATAGGTGAGTTTATATGTTCTGGTGGTTTGTTTATTCAGTATTATTCTTCTCCATGTTTGATGACTCTGTGATGGTACACTGATACGTTTTTAAATCACAGGCCTTAATTAGCTAAGAATGATATCTCTAAGGCATGTCCAGAGCTCCAAGCAAATATTGCTGAAGATGCGTTGGACATATTTTCTGAAAATTTATGTCACTCGGAAAAAGACGTCCGTCTTGTGACTTTAAGGATTTTGTGCCATTTTGAAACTTTGTATCCCAACCCGTCTTTTGAAGAGCTTCCTCCAATGAAGAAACGGAAAACTGAAGTCATTCAAAAGTCTTCCCCTGAAAGCAACAATGTGAGTAGATATCCTTACTTCTGTATTCCAAAAGCTTTATCCTCAAATCCTGGTTACAGTAGTATCCGTAATAACTTATTCCCTTCAAATTACCAGGTTCTTCAGTTATTGAAAGCAATCGAGGAGTCTAATCTCACAGTATCGACATTAATACAATACAAAATTATCTCTCTGCTGGCAGGATACATGACACATATGTGCCACTTGTATTTAAGGGAATGATAGGGTTATTTTATAATCAATTTTCGGAAATATGGGAACCAGTATCTGAGTGCCTTGCGGTTCTTATGAAGAAGCACACAGGAGCGGTGTGGAATGATTTTGTTCATTATTTGGGCCAGTGCCAACTAAAACTTGAAGCACTCGACAATCATACTGAGAATGAAAACGACAGCATTTCACAGATGCATACTGGTAGGTTTTTTCAGTAATTTGTATCTCTATATATTACAAATTTTGCATCTCTACCGTCCAAAAAGAAATGGAAATCGAGACATCTGCAAGAGACTTGTGGTGGTAAGTCATGTCCACATCTCATAACCGTGTTTGCTCTGGACTTATTGCACAACAGACTGAAGAAAATCCAACCCAGCAATACTAATGAAGAGCTGGTGTCGAAGTTGGATCCATTTGTCAAACTACTTGTTGGGTGCTTGAGCTCTAAGTATGAAGATGTTGTATCTTCATCTGTTAGTTGTTTCACTGCATTGATAAGCTTACCTTTGCCCTCCCTCAAGTCTGAAGCAGGTAAAGTGATAACCATCACTGCTGAGTCTGCAGTGAGTTCCAGTAGTCATCTTGTGCAGTCAGGCAAAAAGCTGTTCTCGGCAATGAAAAATTCAATTTCTCATCTGAGGAGTTGAATATGCTGATTCAGCTCCCCATGTTTGTTGATTTGGAATCGGATCCATCTGTGGATTCATTGAATGCTTCTCTTTCACTTCTCAAGGCCATTGTGAAAAGGAAAGTTCCGAAGATATATGATGTTGCGGATCAGGTTTCAAAGTTGATGATCACACATAACGATGAATCAGTCTGCAAGAAGTGCAAAGATTACTTTTAGATTTTTTTGGTGAATCATACACTCTCTAAGAAACGCCTAGAAGGACATTTTAACTTTCTGCTGAAAAATCTGAGGTACGTATGTGCACTAATTAAGCTTTGTGGAAATATGGCCTCTTATTTTGTTTCAAATATTAACTGTATTTTTCTTCCACCAGCTATGAACATTCAAGTGGAAGAGAAGTAGTTCTTGAGGTTCTTAACGATCTTATCAAGAAATTCTCACAACCTAAACTCGGGAAGCAGTCAGTTCTTGACCAGCAGTCTCAAATCTTGTTTGTTGAGCTTACTCGTCGCTTGGCAACTGATGATGCTAAAGACTCGCTGTCCAAGATCTGTGACTTGATGAAACTTCTGATAGGTCGCACTAGTAATTATAAATCCTGTCTTGAGCTATGTCTGGGTTGGTATAAGCAGGAGCACACACAGGCTAAAGCAGCACAGGTAAATTGCTCTGAGTGCCCCGCGCATGTTCTGTTTGACGATAGTTATATATCAGATCAGTAGGAAGTATATGAAATAATTTATAACTTGACATGCTTCTTATTGGAAATTTATGGCTTGTAACATCGTCACAAAGCTTTGTTTTTGTGGTATGTGCGTTACTTTTTGCGGCTCTCTCATTCATTTGTTGAATGGCTGTGCAGGTACTGGGATTTTTCATTGAAGTCAGGAAGGAGGCATTTTCGGAGCAGATCCAGAGTATATTGTTGCAGGAGGCTAAATCGATTTTGGAGTCTGCTGTACAGTTGCAAAATAATACTGTTGAGGAAGGCAGCATTCCTTTCTGGAAGGAAGCATACTGCTCTCTCTTTATGATAAAGAAGATGCTCAAGCAGTTTCCTGGTTTATGTTTTGAAAAACATTTAGAGGTAATGTTGTCAACAATTAAGTTGTTGTCTCGTTAATCATTTCACTATTTCCTTTGATGTTCTATAATGATCTTTTTGCTCTTTCTCCTTTGAAAGAAATAACATAAGTTTTTTTTTTCTTGTTACTTCAGGATGTATGGAAATGCGTGTTTAAGTTGTTGTTGCACCCGCACGTATGGTTGCAAATTATAACCTGCCGGCTCCTGAATTACTATTTCAAGAAATGAGCCGAGTATCGGGAAACAGTAGCTGATTCTCTTCTTGGCAAGCCAAGTAGCCTTTTCATGGTAGCTGCTTCTCTTTGCTTCCAGTTAAAGATGAATGCCAATACAGAAGAAGGCAACGACCAAAACAATGATGTCACAGAGAATATTGTTTTTGCCGTCTCTGGTCTTCATTTAAGGATTGGACAGTCAGATCATGAGTACTGGTCCAGTCTTGACAACGATGAGCAAGCGGAGTTTCTTGAAGCCTTTGTACTATATGATTCAGGGAAAGTAAGGTCTACTTTCTTGGCTCTTACTTCAGGCAGCGAGAAAAGCCAAGATGATGTAAGAAAGGTATTGATTGGAAGTTTGCTCAAAAGAATGGGGAAGCTTGCTCTTGATATGGACGTGATTCATACGAGAACCGTGAGAATTGTGTTGAGCGTGTATAAAGAATTTGCGTCAAAGTTGAATCAAGAAGATTGTCGCCTATATGCCTACAGAATTCTGTTTCCGCTGTACAAAGTTTGCCAAGGGTTTACAGGGAAAGCCATCTCAGGTGAGTTGAAACAGCTAGCGGAAGAGGTAAGAGGCAGTATAAGAGACGAGAGCTTAGGTAGCCAAGTGTTTGTGCAAGTGTACAGCGAAATCAAAAAGAGTTTGGAAGCCAAGAGGGAGAAGAGGAAGCGAGAGGAGAAGCTAATGGCGGTGATAAACCCTGAGAGAAACGCAAAGAGGAAACTGAAGCTAGCTTCAAAGAACAAGGCTAACAAGAAAAGGAGGATTATGAGCAGTGAAATGGAAAGACGGTCACGCTCTTAGAGCTAGTTACCCTTTTGATTAGAATTGGAATTAACTTATAAAAACCTGATTATTTTATTTCACCTCCAATTCATCATCTCCTGATCTCCAATATGATTGAGGACGATAGTTAGACTTTTCTTCAGTAAGAGAAGATACACTAATAAATGTATTAACTAACTAGAAATTTAATTTAGCTGTGATTTATATATGAAAACATAGCAGAGATCAGTTGGGAGAGATATTGGAATTGAGAAAAGCTTCTTCCTGGATTTCCCAGGTCAATCAAACAGATTAAAACTCTCCTCTAGTGAACAACGTTCACACCCTATTTCACCTATGGATCACAACAAGAAGTGAACTAAACTATAAAATCAACCAAAAGTTTTTGTTTGACGGTAAGAAATAAATTTATTTACCTCTCCGTTTCTCAGGATGCCAAAATATCAACCACTTTATCAATTAGTAAAATAGGGTTTACTACAATCGTATCCTAACTTTTTTTATCTTAGGGCCGACTAGGAAAAAAAATAATCCCCGAGCTTGCTTGTATAACGATTTGAATTTTCCCGTCTACATCGACGACGACGAGGTTTGTGCTTCGTTTCTCTTTTTTTTTTTTTTCTTCTTACCTCCGAAAGCTTTATTTATTTATAGAAACTCTGACGTGACGACGTTGATTCATTTTGATTGAATGAAGTCACGATTTAGCTTATCACCGTCTTCGTCTTGTCTAGGGTTTTGTTTTCTAAGTTGGGAAATTTTGAAAAATCTGCATTTCTTATCGTGTTTGTTTTGATGATAAGATCTAGTTGCAGGGGGTTTGATTATTGGAAAGCCCTCAGAGATGGAACCCAAACCGACGACATCTGGTGTTCTGCGTCGCATCCGTCCATCATCGTTCACATACTATCCATACGCTACGGGGTCAGTGAATGATGTTACTCTTTTGTCCCTTACCTTCTATGAGTTTTCCTAGCTAGCTTGAACACTGACTTGACTTCTTTTTAGGACGTCCTCTGGGAAAGAGCACATTAGAGAGGAGCTTATACGACTAGGAGTTGAGCTCTCAGTCTCTGTTGCTGAATCCATGTTCTTGCTTTGTGATGACATTCACACCATGTTGTGGTTCTGCTTTAAGCTGTGGAGATATACATTACCTCCCTCTGATCCTGTGTCAGAAAGGCTGCTTCGCGTTTTTCACTATGTCTACTTAAAGGACATCAAAACCAAGAACACGCCGGTTTGTTGTCCGGATGGTGGCAACTCGGTCCAACGGGAATTCGTCAAGACCACTTGGAAGGATTTTACCGAAGGGGTCATTGTTTTGAATCGCCTTGTTTTGCTTCTCAGGAAGAAAGATTGCTCTTTCGATGATCGGCTCTTATCTTCCGCTGTTGAAAAATACAAGCAACAAGTTCTTAAGAAGTTAGAGGACAAATTGGTGTCCGCCAAAGATGTTTCGGAGCTGAATGGTTTTGCCAGGGAGACAGTTGCGTGTAGCATTTCTTACCTGTGGAAGTCTCTCTTTGACGACGAAGATGCTGCTGGCGAACCAAGTCCAGAAGTGACGAGGGATAGGATTATTAGCGACCTGTTTCAGCATATATTGGACGATTCCTGCCATTGCGAGATACTGTCACTGCCCGTTACTTCTCCTTACGTTCTAGGGTCAGTGTATTTACTTGGCCTCAACTCACTCATGTTACAAACAAAGTCTGTTTTCATATCTGACTTCTTTTTGTTGTTGTTGGTTTGGCAGGGCAGAATTTGCAATGCAGGGGATTAGAGAGGAAGTTGTGCAACTAGGAGTTGAGCTCTCGCTATGTGTGGCTGAGTCGATGTTCTTGCTGTGTGATGAAATCCGGAGTGTGTTACAGTTCTGCTTGAAGTTGTGGAGAAGTGTTAGGGAG
Organism: Camelina laxa; assembly: GCA_024034495.1. Lineage (NCBI taxonomy): Eukaryota > Viridiplantae > Streptophyta > Magnoliopsida > Brassicales > Brassicaceae > Camelina > Camelina laxa. Next base: position 3,184,276 of record CM043881.1, read on the forward strand.
TTCTGGAAACTGGTAGTCCCGTTGGGGAAAGGCTGCTTCGTATGATGCATCATGTCTACTCAACAAATATCAAACCGAAGAATGGAGTGTATCATATTGGTTGCAAGTCGGTCCAATGGAATTTGATCAGGACGACTTGGGAGGATTTTGATGCTGGATTCAGAGATCTGCACAATCTTTTTATGAGCCTCAAAGTAAGGGGAACCTCGGCAGGTGGACGAGAGTATACGTCTCGTATTGAAGATTTGCTGAAGAAGGTTAAGGAGAAGTTGAGGTGTGCCAAGGATGTTTCAGAGGCAAATGGGTTTGCGAGGGAAGCTATGGAGTCTAACATTTTGGGCTTGTGGAAATCTCTCTTTAACGAAAATACCGAGGAAGCATGGGCTCGAAACGCGATGAGGCGTGAGATGCTTATGGACTTGTTTCAGCCTCTATTGAAAGAAACAGAAGAAGCAAAACAGCAGCATTAGCCTACTAGCAGGTGTCTTCTTGCTTCTATGTATCGTCGTACGTCGGAGTAGAGTTCCCTTCATTTGTATGTCTCCGGACTTTGTTCATTCCTGCCAACTTGTTTTACTTGGTGATGAAATCATAAACTTTGGTTGCCTTGTCAAATTTAATCATAGATTTTTGCATAAATAACGTTTTCGTATAAATTGTTTTCATTTAGCCAGGGTTTTAGCTATATAAACAATCAACAATTACTTGATCTCCAAGATATTACTTGAATTGTAATCCTTTGAGATCGGACCCTAAATGCCTATAAACCAAGATTTCAATGTTGTGATTCATTATTTGGTCTCTCCATCTAAGAGCGTTAATTATGAAACAAAAGAGATAAGAGAAGAATGTATATTATATCCAGGATGAGATAGTGTTAAGCGTTAAAACAAGTACAAATACTAACTAAAGCTTGAACCATAGCACCGAGAGAACGCTATTGCGTGTCATACTAACTAAAGCTTGATCGCTAGTTGTACAGAATGAGATTTTTTTTTTTTTTTTGTGTTGAAGGTTGAACTCGATCCACCCAGTAATTAGCTTGGATTTATGAAATGGTAGATAGATCTCCCCGAGATGCGGCTGACAAGAACATATCTCCAACGTCAAAATCTCTTCCCGACATCAATTGTTTTGTTTTGGGGTCTGGTTCAACAATCTACATGCATGACAATCATGGACCAAGTAAATCAAATTTCACATGCTTGAAGAAGCGCAGTAGCCGATTTGCTGTTTCTCCGAACCCATACCCCCTTGCTGCACTTCGGATATTAAACCATTTCCAATGGTTTTTCCTATTTTTTCCTCTATAATAGAAGAACTCTATAATAGAGGTGAGTTTTACTCCAATGGTCCTCTATTCTCACATCTAAAATAGGGATTCCATTTATAGAGAAATCTTTGTAAAAAAAAAATAGGGTTCCTCTATAAATAGAGGAAAAAATAGCAATCTCTATTTTAGAGTGAGAATAGAGTACCATTAGAGTAAAACTCACTTCTATTATAGAGTTTCTCTACTATAAAGAAAAAAATATAGTACGATTTGGAGATGCTCTTATATCCACCAAATCAGCATATGTGGTGGTGTTAGTGTTACTCATCCCCGTAAAATAAAATAATAAAAACAAACAGATCGAATGATGAATAAAAAACTCTTTTATCTTCGTCGAGAAAGCCATGATTAATATATATATATGTATAATGAATTAAAAAATCTCGTTTATTCATTTTAAGGCCGATGGGCCCAACAATTTTTCTTTTCTCATTTATATATTAAACTGACGGGAGTTTGTTGGTGATTTTAAATGGATTTGGAAAATTCAAACCAAAACTATGTGTTACTTAATGATTAATTTTAAAAATAATCATTTAAATTAAATCATATAGTATTAGTTTTATGATTTATAAATACTAGTTAAAATCATATGTTATTCTTTTAGTGATTTGTTTTTTTATTTTAAAATCTATAGTAGGTTTTAGATGGATTTGAAATTGAGATATATGAAGATTCAAATTCAAAGGTAAACATGTTATTTTAAAATTCATGTGTTTTAATATTTATAAATAATAAGAATAATAAGAATTATTTTTAAAAAAAAATGAATGTAGCACATGGATATCCATAAGAAATTGTGAATGTGAAAAACTGATTCATACAAAATTGTGAATGGCTGACTTGAGAAGATTTTAGAGAAGTTTTTCTTTGGTGAGGTGAATAAATTAAGAGCCCTCAAACTAGTCTTTTTTATCACCAACACAATAAATTACTTTGCCACTCCTCTCTAATACAGCATTTCTGCGTAGTAACATAGTTGGCATGGTTTGGCAAGTCATGGATTTGATATATAGTTGCATTAGGTATGTTATTTTAATGTTATTATTACTCAAACAAGAAATTGCATATTCTACAGAAAGAAGAATCTTGCTTAAGAGGAATGGTTAATCAGGAAAATGACAGTCTCAATGGCTTGCCCTGCTTCTACAATATCTCTCAATCTTATTACAAGATAAGGAATTGCACGTTGCAGTTGACAATTCAAAGAGATTGTTGAGTGAGTACAAGATATACAATGTTGCTTCGCTGTAAGTCTCATAACAGAGGCTTTATTGTGCTCACATACAAAGAAGAGTTTGTGTGTTTTTTTTTTTGCTTCTCGAGTTTGAAACTAATCATGTGATCTTAATATCTTATTCGGACCTCATAACAATCCCCACAAAACTAAGTAATTAAAAAACTCACTCAAGGAACAAGCTTGAATATTCACTAAATCCTTTACACATCTTTCTTACACCTAAAACGAAGTGCACTATCACAATAAAGGTGTTTTCGGTTACCTATGAGCCGTTGGTGTACGCGGCATGGTGTATGGTATCTGACTCATGTTCATTGTTGCACCAGGAACCACTGAACCAGGAACTGGAGCAGCATGGGCACCAAAAGCAATGTGAGGTGGAGCTGGGAGGTTCACTGGTGTTCCAACTGCTGAGACCATCGGTCCAGCCACTGGTTGACCTATGGTGGGTGTTCCATACACAGGAGGTCCTGGTGGTGGTTGAGAGACGGCTTGCTTGGCTGGTTTGTTTCCTCCTCCAGCAACAGCAACAGAAACAGAAGTGGTGGTGTTGTTGCCGTTATTGCTGTTGTTCTGACCAGTGATTGGTCCTTGTGGTGTTGAGACATCTGCGTTGCCAACACTAGTGATGTCGTGAATGCTTGATCGCCTTCTATCTTTGTTCATTGAGTTCAGACGAATGAAATACTTTTGAGCGTGACTTGCGACTTGGGTCGGTGTTCTTGTTACTACAAAGTTGCGAGAAATGCTACGCCAATCTCCTTTCCCATACTTATCCAAACCAAGAAGAAATAACCTGTAACGTAGAAAAGACAAAGACAACAGTTCATCATAATCATTGCATAACCAAAAGGGCAGAAACTTCCAGGTCATAGTATCAAATATGGAAACACACAAACCACTACCAAACACAACCTAAAAATGATTGGATGTAACACATTTAAGGTTTTGTCTTGCATCCACATCTACATCTAATTTGTAAACATGCCACAAAGGTCAGAATCCTACTTCTCAATTGCTTCACTGGATTTTAATTTCGTAAATAAACACGAGAGACATTTCTAGACACCGGTATAAAGAGTTTGAATATGAACCTCGTCATTTCTTGTCCTACTTTTCCTATTTTATAACTAGCTACGCATTTTCTAATTTACTAGGATCTATCACAGCCAAAACTCACTTTGTCCAAAGAGCACATGTAAACCACCAAATAAATCAAGATGACAGAGGATTAGACCAAGATAATGGCAAAACACAAGAATGGTGTACGAATCTGTTAAAATGGCTTCAATCAGACAAATAATCAACAAAGACAGACTTCACTATTACATCAGTTTTGGGATATAAACAGTCAAGTAATTAATTATATGTCACTTATATAATATAACAATTAGATATTTAACTCTAGTTATTACGCCTTATCGACTGTAATAGTATCCCAAAACCACTTGCAGGTTCAAGAGAGTAAAATTAAGACTGAACTTTAAAGTAAGATTTTCTTGTCTCTTTCTAAAAGGAAGGTGGAGTTTCTCCAATAACGGAGGTGGATAGACTAACTATCCTTTTCTCAAGGTTCCACCATGAAAAACAGCATCTAGCTTCAACAAGTGGTGGAAAAGACGGTCAAAATGGTCCCGGGGGTTAGATAGCATCTCCCCATCATCTCTAACATGGTGGATGTAATGATATAGCAACTAGTACAGGGAGGTACAGGTAATTTAAGAGAACAGCTTTTTTCTGTCCCATGCCAAGTTATAATCTCAATAAAATCTGAGACTTTTGAAAAAATATCACGAAACTAAAATCACTTAAAAGAAATTTCTACTTTTCTAGTTTTCTTTCAAAGCATCCTCTGGAGTTACCTCAGTTCAGTCCCCCTAAAAACAAACCCATTCATTCTCTTCTTGTTTTCTTCATTTAAAGTCTCAGATAGAGGAGACCAAGAACCTAACAAATATCCAGTGAAAGTCTTGCTTCTAAGTACAGTATGACTTAGAAATCTCTTGACTACTCAAAGGTTCACAAAATTAAACACCCAACAGTACCTAAAACTGTCACTTAGAGAAATAATATCAATGTTCTAAAAACACAATGAAGACATGGAGCACAGAATAAACATAATTTTGGAAAGAATATTAAAAGACTGAGAAAAAGCAGAAACTGGAATAGTAGCAAAAAGAAAGAAAGATCACCTGTGCTCATCCTCTGTCCAAGCAATACCCTTCCGTCGCTCCTGATCGGCCTTTGATTTACCACCTTGGTTAGACTCTCCCGCATGATTGTTACCTCCTTTCTTACTACTTCCACCTTCATCACCAGCATGACCATTTGATCTTTCGGGAGACCCATAGGCAGGAAGAGGCACACATCCTGATTCAATCCTACTAACATCTTCAACTAAAAGCTCGTAATGTTCTTTAATCTGTTCAACACTTTTTCCAGGAACATCTGCAGCAATCTTGTCCCACCGTTCCTCGGATTCATCAGAATTATTAGCTAAAGCTCTCTCAAAGGCAATATCATCCTCCCTACTCCACACAGGACCATCACTAACTTCCTCCACCGTCATTTTTCCAATCAAACCAGCCCAAAATTCTATAGAATCTAATCTACTACACTAAACCCCTCTCGAGAATCAACTGAGATTTCTGCAAATTTCGTATCTTTTAGAGTTCCTCCACAACCTTAGCAACTGATCATAGATATCGAAGAATTCCCAAAGCCGAGAAACACACCAAGGAACTCAGATCTTCCAAGTATCACTGAACCTAGTTTAAAAACACTACCTTTATAATCCAATCAGAATCCAACCATACAAGTAATAAACTACGGAGACAATATTGGGTAATCGAATTAAGGATTCTCTCGTCCCTCCCAAACGGAATCAAAATTCCCTTAAAAATTAAAACCCTACTCTGTCTACTGATGAACTCTAAGGACGCAAAAGGAAGAAAGATTGAATCTTAACTTATCGTTATAAGATGAAATATATCCGATGCCCAAAGCAACATGGAGATTGAAATGATGGAATCAGAGGACTGGTAGAAAAATTTAGGGGTTTCTCTTTGGGTTTTCTAGGGATTGCAACACAACTTGAAGAAGGAAAGAGAGAGAGAGAAAGAGAAATCAGAATAACCCAGAAGACTCAGAGAGAGAGAGAGAGAGAGAGAGAGAGAGAGAGAGAGAGAGAGAGAAGGGTCAAAACGCCATTGTTAAAGGGGAAGTTCAAACAAAAGAAACAGTGATAAGTTATCACTGATAACCATAACAGCGCCCACACAGACATACATTGATTGCAACAGTTTTCACAGACAGCTCAACTCCGCTGTTATTTTTTTTCTTAGTATTTTTTTGGTAATGTTGACTATTTTAATATTTATTTCTCATTTTTCCAAAGTAAAATTTTTAATTTTTGTTGACGAAATTTTTGATTATCATGGCAAGGTGGTTATTTATATTGATGGTAATTTTTTTTAACTTTGGAAACATTGTGATTTGCATAGTTCACTTTCATAATGCTTTAGCATGTGCCTTTGATATTTTCATTGGTGACATTTGGGGTCTATGGCAATCATTGATGAATAATAATTATTTTTAGTACGGTGTTTTTTTTTTTTTTTTATCACAAAGCAATATAAATAATACTGTACTTGTAAAAAAATTGTTCAAACTGATGGAAACTCAGAGATTCTAACTAAACCCCTGTTTTATTATAAGATAAAGAGATGACGCTTTTCTCCAACAACAAAAAATTTGCTAATTTGCTATGGAAATAACTTTCCAATTTATGCAATATCTGTTTTTGTAGTTAGTCATTGTATATGATGACTTTTGAAAATACACTATACATTTTTATACGAAGACTGTTTGTTTTAATGTTTTAATACTTTTTGGAGATTTTTTTAAAACATAGTATTTATTAAAATATTTAATCAACAAATTACAAAAATAGTTAAATATGAAATCAACAAACCTCTAACTTCTTCCAAACATGGGGACAATCTTGAATTAAAATTGTTAGCAATTTTATAGACACGTGAAAATATTAAAATATTATTTGAAATATATACAACGGTTAATCATAAATTCATAATTAGTAGATTGATGATGAGAATACGATGTTTAGTAATAATTTAGAAATAGATATATTGCCAAAATTATATATATATATATATAAGATTATGATCAGTAGTAATTTAAATTTTATAACAATTATGTGATCATGTAGTTGATAATTATGTTATTTAACTAATGTTTTTGTTACATATTATTGATTCAGTAGTTTTTTATAGATTGCTAAAACGAATTGGAAAAGGTAAAAAAAAGAAAGAAAGAAAGAAAAAAGTGGTGGAGAGGTGGACAAAGAAGTTAGGGAAGATGTTGACGTCTTATCCATAAATATCCACCAAAAGATCCAATCAGACCGGTCCCCATCAGCCCCCTCACAGGCCCTGCATTTATCTTTTTTTTTCTTTTCCCTTTTTCTCCCATTTTTATGCGAATCTATCTCTTCCATTATTATTATTTTTTTTTCCTTGTTCCAACTTTTTTTTCCTTATTGAGGACAAAACCGAACTTACCCGATCGATAAAATCAGATGTTCAACATGGTGAAAACTAAAGACATAGATGTTCAACTGTTACTATAGATTTTGGTTCTAGCTAGCAAATTTAACAAGCTTTTCTATTATCTGATTTTTTTTTTTTTTAATAAGAAACTTTCTAAGTTTCTACTACGTTTGCTATTTCGAAATCAATCTGCGACTATTATTATATAAACAAAACAAATGAAACAAGGATACAAAACTGAACTATTTCTAATCTAAAGATATTTTGCAGAAAGAGCCAAAAGATAACCATTTATATAATTTAGTTCCAATGTAGACTACTTATAAACCCGAAAAAGAGCATCTTTTATTTCAAACATGAAAAGGGTTTTTTGGTTGTTCCAAAATGTGCTCTCATAGTCATTATGACAAAACAAACAAACAATGAAGAAAGTTAAGTAACCCCAAAAGAGCAAACAGAGCTCTTTCTCATACAACTTGAAGTTTTAAACAAATACAATACCTCCTGTCCTTCTGAAATACCTTGGCATCCCATAAACCCTAATAGTGTGCTTTCAGAATTTATTTCCATGGAGTACAATAGCAAATGCCCTGCAAAACAATAAAATCAATTTTGTAAGATTAGGATAGAGCACAAGATGGTTACAGAAACTGTTCATTATCTAGCAGCTGGCTCAAGTTCTTGATTTCCCAAAGAAATCTATATATAGGGCTTAGAACGGGAAGTCTACCTTTTTCACATAAACAATCAACTAAGGCTGCTTAAAATCTAGATTTCTGCTTTTAAGGTTGCAACAGAAGATTAAAAGAGAGGAAGAAGTATTAACAAGGATTTGAGATGCAAACCTCTGGTTAGCGAGGTACTTAAGCAGCAGCCTGTAGCAACTCCCTGTCAGCGCGTTCCCTGATCCTTCTCTCGAGCTCTGGCCTAAAGTGTCTTATCAGACCTTGCACGGGCCATGCAGCTGCATCACCCAATGCACAGATTGTGTGCCCTTCGATCTGTTTGGTTACCTCCTGGAGCATATCGATTTCTTCCAGCTTTGCATTACCTACTTTCATTCTCTCCATGATCATCCAAAGCCAACCTGTTCCCTCTCTGCAAGGAGTGCATTGTCCACAGCTTTCATGCTTGTAGAAGTAAGAGAGCCTTGCGATTGCATCCACAACATCGGTTGACTTATCCATCACAATGACTGCTGCAGTTCCTAACCCTGATTGGACAGCCTTGAGCGCATCAAAATCCATCAGCACATCCTCGCAAACGTTCTTAGGAATCAGAGGAACAGATGAGCCACCAGGGATGATAGCCAGTAGATTGTCCCATCCACCTCTAACACCTCCACAATGCCTCTCAATCAGTTCCTTGAGAGGAATACTCATCTCCTCTTCAACCGTGCATGGCTTGTTTACATGGCCCGAGATACAAAACAGCTTCGTCCCCGCGTTATTCTTCCTACCGAAACTAGAAAACCACTCAGGTCCACGCCTTAAAATGGTAGGCGAAACAGCAACTGTTTCCACATTGGTAACAGTTGTGGGACAACCATATAAACCAGCGTTAGCAGGGAACGGAGGCTTCAACCTAGGTTTTCCTTGCTTGCCTTCAAGGCTTTCAAGAAGTGCAGTCTCTTCACCACAAATGTATGCACCAGCACCAAAGTGGATATAAACATCAAAGTCATAGCCAGAACCACATGCATTCTTCCCCAATAGACCAGCTGCATATGCTTCTCTTCTAGCCTTCTCAAGATTCAAACGTTCATTCACATATTCACCCCTGATGTAAATGTACGCTGCACTAGCTCTCATTCCAACACCAGCAATCAAACACCCTTCCAACAATTTGTGAGGGTCATGACGCATGATCTCCCTATCTTTACAAGTTCCAGGCTCACTCTCATCAGCATTGACAACCAAATAGGAGGGACGGCCATCAGATACTTTAGGCATAAAAGACCACTTAAGACCAGAAGGGAAACCAGCACCACCACGACCACGAAGACCAGACTTTTTCATTTCATTGACAATCCAATCAGTACCCTTGAGCACCAAATCTTTGGTCCTATGCCAATCACCTCTCTTCATTGCGCCTTTGAGAAATGGGTCATGTAGACCATAGAGATTGGTAAAAATCCGATCTTCATCCTTAAGACCACCGAAATGAGTCTTTTCCGGAGGAGGAGGAGGTGGAGGCGGCTGTGGAGTGGTGGAAGTGGATGCAGCTTGGGTGCTGAATGATCTCAAAGCCGGAGCCAATCTGTTACTCTCCTTCCAAAGTGATACTGCCCTTTGCAAGCCAAGAATCCCCCTAACGGGTGCCTATCATCAAATCCATATAACATAGAGGTTATATTGCAAATCAATTCAAAGTAACAAACACTCAAACGCATGATTCTGATTCAATAGCAAAACATCATAAACCAATTAAAGGAAGTGAATAAACCTAATCGCTCTTGAATAACTACGATAACCTCGAGGCAGATCAAAATATCAAATCAAATCCAAACAATCACAACCAGCTAGATCTATATGAAAGAAGATGTCGCAATTTGAGATTATTCAACTACATACGAAATAAATACAATCAACGTCTCAAATTCCAAAAACCCTAAGAAATGCGATCGAGAGAGAAACAAACAAACACATAACCTAGAAATGAAATTGAAGATCATCAAAGTGAGTGCGCGAAAGAGAAGATTACATACCATTGGAGACAAAAAGAAATTTCCGCGAAGTAGTCGTAGAGAGAGAGAATGGTGTATGTTCTTGAAGCCACCTGAGAGCAACGCGAGTTATAAAGGTAGCTTAGACGGACGGAGTTATAATTCCTCTCCTACCTGAGACCGACGAACTCGAGATGAACTGCTTGGTTTAGATTAGTCCGCGTCTTCTTGACGTTAACTCTTTCCTAATATTTTCTGGGCTTATCTTGGGCCGGGCCCAAATATGCATGTTCGGTATGAGTCTAAATCAATAAACGTAAAATATGTGGGTTAAATATGCAATAGTTATAAAAGTATAGGGAATAATTTGCATATAGGAATTTATGAGGCGTCTTTTTATAATTTTCTCAATTTCCCAATTGCCTCTGGCCGGAGGCGGTGGCCGTTCGAATTCGATAAGAGAGACCCAATTTTGATCTGCTCTTCCTAGGAGACTGCTTGAGTTTCACGTTTTTGGTGAGTACCATCTATCTATTATCTCTAACATTATGATGATTCGGTTTCAAGATGTAATATAACCCTAAATTTTAAATTGTTTAATTCGTTGTATTTAGGTTTTGGATTTGTTATGGAAGATTCCTCAGTTTCAACAAGTTCATGGGGTGGCAATATTGGGTTTGAGGTATATAAGTCATATATCTGGATGCGTCTGTGTTATGTTGTGTTGGGATAATTGTGTTTCTTGTGGTTTTTGTTTTTCTTTTGATCCCTTAGTGGGTTTGGTTTGTACCTAAGGTAATGGTGCAATTGGGTTATTGCAGCATCTAAAGAAGCACGGTTGGAAGGAAGGTTCTGGTTTAGGAATCGCTGAACAGGTGTGCTCTTTGATTCTTGTAACTGCTACTTTGGTCTGTATGCTTCTTTGATCCAAGAAGTATGTGTGTTTCCAGCTGTTTAGTTGAAGCTTTTTTTCTGCGAGTTGTCTATATTTTAGTGGTCAATTTCTTTTTCTGATTTGTTCTCTGACAATTGCTCTACTTGCAAGCAGGGGATGCTGATGCCTATAGACACGCAAGTGAAACATAACAAACTTGGACTGAGAGCAGAGAAACTAAAGATACAATGGAGGAAGAACATTGTTAAGTCTCAGGCTACCATTCCTCAAAACAGTGAAAAAGTAAGTGTTGTTTGTTGCATTTGAATTCATTCTTTTTGGGTCTGTTTCTAGCTGTGGTGGATAGACACTACAAGAAGTAAGGAGAAGCCAACGTGCGTTTCTTTGACAGTTGAGTTACTACTGTGTTCAGGTGTCGAACGTTATAGGTGAGTCCTCTGGATCAACCAGTTCATTGCCTGCTATCAATTCTTCCAACATTGGGTTTCAGGTATTTATGTCGAGCTGTGTTCTATCTTTAATGTCTATGTTTTACTGTGTGTTTTCCTTGTTTCGAATGATATAATATAAATGGTGTTTAACCAATGGTAAACTTTGGAATATGCAGCTACTAAAGAAGCATGGCTGGACGGAAGGCACTGGTCTTGGAGTCGCTGAACAGGTAAATTTGCATATGCTTATTATATCAGTTCTGGTTCTGTCTAGTTGAGGAAACGCTTATCATTCTGGTTCCGTTCTAGTTTCGGAACCGCATCTACTGATGAATGTTATTAGCCACCCAATAGGAATGTTTCAGTTCTCTAATTGTACTCTTTTTCCGAGCAGGGCAGATTGGTGCCTGTACAAGCAGAGCCAAAAAATAACAAAAGAGGATTGGGAGCTGAACAACCAGCTAAGAGAAAAGCGGCACAACCTAAGGCTACAGCTTCTGGACACGGCGAAAAGGTCTTGATTCCCTTAAAATCTGTAACTACCTTATAATGAAAAAGTATTCATTCATGCACTGATAAAGAATATGCTTCAACCACACTTCAACCAATAGTGCTGGACTTGGTTTTACTTTATCATGTAGCCATGAGCTTTCTTGTTTTACACTTCTTAGCAGGCTCGAGGTAGTTGATATCCATTTTCAACAGAGTAGAAACTAATCGTTTGTAGTGCACACATTATCTCTTAAGGCATATAACTTATATTTTCCTTTAACTATAAATTTCAGGATGAAGAAGACTCAAAGAAGAGCAAGAAGCTCTCTAAGAAAATGCGGAAGATGATGGAGCACGAAAAACACCTACAGGAAAAAGAATTTGAACGAGCCTTCTTTAGGGAGTTCTGGCCTGATAATTTATAACTAGGTTTTCACCTTTAGTTCCTCTTATTGACTTGGATGTTCCAAAAGCTTTCTGTAATTACTACAAATTTAGAGTTAACTCTGTTTTCCTATATTGCCTTTATCTATGAAGAAAGATAGTTATATTTGCCAAACATTCTTCCATAGATTAATCTACCTTTTGACATTTATAAAACGAAAAAAAAAAAAAGAGATAATGGAACTTAAAATTGCAGAAAATGCAAGCAAAACGTTTGCTTGTAAGTTACTAATTTGTATGTTCATGTGTCTTGCATTGGCTTACTCATGCATATAGCATGACCATTTCACTTTACATTATGGAAGAAAATAGAATAATGATTTGATTCAACATGAGAGTTACTGAAAATTCTAGAATTTGGTAATCAAAAGACATAAAATGGTTGAAATAAATGGGCCGAGAAAGAAAGGCCCATTAACACGTCCCAAATAAATACAAATTGTTATATCTTCTTCCTTCGCTGTCGTCGTAGTTCCCAGACAAGCTCACCTTTTCTGCAGTGCTCCGCCGCATCCGAAGCCCGTCTTTTCAAAATCGTCGGAGCTTCAAACAATGACGTCACTTCTCCTACCTTCATCTCAATTTCTCCAAACTCGAAGCCATCGCAATGGCCAACGATTGGTTCTCCCTCGAACACCACTGTTCTCCCCACTACCCTCACTCCGTCAGCTGAAACCGAAACACATCTCTGTTTCCGCCGCAGCGTCGAAGAAACAATCGGAGATTGTCACAGCTCCGAGTGCGAAGAAGAATTCGAGCGTGGAGGAGGAGACAGAAGAGGAGGAAGTAGAGGAAGATATGATGTGGATTCAGGAGAAGGCGTTAGACCTAGTCGAGTTCACTGGATCGGTGACTCAGGCGATTCCTGGTCCTCGAGTTGGAAGTAGCAAATTGCCGTGGATGCTCGCTGTTCCGTTAGCTTACGTCGGCGTCACTTTCGTCACTGCTTTTGTCAAAACCGTTCAGAAGTTCTCTTCTCCTAAAGCTCAACGCAGGAAACTGGTCTCTCATTCCTTTCTCTATATATCTCTCTTTTGTGATCCTTACTTGAGATAACAAAAGAAACTGTTTCAATTTTTTTTTTTTGGGAATATCTTCAGGTGAATCAGAATGCTATGCTTTGCAGATCTATAGATGAACTGTTACGGAAAGATGGAACAGTGCATAGCACTGAGCTTAAGGCACTTGAACAAAAGGTTTGTATATAAATGTATTTTATCATCATTGGTATGATCATTTCAATCCAGAATTTGTCATTTGGAAACGCTGAATTGTGTTTTCTACATCCAGACAGAGTTCAACATGGAGGAGATATTGAGGAAATACATTCGCTATGCGTTGAATGAGAAGCCGTTTAATCCTGACCTTGTTGCTGATCTCATTCATCTGAGAAGAGCTTCTGGTTTGAATGATTCTCAGATTCCTGAGATTTTGAATGAGATCTCTCGTCGTATTGTTAAAGAAAAAGGTTACCATACAAACCTCTATGTTAAAGGTTCTCTCTTCCATTGTTGCAATCTTCTTGACGTATTTGGTTGTGCAGGTCCGGTAGTGATGAAAATGCAAGGGTTTACAGAAAAAGGGTTTAAGAGAAAACTTGCTGTGCAGGCCCTTTTTGGAAAAATTTACTATCTTTCTGAGGTAATGGATGCGCAATCATTTACTTCTACTTGAGAGAATCTGCTTGCTCTTTCAAACATCAGTCAAATATGCATACTATGTTTTCTATGTGTGGTAGATTTTCTAACTCCATTCATTCTCTTTTCAATAGCTTCCTGACTTCTGCTCAAAAGACAACTCCTTAATCGTCAAGGAAATATTCGGAGTGACAGAGTAAGTTGACTCTCAGATTGCAGCTTTATTCTTGTGCTTTTACAACGTTCCTTTTACTTGACCAATCTCTACAAAACATTCAGTGAAGACGCAGAGAAGTTGCGGATACACGCTCTTGCTGAAGCTGGAGACATAGAGGCACTTGAGAAAATGGTGGAATTTGAGAAAACTGCGGAGTCTTCCTCAGATAAAGAAGAAGATTCAAATGAAGAAGATGACTCTAATACCACTCCTTAAAAGATGTTTCTTCAACACTAGGTTTTTTTCCAAAGGGGTTTTTCTTATGTTCTTTGACTAATATATATCACATTGTTCACAGCAGTAGACGTCTAAAATTTCAACCAAAATTTGCCTTTTGCGATAAGCAATGACGCTACTTGTAATAGAATTTTACACTGAAATGCAGCACATCAATACAAGTTGTGGCTTATATTAAACAAACATTATCTTTGCTAAATCTAAACTCATACAGATTTGCAAAAGGAAAATTTTTAAAAAGGACTCGAGATACTTTAGCTTCTATTTTAGTATAAGCTCTTCTACAAGCACATATGTTACTTACATTAAGCCAAAGTACTAACTAAAACTCTTCTGTGTCTGAAAATGGATTCCGGATGCTTTTGGTGCTAACCAAATACACCTTGAAATGTAAAATCCTCAGGAGAAGTTCAGTTTCCTGGAGTTCAAGAGTTTTGATCCTCAATATCGAAATCGATCAGGCTTCGCGGGTGCAGTCTGAAAGGTGTACCTGATAATTTGAGGCTAAAAGATTTTCTGAGTTGACTTTCCAGTTTCCCACCAATAATAGTTTTCATCAAACTGCCTCCTTAAGATTGAATGTTCTGACAGTTTCCCTGGCGTGGTCATGTTCGTGGAGCTCGACTAGTATTCTCTTTAACCTGCGGGCAAGACCAGTGGTTTCCACATCGTCCAGTCCTGAGGCAAGCCTTTTCTCGAGATTTCTTCTAAGTGTCAGAGTACAGTCCACAAGAGGTTGCAGCGGACGACTGCAAAATCAATTAAAACATTTTAGTATGTATCAAGGAGAAGGTTCAATATAACTTGGTAATGTCCTAATATGCTGATACCATGTGAACCAAATGAAGATAAACAATGATGCTTAGTCTAAGACGAATGAGAGTCCACAAAAAAAGCATAAGACCATCGTCTGACCAATACTCCTGATTTTGAGGGACGTGCCTAGACTTTTGGCAATGTACACATCTTAGTCGCCATCAACAGCCCTACTTTACTTATTCTTGAATGGCACTCGTAGAAAACAGCTTAACTTTTCGTGCAGACGGATTGTAATCGAATGGTAAACGATATGCAACATAAAAGATGTAAACTATAATGTACTACAATGAACCATGAGCAAGAGAAAGCATCAGATTTAATTGTTAATCACTGTTACCTGTGGGTTCTTGTGACGCTTGGTCCTGTCCATACTCCAGACAAAGAAGTAATGATCCTTTCAGTTCTTGTCACAGCATCATGGATATTTGATGCAATGCTTCTGACATGGGGTAATACTTTTCCAAACAAAAGGTCACTAAGAGCCAAGTTCTCCAACACTGGAAGCGCCAGGATGTCTTTCCACATACATATATTTCTCATAAGACGGACGGATGTCCCAAACCTATATGCAGCAACTTGTGGAGCATTAGGTACAGCCTTCAATACCAGAGGATCCCATGTCGGAACCTGGAGAATAAAGAAAGAACCAGAGGATATTATTAGTCCAATATCTCACAACAGAGTCTGTTTTTATTAGGAATTAGCAAGAAATGTAACATATTCAAATTCATACGCTAATAGCTGCAATGGCTTCAACAAGGCGAGCACGAATAGCAGTAAATAGTTCCGCTACGGCCTCACTCGAAGCAGGAACATAATTTGTCACCAAGCTTGTAGCAGCAACAGCATTTCTTGTCTCCTTAGTGCTAAGTATATCCCAACAACGAACTATCTGGTGGTGCAAAATGGGAATCGCAACCTTTTCCACTAGCTCAGGGACAAGGTTGGCATCAGTATCATCTGGTGCAAAATCATCCCCATCTTCTGGCTTCCCGTAATCAAATAGCAATCCATGCCTGGAGACAGAAATTGTAAGTCAGATCACTTACAAAAATGTAAAACAATGGGTTTGGCACACACGCTTAAAGACTAATGTCTACTAGATAGTATAAGTGATCTGTGTATTGACAATGTAAGTTTGGATAACTAGGAAAGTTGGAAATCACGAGTTGCTTACCATTTCATGTCAAAGAAATCCACATACTGATGAAGAGGATCCCATTTCAAGAGCTCCAGCCTTACATAAGGTGAAAAGATGGAAGGAACAGTCAAAGACATGTAAGCATCCCGATAAGTAGATGAATAGTCTCGCTTCCACCTCTCAAATCTCGCCTTCACCCTTGAAAGCTGGGAGTACTCATCAGATGCATCACTAAAGACCTTATCAGCACACTGAAGTAAGTTATCTCTCGTCTCCGTATAAGCTGAAGTCTCACTGTCACTCTCGTCAGTGCTTGATTCTCCTTCTATTTTCAGAGAAGATCCATCAATCTCCATGGCTGATGCACGCTTATTTTCAAATCGAGTTCGCCTTTTCTGCCGATCTGCAGCCCTCTGTTCAAATTCCCTGCGCTTCTGCAGGTTTTCATCTCTGCCAAATTCGTCAAGCTTCACTGGTTGATTCGTCTGCTGTCTTATAGAAGCAGATGCAGCCAACGCAGCACTTGTGGCAGCAGCAATCACTGAAGTACTGCGTCCTTGTTTATTTAGAACTGCCATTGCTGCTTTTACAGCAGCCCCCAACTCTACCATTTCATCATCGTTATCTGCAATTCTCCTTTCTAGAATAGATAAAGCATGTTTTTCATTAAGTTCCTTCATTTGATCTTCAATTTCCTCAATTAAGGAACCCTTTTCCTGCAAAAGAAAATTCACAACATTAACTAGGAGTTCTATTCTAACAACCGGTTGGCTTGCAACTATTTCTACGCACATGGCAATCTAAAAGCAGTACTAGATACAAATATGGTAGGGTTCACAGCTGGTCTTTCGTTTACATATTTGAACAAAAGAATGACCAGCTAAAATTTCATTCTATTAAGGTGTATATATGCATTCAAGAATCCATACAACTCTATATAGGAAAGATAATAAGTTGTATGTCATGTAAAATAGCGGTAAAACCAGCTTTAGTTGCAATTCAATAGATATCATTTGCTTTCACAAAGATGAAGTCTAACTACAAGTGTCAGAGAAAATGTATGCCACGAGAACCTAGGTTTCCATGAAAATATAGTCATTGGATTCATGATTCTATGCAGTCAAATGATATGAGAGGAAGAGACATCAAGAGATGCACTAAGAAAGGAGTCGATGTTGGTATCGCAAAAATTAAAAAAGATAAGCTTGCAGCATAAGCAATATGTATGTGACCACAGTCACAACATATATTAAAGCGTACCTGCATGAAGTCGCAGATAACAGAAATGAAGTCTCTAAGTTTTTGCATGAAGACATACTTGTCTCCAGCTGCAGCTAAAGAACTTTCAAGAGCTGTGATACTCATCAACGAAGCAGTCAAATTCTCATCTGTCTTGGTAACCGAGGATAAGGTTTTTGCATGAGACTCCTGGAGAATAATTCAAAATAAATGAAGGTCATTAGAAACCAAATCAAATAGCAAAGAGACACTAGGGAAACCGCTGTGCTGAGCTACATTTTAAATCTCACCTTAACTAATAGTTAACTAAAATAACAATAACAGTATAAAAATACAATGATATTACCCAAAAGCCAGGAGAAGGCAACAGATTCATAAAATAGGAAGAAGCCAAGTTCATAGGGCAATACCTTAAGCTTCTTAACATTGTCTTGCAATGCCTTCTTGGCAAGCTCCGCTTGTTGTGACATTGGTAGAGTATCAATACTAGTAGCTGGACCAATGGTAGGAGGCAGAGAAACATTCGGCATTGGAATCCCGGCATGATAAGCATACCTCTGCGGTTGCTGTTGTGGTGGTGGCTGCTGGTTAGGATGCAAAGGCACGCCAATTCCATTACTACTTACAGTCCTATGAGACCCTTCATCCATTCTTTTACCAATACCCTTCTTATATTGCTCTTCCTCCCACAACTTCTCTTCTTCATCCTCATCCTCATAAAAACTACTTGTCGTGGTTTCTTTAGCAGTAGGATTATCATCACCGAAATCGAACACACCTTTCTTATCACCTTTGTGCGGTCTTGCACCGACGAAAATTCCCTGAAAGTCTGCTTCCTCGTCGCTGACTCCTTCAACAGCAGAATGATTAGCGGTACCACCATCCAGTGATATGTAATCAGGCGCCGGTGCTGAACGTGACTGCCTCATCTTCTCCCGTTTGGCTCTAATAACAGCTGCCTGATCGGCAAACGCATCTGCAGGCCGGTCATCTTCCCCTTCCTCATCAAAGTCCAAATCCGAAACCTGTTTGACCACATCTTTCAGACTCTGCTGCTCATGATCCTGGGGAGGTTTGATCAAACCCTTGAGTACAACCTTGGGCTCAGCATTGGCACTAGGGCGAGAATACGGAAGCGTCCGTGTGTTCTTCTGGAGCTCAAGTAGCGCTTCTTTCGTATAAGAGCCGGCCTGAGGAAGAACGTTAGAAAGCGGAGACACGGTAGAGAAAGAAGAAGAAGAAGAAGAAGCTGGACGATGTTCCTTGGTAGAAGAGTGTTTGTGAGAAGATCCCAAAACGCCGAGACGCGAAGAGGATTTGACACGGTCTTTACTACCATTCTTAGGCTTTACCGTCACACGGAGAGCTCCATCGTCTTCCTCCTCCTCGTCGTCGGCGAAACTTAGGAGTTTCTTCTTCGGGGTCGAGGCTGGGAGTTTTTTAGGTTTCGACGAAGTAAGAGCCGAAGTCGGCGTTTTAGTCGCGGCGGTAGCATCTTTACCGTCGATTTCATCGTCGCCGTCGTCCCCGCGCCGCCGGAAATTCCTAGGACGGTTACTTCCCATACTCTCTCTCTCTCTCTCGCGAATTAGGGATTTTACAGTTAGGGATCGAAACTTTGAAATTGAGCTAATTAGTTTGTTTTTTCTGATCCTGTGCTTTTGCTTATATCTCAATGAAATAAATGAAGGAAAATTTTTAAAAAAGGAAAATTATAACAATATTGCAAATAGGGTAGCAAAAATGTTGCAAATTGCATTTTTGAACCTTTTTTTTTTTTGTTTCTTTTTGCGTTCAGGGATTAATAAAGAAGAGAACAGCTTTTTGCCTTCTTTCTTTTGCTTTCTCCATAACCAAAGGAAGAAGCAAACTAAAAGAGGAAGATGAAGAAGAAAGAAGAAACAACATTTAACTGTTAAAATAGTTTTTTTACGAAATTCATTCTTATTATCATAAATCAATTCCCATTGCATCGGTGAATCACGCCATTACTACTACTTCCTTGCACTTGCTTCTTCTGGTTAATCCTGTCAAGTCCCCATATCCTTATGGTTCCATCATCGCTTGCTGACGCCAACATGTGAAGGTTCGTCGGGCTCCAGCTCACGCAGTTTACCGCTCCTGCATGCCCTGGTAGCTCAGTGATTAACTTCCCTGTTGATCTGTGCCAAATGTATACCTGCAAAATAACATACATTCATTACTCTAACCAGCAGAGATTCTGAGAACAGATACTGACATTTCAACATCTGATTACATTCTGTCTAAACTGATGATCAAATGAAGAAAGAAACAACCACTTCTCAGTTCTGAGAATACTTGAGATAACAGACCAGATTACACTGTCATTCGATTATTTAGCTATGTTCTTTTATGTGCTTATGTGACGAGATACTATGCAAGGAAAAGAGCAGACTTTACCTGAGAATCCTCGCTTCCACTAGCAATAAAAGCTTGTTTATACCCACCAAAGCATGATCTGATGATGAATCGTGAACGTCTGTGGCCTTTGTACCTCGACACAATCTTGGGGTCACCTTCAATATTCCAGAGACGGATTTCCTGGTTTAGGAGATTTACCAGAAGATATTTGTTGTCATTCGAAAGCGAGAAAGATGTAATCATGTCTTCCTCTTCGATCAACCTCTCGACTGTAGCTTCCCTATCAAATAGGGATATCACTGAATCCTTGCATACAGTTACGAGCCACTTTCCATCATCCGTCATTGCTATATCAGATACCTTCTGCGTCCTCTGACCTTTCCAGCATTCTATCTCTCTACCATCTAAATCCCACATGCATATGCTTCGGTCTGTCATCCCAGCGATTATCCCCTTGCCGTCAGGATACCATCCGCAAGAAATGGGACTAATACCACCTTTTTCATACATTTGAACACAGTCTCCTGAATCAACATCCCAGCGTCTGATAACCTCTTCTGCTCCACATGTAAGAACTTGACGATCATCAGGACTCCATAAGATGGTAATTACGGGTTTCTGGTGGCCAACAAGCGTATGCTTCAACGAAATTTCCCCATCTGCGTTGATCTGAAAAGTACATTTTACGTGAATCAGAAAACAGGTTGCCTCCAAGAAAATAGGTAACAAATCAAAACTTTAACAGGTTAGCCAAAACTCAATTCAGGTAAGCCTTCGTTGGTGGGTCAGCATTACCTCCCATAAAATCGCAGTCTGATCCTTGGAAGACGACGCCAGATATTTGCCATTATGAGAGAATTGCAAGAACCAAACTTCATCGGTATGTGACGCCAAGATCTGAACCATTCACGTAGAGAGAACTTAACGAATGTGATTTTAAGTCAGTAACGCACACATGCACTGCAAGTCTGACTAAACTACAAACAGAAACAAAAGATGCCACACAAGTAATTAATTAATCAAAAGAACGCAAGTACAGGTGAGAGCAAAGAAAGAATGTACTACATAGCCAATGATGGAAAAGGAATAACGGAAAAAGAAAAGAGGCATCAGGTTGAGACAATTGCAGCACATTGTTCTCAACTAACCAAAAGGTACAGACAAAATCATGATCACCAAGAAACGAAACAACAACAACAACTTGACAAAAACGGAAAAACAATCACAGCAGAGCAGTCTAACCTGAACAGTCTGAGAAGGAATTTGGTGCTTCCCGCATTGATGATCGGTATACAAAGACAAATCACTATCCAAGGTATTATGGAAAACACAAGAATCCCGCTGGATATGAAGGGAATTCTCAACTAAACACTCCAACCTCTTTTCTGGGATTATAACAGAAGCAGGAAGCAAGTTTTGGAGTTCCTCCAGAATCTTGGACCTTGAATTCACACTTTCTTTACCTGGAGCCGAAGTGGTATGTGATATAAGGCTTGAAGGTGATATAAGGGAGGAAGCAAGCTCGTGAACACGCTTTGTATTAATACGAAGAGGCACCATCTCATTCCTTAAGGTGCCTAGCGCATCAAGTATCTTTTCAAATTTCAGAAGCTCTAAGAACTTTTGCTCTAGGAGCAAGAAAGAAGCAGATTTGACAGCCTGTTCATCAGACAGACCAATTCTGTGCAATGTTTTAACACTTTCATCCCATTCTCCATCCTTAACCTGCTGCAGAAACGCCTTAATGATGGAATTATGGAGAGAGATTCCGGATTCTTCCTCCAACATAGCCCCGGTTTTATCATATCCAAGAGAATAAAGAGCCCTAGTGATAATCCTAACAAATTCAGATTTTTTAATGACACCTTTGGAGCCGATAGTTTGGTCATCCCCTTGGGAGGTGAGAGGCCTTGCCATCAGGTCTCCCAAAGAGTTGTTCACACTACAAGGTCTAACAGAAGAGTTCCCAGAGAAACCGTTAGGTTCGTCAACAAGCCGCTTTGCACGTTTCAAAGGAGGTTCAGTATCCTCCACAACTCCCATGAAATTGCTAGTTCAGCCCATATAACTTTCCTGCCGTCAGATAAATGTATCCAAGCTGATACTGTACATTAAAGATCCAAAACAAACCAAAAAAAAAAAAAAAAATGAAGCATTTCATCAGAACAGTATAAGGATTCTACTTGATCAAATCAGAGATATGCAAAGCCATGGAAATAAAAAAAAAGAAACAGAATGGGACTAACAAGTGAGACTCTAAAAACTCATGTAGATCTAGTAGCAAAAGATAGTGAGTATAGCAAAAAAAGATTAGCATTCAACACAATCAAGAATGAGTGAATCAAAAACCCAATTGATCAAAAACTATAAAAAGAGTTGTACTTTTTCACTTTGTTCGATCAGAATCAACCACCTCCTCAATCGGTTTCGCCCAGTGAAACAGACAGACATACGCACGATCGATTAGTCAATAGCGAAAATTAACTCAAATAAACATCGACATCAACATCGCCCAAAATCCAAAGAAACCCAATTCGCCAAAATCAACAATCGAAGTAAAAATAAGAAGAAGGATCACTAAGAGATGAAGATCAAATTAACGATCTAACAAGAACGAAAACAAAAAAAGGGGGTGAGCAGAAAAAAAAATCCAATCTTACCCAAATAAGAAGCAAAACCCAAGAAGCAAAAGATAAGGTTTGGCGATGGCAGAAGAAATAGAGAGAGAGAGAGATATTGTAAAAGAAACAGCCCGGAAACGAAGGGGGAGAAACCCGATAGAGAGATGCACAAAGCGGTGAGAAGATGAGAGAGAGAGAGAGAGAGAGAGAGAGAGAGAGAGAGAGAGAAAAAAAAAAAAAAAAAAAAGAGAAGAGAGGAAGCGTTAAAGAAAGAAGATGAAAAGGAGAGAGAGAGAGAGAGGAAGCGAAGCAAGAGAGACTCAATAAGAAAGGGGAAAACACACACAAAAATAATTATTAAAACAAAGGCACAATAGAGGAGAAAAAGGGAAGGCGTGGCTGATCCTGATCACAGGCTACTCTCTTCTTTCTCATCTTCCTCAAGTCTCTTATTAAAGAAGTTGAAATTGAGGAGAAGTGCACATAACAAAAAAAATGAGATCATAAAAAGGTTAAAAGCGTTTGAATGGGGACCCAAAATTAATGGTTTACAGCAAATAATAGTATAGTAATCCTCCATCCAACTCAAAACTTATTGGAAGAGAAGAGAGAACAAATATTAAGGTTAATCATTTTTTTTTTTTTAATCTTTGTGCATTATATTTGGTAGGTGAACCTTTGGAAGCACAAAATATCTACCATGGTAATTGATTGATTTTTTTTGATAGCGCTAAAAGTTTTTAGCTTAGTTGCATACTGTTTCATCGAGCATGCATGTCGATATTGTTGTATGAGTAATGAAAGTTTCATATCGTTTCCTACATATATTAATGCGATGTGGTGCACGATCTGATCCGCGGTTTGGTCCGCCACGTATGGTGGTTATGTGGATCCGTTCGTAGTGCAAAATTAACCAAACACGACAAAGATGATACACACGATTTTGCTTGTACAAGAATATATATATAAGGTTAATGAAAAGAAAGGCAAAAAAAACAAAAAAAGTCGAATCTAAATTATGCACGTCACTAGGAGATAAATGATTGTAACTCGTCTTGTTGCCGACGACAAACGTAAACCTTAAAAACAAATTAATAAACTCATCTTGTTGCCGAAGATCACGCTAAGGAAGATGAATGGGCTTGCAATTTAAGGCCCAATAGTTTCATAACTTGTACAACTCTTTGCTTGTTTAAGGCCCACACATATGGTACTTAAAACGGAGACAGAGACACCTTTCTCCTCGTTCGGAACAAAATTTTCGATATTTGGACAAGAAACAGAAGAGGCGTGGCGATTTTTGGAAGACATTTATCAACAATGGGAGAAGCGCCTGCACAGATTCCGACGAGTTTCGGTCACGAGCTTAGGGCTTGTCTTCGATGTCGTCTCGTCAAGACTTACGATCAGGTATATGTGGTTTTCTCCTTCACACTGTGTGTTTGCATGTTTCTTCTCTCTTGCGATTATGTTTTGTATGTATGATCTGGTTTTATCCAAACAGTTTAGGGATTCTGGATGCGAAAATTGTCCTTTTTTCAAAATGGAAGACGATCATGAACGTATCGTCGATGTTACCACCCCTAATTTTAACGGGTAATGACTTAAATTCGAATCCTTGCTTTCAATTTTACAGAGTGCACTTCACTGTTCGTATGTATATATCTGGCACTCGTGGTTACATTGATAAAATTGGTGGGACTCTCTGCTTAGGATGTAACTGTAGTCTATACATAACTGATAAAAGACTGATGCGTTTTTTTTAGTTTCTAATCTCTTGTTGTTCTTTATATTGTTATTGGATGAATCGTTCTAAATTGTAAAATCACAGTGGTATTGACATAAAGTTTTCTGCTTTAAGCACAATGAGTTAAAACTTAGTGTTGAATCATGTCTTGTTTCGCAGTATAATCTCTATGATGGATCCACGCAGAAGTTGGGCGGCAAGATGGTTAAGAATTGGTATGTTCCAGCTCTGTTTCCTGCTTATCCTCAACCTATTGAATTCTCTTTTTGAGTTTACTAGCTTCTTCTTTCCGTCTCTTGTTCTTTTGTCTCACCATATATATACTTTATAGATGGGGATGTTACTGCTACGTTAATCATATCTTTCTCTTTTGGAAGAGCGAGTGTGTATGTAAAACATGTACTGTTTAAGTCTCATTTAGGCTATATATATAAGCGGCACTCTAAAGATGGATATACGATCAAATCTTATTCACCAAACCCTGCTTTATATTTCAAATGTAACTGTTTTTGTCTACACCCGTTAGAGCGGTAGCTGCATTTCAGATGTCTGTGTGTTTGTGGCTTGACGGTGTATTTTCTAATGTTGCCAGCTTTCTTTGAGACAGAAAATAAATGTAACATTTTGCAATTTCTTGTTCCCAGGGAAGTTTGCTCCTGGTTGCTACACTCTTGCTGTCTCAGAGGCACTCCCAGAGGAAATGCAGGTAAACGTATTTACTTTTATGTCAGTTCCCTTAGAAACCTAAGAAGAGATCTCAAGGCTCCACGACACAATAAGCAAATCCTTAGCTCTGGATTTTCAAATAAGAGCATGGATCCTAAAACACACAATCTGGTTTCATACTGTACTGTTCCTTTTTTTTTTCACATGTATGTGATGGAAATTTGCTGGCAGTTCATATGCCAAGAAGTGCAAGTACAGTATGTTCCGCCCAAACGCATTTGAATCCCTTTGCATCAAGTGTCTCCATATTGGCATCTCTGCAAGTCGTCGTCAGTTTCAAGATGGCTGAATCCGATGGAAGCTATGAATTGAAGTAGTTTGGTTATGTACTTTGTTACTAATCCTCTTATTGTTAACAATAACTTATCTTGCCAAACTCAATTGTGTAGTTCACCTCTGGAAGATAAGATAAATTACATTATTTTTCAATTATGAAATGGATTTTTTTTGTCCCCTGTGATATTCAGTTCATTATATGATTTTTATTAACAAAATGAACTACACTACTTTAAATTGAACACCTAGCAACAAAAAAATTTGTGGTGCCAATAATTTAAAGACAAAATGTCAACTATGCAGTAAATAGAACACCTAGCAAAAGGTGTAGAAGAAATGGCTCCTTCATCATCCCAAGAGGGAAACAAAGAGAGACATATATATTGGTTTTAGGAATATGACCATTGAAAGTCCCAAAGAACCAAAAGAAAACTATGGGGAAAAAATGTGAAAAACGCTTATATCTATTTGTCTTCATACGAAAACAACATAAAGACCAATAAATACATGGATACAAAACAAACAAATCATACTCAAGAATTGAGAATCACATCTTTCGATCCAAAGGCATATTCTTCTGCTTGAGTAATCATGAACATAACGTGCATAAATTAATTAGTTACTTAACATCAAGAAAGTACATTATCAACACCAAAGAGAATCACAATTTTGTTACTATGGAAATTTAATTTAATTTTTGTTTTTTTGTAAGTCAAAGGCAATTTTTTGTTTGTTATTAAAATAGAAAAATACAAATTGGATTTAGAAAATATCCTTATTAATTTTAAATTCGAGTTCACGTGGCGGTCGCTACCAACTTCGTTTACTCCAAAACCAGAGAGAGTCATTATTACCCAAGTCCAAGCCAAACAAGGGTTCTCGCTCCGACACGACAACAGATCCAGATTCTGAAGCTTAGGTAAAGTCTCACTCTTCTTCTCCAAATCTCAGTCACTCTGGTTCCTACAAACCTACGTTTGCTTGAGTGAATCTGTGAAACGAGTTGAAACTTATGTTCGATTGTTTTGTTCAGTTCAGTACCTTTCTAGTTTGGTATAAATATGGATCTCGGTCTAGATATGACCGGAAATTTCGATTCTTTTACTTGTTTTGTTGTTGAGTAGTTTGGTTATGGTGCTGAATTGTTCATTGCAGGGAAACACGAGAAGAGATCTTATAGAGAAAAATGTCGAACATAGACATAGAAGGGATTCTGAAGGAGCTTCCTAATGATGGAAGGATCCCAAAGACAAAGATAGTTTGCACTCTAGGACCAGCGTCTCGGACTGTTTCTATGATTGAAAAGCTTTTGAGAGCTGGTATGAATGTGGCTCGTTTCAACTTCTCACATGGTAGCCATGAGTACCATCAAGAGACACTAGACAACCTCCGCACCGCTATGCATAATACCGGCATTCTTGCTGCTGTCATGCTTGATACAAAGGTGTTAATTCAAAACTTATCTTGTGCTTCCTGTTTTGCAAGCGTCTTGTGATATGGATTCTCTTGTCATAAATCATAAGAGTTCAGTAAATACAACAAGGAAGCTTATTCTTGAATTTACTAAATGTTAAATCTCTAGTACTGTGTTTGGTTATTATTGTTAGAGATTGTATGTATATTCAAGAATATGGCTAGATTATGGAATTTGTACTAAATGAATTCGTCATTTTAGAGACTTTCAGCTTATGATTTAGCTTGTTGGTTTCACAGGGGCCTGAGATTCGTACTGGTTTCTTGAAAGATGGGAACCCTATACAACTGAAGGAAGGTCAAGAGATTACTATAACCACTGATTATGATATTAAAGGAGATGAGTCAACGATATCCATGAGCTATAAAAAGCTGCCTTTGGATGTGAAGCCTGGGAACACCATACTCTGTGCTGATGGAAGCATAAGTCTAGCTGTCTTGTCATGTGATCCCGAGTCTGGAACAGTTAGGTGCCGGTGTGAAAACTCGGCCATGCTTGGTGAGAGAAAGAACGTGAATCTTCCCGGTGTTGTTGTTGATCTTCCCACTCTGACAGATAAGGATATTGAAGATATTCTCGGTTGGGGTGTTCCCAACAGCATCGATATGATTGCTCTTTCTTTTGTCCGTAAAGGTTCGGATCTTGTTAATGTCCGGAAGGTTCTTGGTTCCCATGCTAAAAGCATAATGTTGATGTCCAAGGTATGTAAAATCTTTCACTTATGGCAATTGCATTTCATGTATATAGGCATAATGCTGACTCTTTTCTTTTTGGGTTTGGGTTTTGAAGGTTGAGAACCAGGAAGGAGTGCTAAACTTTGATGAGATATTGCGTGAAACAGATGCGTTCATGGTTGCTCGTGGTGATTTGGGGATGGAGATTCCGATAGAGAAGATCTTTTTGGCTCAAAAGTTGATGATTTACAAGTGTAACCTTGCGGGTAAACCGGTGGTTACAGCCACTCAGATGCTGGAGTCAATGATCAAATCACCTCGGCCAACACGAGCTGAAGCCACAGATGTTGCAAATGCTGTTCTTGATGGCACGGACTGTGTGATGCTAAGCGGTGAGAGTGCAGCAGGAGCTTATCCGGAAATAGCTGTCAAAGTCATGGCTAAGATCTGCATTGAAGCTGAAAGCTCCCTTGATTACAACACAATCTTCAAAGAGATGATCCGAGCAACTCCGCTTCCAATGAGCCCACTCGAGAGTCTTGCATCATCCGCTGTACGGACTGCTAACAAAGCGAGGGCAAAACTCATCATTGTGTTGACACGTGGAGGTTCGACCGCTAATCTCGTGGCTAAATACAGACCTGCTGTTCCGATTCTGTCAGTGGTTGTCCCGGTTATGACCACTGATTCCTTTGACTGGGCTTGTAGTGACGAGTCACCTGCAAGGCACAGTCTGATATACAGAGGTCTTATCCCTATGTTAGCTGAAGGATCTGCAAAGGCAACAGATAGTGAAGCCACGGAAGTTATCATTGAGGCTGCTCTGAAGTCGGCTACACAGAGAGGACTATGCAACCGTGGTGATGCAATTGTGGCGCTGCACCGTATTGGAGCTGCCTCAGTTATTAAGATCTGTGTGGTGAAGTGAGATTACAAACTTCTTTCAAAATCACAAATCTTGGCGCCTGATGATTGTTGGTAATCGTAACTGAGAATTTGCTTTGTAGCATGAAATAAAAAGAAACAGCTCACAAGAGCTCGTGGATCTCTGTAACCTTTTAAGATACCCTCTCCCTTTTTTCTATTTAGTATTTCAAGATTACGGATCAAAATCTGTTTCTTATGGCTCAGTGCTGACCTTTTGCATGTATACACTGTTTCTCTTCATAAGCTTTGCTTATAAAAGATTAAGCTTTAAAGGTGTTAAGTAGAAGATACAAGCATCAAGAAAGCCATCTATAACGATTGAACAAGATTCAAAGAAAAGTATGTTCCTTTAATGTTTAAAACCATAAATACTATTCTAACTTCTAAATCACCAGATGGTCTGCGTGGGAGAGATTCGTGGTGGACTCTGCAGTATAAGAAAAGCCGTAAGAAAGACAAGAACAGAGGTAAAGAAGATTAATCAGGCCTGATGTTTGCTATTGAGATCACCTGTTTGGTGAGGCATGTTCCTTGAAATTATATGGAACCGAGCTTGATGTTATTTCTTCCTCTGTTATTGAAGAATAACGATTAGTGTTAGAAGTTAGGACATTCTTCGCAAGATTCAATAGGAATAGTTCAGGGTTGTTGCAGATGCTTACTCATTGTGAAACTAGCGGAATTCATCGTGGTAGCCATAATCATCATCAGTGTCATCTTCATCGAAAATAGCACTATAGAAGACATATGGATGCTCAATCATCTCTGCCAAAGTCAGACGTCCATCTTTGTCCGAATCCGCCTGAAAGATCAGGAAAAAAGAGATCAATGTAAGATCGAGCAATATAACAGCTAAAATACACCATTTAGTTTGAAAGCTACGTACCTGAGATATAATATAATCAGCCTGTTGTTTTGCGTAATAGCGCTCAGTAGGATGAATTTTACTGATAATGGGAAGTAGTTCAACGTCTGATAAGTACCTGTAGACAAGTGGGAGTAAATGTTAAGGGATGCCTGATATTAATGGAAGTGGTAATCATGTTGAGTGTATTCAGATATATTACGAACCCATCATCATTTTTGTCAAGCTGAGAAAACAACTGCTTTGCAGGGCCTTCAGGCAAGTCATGATAAGGATGCGTAGAATTATGATTATCTTCCTCGTAGTTCCTTACAGTGTCAAAGAGGCCGTGGAAAAACTCTTCAAAACTGATCTTACCATCTTTATCTGAATCTCTTTCTCTGGGAGAGGGAAGGAGAAGAACCCGTTAATAAAAGGTAAGCTAAAAGAAGGGGTTCCTCAGAAATAATCATATGACCACGGTACATTACCTTACTTCCTCCTTGCATAACCATAGCAGTAAATTAGGGTTCTTGGTGTCAGCAGGATGCAGAAAGCTAAATGAAAAGAATTAACCAGCAAGAGCATTGTAAGAACAAAAACAAAAAAAAAGTGATAGTATTAACCAAAATCTATAATCTACACTAATAAGAAAACGCTTACTCGTTAAACTCTGTTAAGTTCAGCAGTCCATCACCATTTGCATCTGATGCATTAAAATGCTCCTCCTTCCACCAGCCCATGTCATAGCCAAAGGAATTATTATCTGTTCAAAATTATAACCAAGTCAGCTCGCAGTCTAAAGAGATAAAAAGTGAGATTCTTTACTTAAAAAACTGTTGCAAATTGCAATCAAACAGGTGAGAAGGATTATATGGGTCATAGGCAGAAGAGGTAAAACCGAAAAAACAAGATCTATCAAGACATATGTTTCTGTATGACCATAACAAGTAGCACAAATTAGAGTCAATGAAACTCAAAGAAGAAACAGGAAACTGCAGCTCACCTGAAGTACGGACCCAAGATGGTGGTTCATACTCAGAGAATGAAATGAAACCATCCTTGTTTTTATCATGAACATCCATGTCTCTTTGAGTCCTGTGAACGACTTCCTTGGCAGCAGACTGCATAGTCCATTCAGTCAATTCACTCTCCGTCACAAACCCATCAGCTGGAGAAACATCAATCTTCGGAAACAGCATTATCAACCTGAATAGCACCAATCAATCAAACTCCTTCCTTACAAAAACTGGATCTTTAGTGAAATAAAGATCGAAACTTTTCAAAAGTATGCATTTTTAATTAGCAATGAAATTCAAAGATTTGGAATTGAAGACCAAACCTATCAGTGACATTGAACTTATCCTCATTATTCAAGTAATCCTCAGCATCCATGAAGTCTTCCCACTCAGGCTGTGACTCGTGACCAGGTGCATGTTCATGTTCATGCCCACCACTAGTTGTTTCTTTCTGAGAATGAGAGACAAGCTCCGGATGAGAATGCTCAATGTACTGCCGCTCCCACTCTTTATCCTCACGGCGGCGCTCCATATCAGCGACGAGAGGATCAAACGGAACCGGATCGTGACGAGTAGGTTTGAAATTGAAAGAAGACCGGAGTTTTAAACGGTGATGTTGATTGTGACCACCATGGTGGTCACTCTTCTTTGTCGGGGAATAAGAGATGAGGAAAAGCACAAAGATCCCCACCGTGATGTATAGAATCACCGAAGCTTTACTCATAATCTCAGTGTTACACAAGTAAACAAAAAGATCTCAGCTTTGAAACCCTAATTTTGTCCGCAAAGTTGAGCTTTTTACACTTCGCAAAGTGTTACAAGATAGATCTTCAAAGATAGAGTCTTGCGGATAAATAAATAAATATATATATATATACGTATATATTGACTCTAGATCTGTTACGACCTTTTTAGTCAAATCGTTTGTATTATTTATGAGACCCCCACATCTTTATAAATATAACACAATAACCTCTTTTTCCCATAAACGCAATGTATTCAATGACAATTTTGAGCTTTGTTACGGTTTATACAATATTATAACTGTTTATGTATGTCGGCGAATGTAAAGAGATGAAATTGTAGCGTAGCTACCGTTGGACTCACTCCAATCACAAGCTTTATTAGATGATTCATTGGAGTTCGAGTAGATACTCCACGTGGTCCAATGAATCCATTACTAACTCCTTCGTTTACGCCTCCATCGGATATTATTATACATACACACGCAGATGGGTGTGTCGTCTGTGTGTGTTGTATATATTGGATCTCACGTTTTTCTTGTCGATGGAATTTGCTCAGATCCCCCTCTTCTAAATCGTTTACTAATTGGATATAAGCTGATAAAGATTAGACACTTTTTAACTCCGATCTTTGATTTTGGAAAATGGACAAGTATGATGTTGTTAAGGATCTGGGTTCTGGTAATTTCGGTGTGGCTCGGCTTCTCAGACACAAGGACACCAAAGAGCTCGTTGCCATGAAATACATCGAGAGAGGCCGCAAGGTTTGGTTTTTTTTTTTTCCTGTCTTTTTTGCCATCTGGGTGCTTCAAGTTTTGAATTGGGGTTTTAAAGTTTCAGTTTTTAGCTCAGTTGTTATGATCAAAATCATGATTTGAAGTCTTGTTGCTAGACATTTTGAAGGAGTTTTCAGGAAATTTTGAGTCTTTTTGGTAGACATTTTTGAAGGAGTTAGCAGAAATTGGGGCTTTTTTATAACAACATACTTAAATGACGATGATGATGATTAATTTGGGGATTGTTTGGTTTATGCAGATAGATGAGAACGTGGCGAGAGAGATTATCAATCACAGATCACTTAAGCATCCCAATATCATCCGCTTCAAGGAGGCAAGTCTCTTTTTTTCCTTTTTTTTTTGTTCTGTGGCCCTTATAAAGAGGGATTTGTCTTGGGATCTGATTTTGATTCGGTTACAGGTGATTCTGACACCTACTCATCTTGCTATTGTGATGGAGTATGCTTCTGGAGGAGAGCTCTTTGATCGAATCTGCACTGCTGGTAGATTCAGTGAAGCTGAAGTGCGCTTTTCTCCTTTTCAAGTCTTACACTTTGATCTTTTTTTTTATGTGCTTGTATGAGTTTTTGGTTTGATTTTTATCTTTTCACTTTTCAGGCTAGGTACTTCTTTCAACAGCTGATTTGTGGTGTAGACTACTGCCATTCCTTGGTATGTTTGTATATAGTTCTTCCCATTTTCATTTAGCTGAAAAGGAAAGTTATGTGCCTAATTAGGCATTTTATGGAGAGCTATTGATGTTTTGCCGCCCTGATTCTTTGTTTGAGATTTGGACTTTAATGCCTCCGTTCTTGTGTAACCTTCCCCTCTCTTTTGCTTCTGTGCAGCAAATATGCCATAGAGACCTGAAGCTTGAGAACACATTGCTTGATGGGAGCCCTGCTCCGCTTTTGAAAATTTGTGACTTTGGTTACTCTAAGGTCTGCACTCTTTCATTCCCTTCTTCTTTGCGCAGTTTGTCTCAATCCTGATTAGTTTGTTTCAATCAAATGTATTATCTGTTCATTAGTCTTGATTTGTATGATCTTTTCCTGTTTTCTATTTTACTTCTACTGTGTATGTAGTCATCTATACTACATTCAAGGCCTAAATCGACTGTGGGAACTCCAGCATACATAGCACCTGAAGTTCTTTCACGGAGAGAATATGATGGCAAGGTACACTGCTCATGCCTTCTTATACATATCAATTTGTCATTAATGCCTGATTGGTTATCAAAGTAAGCAAATAGTGTCGTCAAGGAAATGTATGAGGAAAAAAAGTTTAGACTGCTCTAAGATTGATGTTATAGTCGGTCTAATATATACTTTGTACTGGCGTGGTCTGTGTAAAACTTTTCAGGTTATTATAGTTCTAAATAGGTCAGTCTCCAAGCCTAAGGTCTTAATTCAAACAAATTGACGGGTGATAATCGATATGGGTAGGATGTTAATAGGTCAGTCTCTATAATCATGATTGTCATAGAGCATATAGACTGGCATTTGCACTCATATGACTGTGTTTTTGTAGCACGCGGATGTGTGGTCATGTGGAGTAACCCTTTACGTCATGTTGGTTGGAGCTTACCCGTTTGAGGACCCTAATGATCCAAAGAACTTCAGGAAAACAATCCAAGTAACTAAGACCATTCAACAGTTCTGATTAACTCCTCTTCTTATTGCTCAAGTGTCTCAATAATAGAACAATTTAAAATGATATTCTGCAGCGCATAATGGCTGTACAATACAAGATCCCGGACTATGTTCACATATCTCAGGAATGCAAACACCTTCTCTCTCGCATATTCGTCACTAACTCTGCTAAGGTACCTTAACTATTCCAGTTTCAAGCTATAGATATTGTGAGGAAGATGTTTTTGCGGTTCTGATTGTTGTCAATAATATTCGTGACAGAGAATCACGCTTAAGGAGATCAAGAATCATCCATGGTACTTGAAGAATTTGCCAAAGGAGCTGCTAGAGTCGGCTCAAGCAGCGTATTACAAGAGAGACACGAGCTTCTCTCTTCAAAGCGTAGAGGACATAATGAAGATAGTTGGAGAAGCAAGGAATCCAGCTCCACCTTCTGTCAAAAGCTCGGGCTCAGGAGCTGATGAAGAAGATGAAGAGGAAGAGGACGTTGAAGCTGAAGTGGAAGAAGAAGAAGATGATGAAGAAGACGAGTATGAGAAGCATGTCAAAGAGGCACAGTCTTGTCAAGAGTCTGACAAAGCTTAAGAAGAAAACTGCTCTGTTTCTCATACTTCTTATCTTCTTTAAGAACACTGTTTGGTGCGTTGGTGACTTACTTCTGGTAAAAAATGACGCTTATTTCTGAAAGCCGAAGGCTGTAAGCTACGTGCAGGTTCACTTTTAGATTTGATGTCGTTGTCGTTTTGTCAATTGTTGTTCGTAAGAAATGAATCATACAAATCGATTTGTCAATTGTTTTTCGTAAGAAATGAATCATACAACGACATCAATTGTTGTTCGTAAGAAATGAATCATACAAATACAATTTTTTAAGCCAACTGACTGTAGGCACCGTTGTTTCCTCAAGCTTGTTATTGGGTACTCAAATGTGTTGGTGCCTTCCAAAAAGCTGATGACTTACCAAAAGCATATCACGAATTTTGATGATGCTACTGAGGAAGTTCTTGATGGTTTCTTTAAGCTTCTTGATAAATTGCTTGAAAAGAAGGAGAAGGAGGACGAAGTGGAGATGGCTATGACTGATTTTCATGCTTTTGAGTATTTTGCTAACGTGGAGAGGACCGTGTTGCTACCACCACCACCTGGACTCGTTCCAAATCTGGTGAAACTGGAAGTACTACTACAACGACAACATGTACAGAATCAGATTCGGGGGATGAAGCCATCTGCAACACCTAATCCTATGCAAGGAATGTCGTCTCCTCCTCCACCACTGTCTCTACCTGAGGAACCAGAGCCAAAGAAGCCTGAGTCAGCACTTGTTCCAGAAGACCAGTTCATTGCTCAGCATCCGGTAATGTTTTCTTCACACTTTTACCTGTCTTTTTTTTTTCGTTTTTTTGTTTATTTCAACTGGCTTGATTTGACTTGTATCTAACTAGCAGTGATACAGTTTCAGGGTTCCTATACGATCAAGGTTTCTGTTCCAAGCATCGGCGATGGAAAAGTCATTGAGATCACAGTGCAGTCGTTATTGGAAAACGTGGCAAGTTTCAAGGAGAAAATAGCTGGGGAGACCCACATTCCAGTGAAGAGACAGGAGTTAAGTTGGAAAGCCGGGTTGTTAAAGGACAACAAGTCACTTGCACATTACAATGTGGGAGCAGGAGAAATCCTAACATTGTCTCTGCGAGCATCGATGTAATTGGAAAAAACTCTTATTCTATAATACTAATGTTTAAACTTGGTGGTCAAAAACTATATGTAGTGACTTTTTAAGCTTGTTTTGGATAGCCTACTAGTTCTGACTTCTGAGGCCAAAAAAAAACTAATAAAAGGTTTTAGCCTTACATTATCAAAATCTCAAAATCAATCAAAGGTTTTAGCGTTATATTTATTAGTAATTTGCAAACCGTATTGATTACAGCTGCGTGAAACGAGTCCAACCCTAAATAAAAACTAGACCACTCAAACCGTCTATTTCAGTACTTAAGTGGTCGGTCAGAAGCAACAACAAGCCCTAGGAAAATCTCTGTCTCAAAATCGCGACTAGTTGAGAAGAAAAAAACAGAGAGAGTCAAGATGGGAGGAGAGAAGAGGAAATCTAGTTTCAAAAACCTAGCTAATAAAAAGAAGAGGAGATCAGGACCTCACTTACCGAACTCAATACTCAAGATCATTGCTAATGAGAAACGTCCTTTGAACTCTGACGATGAGATTGATTCCGATGAGTGCGATTTGTACGAGTACGAAGAAGGTGTGCCTGAAGAGGAATCCAGGAAAAACAACCGTTACGGCCGCGTTGTCAACTACGACTTCGTCATTCCCAAGAACTTCAAGGTTTTTATGTTCCCTAATTAATATTCCGCGGTCGATTCGATTGTGTTTCTTATCGCCGTCACTGTAGGAGTTTGATTTTAGGTTAAGAGTTGTTTGGATAACACGTAATAATTTAGGTTAAAAGTTGTTTAATTTGGATTGCTTGGCCTCTTCTAATCGAGATCGAGACTAACTTGTAAATTGTATTTATTTCAACGAAGGATGAAAACGTGGAGTCAGAAGATGATGATGATGATGATGATGGTAGACACACACGGATGTTGGAAGCTGTCACTGGAATGCCAAGTGCAGCCTTTCAAGGTATTGACACTCAAACTTGAGACGTAGTCTTGCTTTTATCTTCTATTCGATTCATTGCATTTGTAAGCTATAAAATATAAACTTTTTTTTTGTTTTCAGGAGAGAGCAAGAGAAAACATGTTCTCTTCACTGAACCATATCCAGAGTCTGAATTCAATCCTACCCGTGATGTTCTAGAGGGTAAATCCTTCACCACAATGGAAGACCTTTTAGAACCTATTCAAGGACTACCTGGATCTAGCAAACTATGCGAGAGGGTCTTCCGGATGGAAAAAGATACTCAATCTCTTGTTCATGCTCCTCCGTCAAAGCCAGAACGAGAAAGACTGGAACGGAGTGTAGTGAAAGGAGTAGTTGACGAGGAGTTGAGTAAGTGGGTGCCTCTGGTAAAGAGGAATAGGGAGGCACCAACTGTTTACTTTAACAAAGATGTCAATGCTGGATACTCTACGGTTGGTGCAATAGCATCACAATTTCAGCCCAGGAATGAATTTGAGATTAAAATGGCTTCTCTATTAGATGATAACGAGGTTTGGGAGGCTCACAAAGAAGATGGCTCTAGGCTTCTTGAATTGAACGAGGCAAGTTTTGTGATCTCTAGTTCATTCCCTGCTCCGCAGCTTACTTGACTTATAAATTATCTGGCATTGAACGTAGCTTATACGAATATCTGATGTAACTGTTTTGATTAAATTTTGACGTTGCAGGTATCTATGGAAGATCACATCAAGAAACGTGACCACATTGCTAAGATGAGGAGCATGCTTTTCCGTGTTGACCTGAAAAGGAAACGAATCAAGAAGATTAAGTCTAAAACTTATCATCGCCTTAAAAACAAAGACCTGAATAAATTAGGGGTTGGAGCATTAATGGACCCAGCAATGGCTAAAGAAGAGGCTAAGAAGCAGGAGATTAGACGAGTAGAGGTCAGTCTACACTTTCCTCTTCACTTTCACAGATTCTTTCATCAAGACGTACACTGTCAAGGAAAAAAAAGTGATAATTATTGTCTTATTTGTTCATATGTTATGTGTTTATATATGCAGGAACGTATGACTTTAAAGCACAAAAACGCAGGAAAATGGGCCAAACGCATGCTAAGGCTTGGACTGAATAGGAAATACGATGGAACTCGGGCAGCTATATCTGAACAACTTCAGATTAATGCTACTTTGTCCAGAAAGATGAACTCCACAAAAGATGAAAGTAGCAGTGATGAGAGCGATGCAGAGTTGAATGATGGTTCAGATGAGGATACTTGTAAACTGATAGCTAAAGCAAAGGAGAAGACACTTCAAGCTGTGGAAGATGATGAAACCCCCATTTCTGGTCTTATGTCATTACCTTTTATGGTAATTCTTGCTTTGTTTTCTCAAAACACTTTGAATATTTTTTCATTCTGGTTTTTTTGGTTCATTCATGTTTTTGGTTTGGTTAGGCTCGGGCTGAGAAAAAGAAAAACCAGGAAGCTAAAGAAGAAGCTAAACGTGCAATTGAGGAGTATGAAGAGTTGGAGAACTATGGTGGAGCAGAAAACTCTAAAAAGTCCACTAATGTTGTTGGTGGTAGAAGAGTATTTGGGGCAGAAGCTTCAAAAGAGTCTAAAAAGGAATCAGACAACTTTTTTGATAACAGTGATAGTAGTGACAATGATATGGAAGATAATGACTCAGAGGCTGTAAAAGATTATAATGCTTCCTTTCCTGCTAGAAACACTGAAACCATTATGGAAACGGAGGTACCTTTGGATGATTCAGAGAGTGAGGCAGAGGAAATGGTTGATGGGATTTTAACATGTGGTTCAAAGGAAACCTATGAGATTCCTTGTCAAGCAGAGCTTATAAGCCGTGCTTTTGCTGCTGATGACGTTGTTGGTGAGTTTGAGAAGGATAAGCAAGAGGTACTAAATCAGGAAGTTCCTGAACCCGAGAAACCGGTTCTAGTTCCTGGTTGGGGACAATGGACTGATATTCAAAACAAGAGAGGCTTACCTCAAAAGATGGTTAGAGAACACGAAGATGACATGAAAAGGAGAGAGCAAGCTCTCAAATCCAGGAAAGACGCTCGTCTCGGACATGTTATCATATCAGAAAAAATCGATAAAAAGGTAATTAGTACTGTCTCACTCAATATATGCTTATCCCTTCCTCTGTTGGTTGTTCATCATGCTGACATATTTATCTATATGATTTGAAAGGCTGAGAAACTTCATACAAAGAGTCTTCCTTTCCCTTACACATCCAAGGAAGTTTTCGAACGTAGTATGCGTATGCCTATAGGATCCGAATTTAACCCCACAACTATTGTTGGAGATCTTAACCGACCTGAGGTTAACTTTTCATTATTTTTTGTTAAAACTCTCATTAGTAGTGTATCCATTTCGCAAATTGCTGCATTTTCTCAAAACCCTGTGTGACGATTAATGTGTGCAGGTTGTGAAGAAAGCTGGGGTGATCATTAAACCTGTCAAGTTTAAGGAAGTAAGATGCGAATGAGACAGTAGATGAAGAACACCCTCGTGGCCATAAGAAACATAAACCCAAAAAGGGTAGTAAGTCCAAGTAAAAGACCAAACATTTTGCATTCTCAAACTTAGTTTAGACACAAATTTTGATCTCAACGGAACACTTTTGCTTTGTTATTTTTGTTTTGTTTTCAAATCCTTTGTTCATCAACCATCTTCCTCCAACCTCCACCTTGGTTATTTTCGGTTCCGCAAGGGTTGAGAGATTATGACACAATTTGATTTGGTTCAACTACCGGTTTGCCTATGAAATCGGTTTAGCATAATTTGATTACATTACATTACATCCTTTTGGCTGGGTATCTTATCGGGCTTTTGTTTGGTGGGCTAATAAAGACTTCCTTCAGCCATCGACGAAGGGCAATTTAGTAATTATAAGGTTTCAGAAACAACTTACCGTTTTGTTAATCAGCAATGGGAGCGAAACTACACAACGTTTCTTCTCTGTTGTGCATAAACGACATCGTTTAGGGCTAATTCTCTCTTGTTCATTTCCTATCCCTTTAAAACCCTTATCATGTGTGTTTGTTTACTGTAAAACCCTCTCGACATTTTTCGATTCCTTCCTTATCTTCAACTTCAGTTTCTCTCCGGTCACCACCGAAGACGGGAACTTGGTAGTTACAGGTGAAAGAAATGTCCTTGAAGTTCCCTCTCGGTGTACGTTTCATCACTCATTCTCTTCCTTGTACTCGTCACACTTCCATGAATTCAGGCGCACTTATCTATTCGTTTCGTTCCGTCCCTGTTCTATCCAAAGCCTTTCCCTTTAGGTTAAAGTACATCGGATTAGGTTCCCGGGTCAATTTCTCAACCCGACCTGAGAGATCCCAACCCGAATTCGTGAGGCGGAGTGGAGCTGGAGGTGAGATTCGCGCGTCCAAGAGTTTGATTGAGGACGAGGCAGAGCTTAGTGATTGGGTTAGCGATTTGAGGACTAGTTCTTCGCGTGGGAAGTTCACAAGCGACGAAGATAACTCTGGTCCAGAGGTTGTTCGTAGAAACGTAGTAGACAGGGATAACAGTAGTAGGGGTCCAAGGAGGGGAAGGGAAGGCCAATCTGATAGGTTTGGTGGTGCGAGAAGGGGAAAGGAAGGTGAGATGGATAGGTTTGGGGGTTCGAACAGGAGGAGAACCAGCGGCGAGCCGTCCGATTCGTTTAGGAATCGAGAAGGTGCAAGGAACGGTCGTATTCAAGGAAAGAGCAGTGAGTCGTCTTTCCGTGGAAGGAATGAGAGAAATGTAGATTCAGGGTTTAGGAGAGAGCGAGGTTTGGAAAACAACAGGGATTGGGGAGAGGTTTAAGAAAGAAGAGGAAGATAGTAGTGACGAGGACGATATGAGGATAGTATCGGGAAGCATTGATGATTTGCTTAGTGAAGATAGTAGTGATGAGGATGACGAAGATGATGAGATTGTTATTAAGAAAGTGGCTTCTGCTAAGGCTGTCCAGACTGATATGCCAAGGAGTGATCATGTCAAAACTTCAGATTCTTACTTGTCTAAGACAAGGTATATTATCACTTTCAATCTACGTTTCTGTTTTGCATGTGAGGAGGTTGCTTCAGAGCTATCCTTCTGTACGTGACTTACTTTGATCATTTAGTGCTGTTTGATTGAGAATTCTCTATATGGTAAATGGTTTACAGATTTGATCAGTTCCCTCTGTCTCCCTTGTCGCTAAAAGCTATCAAGGATGCGGGATTTGAGACGATGACTGTTGTGCAGGAGGCTACGCTTCCTATCATCCTCCAAGGTGAACTTTTTTCTTCATGAGCCGTGTTTACAAGGCCAATTAGAAAAAAAACACATCATGGTTTAGAGATGTAGTGACAATTTCTAATTGACCACATCTCACAAGCTTTTACAGATCACATTTTCAATAGCCTATAGGTATTTCAAAAAAAAAGTAACTTAGAAACTTGTGTCTTCAGGATTCCTCAAATTTGCCATGACTTCCATTTTGTACCTTGATTGATTGTTTAAAAATCCTCGTTAAATCCTTGGTTTCTTCCGGGCTCTGTTATCCAGGTAAAGATGTCCTAGCCAAGGCCAAAACAGGCACTGGGAAAACCGTTGCATTTTTGGTAAGACATTCTACCCTCTGTGTTCATGGACATAAGTTGGTCAGTTAGGAATTGATCTGCCTTCGATTGGGATCTGTTCTTACTTCTTATCGTTGATGTTTATTTCTAGCTTCCATCAATTGAAGCAGTTATCAAATCTCCTCCTCCAAGTCGGGATAACAGGCAACCCCCGATTGTTGTGCTTGTTGTATGCCCTACTCGGGAACTTGCCAGTCAAGCTGCTGCAGAAGCAAACACCTTGCTGAAGTATCACCCATCTATTGGTGTTCAAGTTGTGATTGGAGGCACAAAGCTTCCTACAGAGCAAAGGCGTATGCAAACGAATCCTTGTCAGGTAATAAAAGATTGATCTCTTTTGCCACTCTATGTGAAGTTAATTCTGAGCAAATCTTGCAATTCCTGTAAGTTGAGCTTCTAAAATGGCTGCAGTACAGCCCGCTTTATCTATATATTGTTGATTAATCACATATTTTAAAACTCTCAGATACTTGTGGCTACACCCGGAAGGCTGAAAGACCATATTGAGAACACTTCTGGATTTGCAACAAGGTTGATGGGTGTGAAAGTCTTAGTGCTTGACGAAGCTGATCATCTCTTGGACATGGGTTTCCGAAGGGACATTGAGCGGATAATTGCCGCTGTTCCTAAGCAGAGACAAACATTTTTATTTTCTGCCACTGTACCGGAAGAGGTAAGTGTCAGTTTCTTGTACATAGGCTCTCAAAATTTGGGTTGGAATCTTGAACTGTGTTTTTTGGTGTCAAGGTCCGCCAAATATGCCATGTTGCTCTGAAACGGGATCATGAGTTCATCAATTGTGTACAAGAGGGTACTGGGGAGACGCACCAAAAGGTAAAAGATTTCTTTAGGTTGATTTGAATGAATGACTTGTCATATGATTGGATATATCGGTTTCTTATGTCTGTTATATCTCACAGGTCACACAAATGTACATGATTGCATCACTGGATAGACATTTCTCTCTTCTATATGTGCTTCTTAAAGAACACATCGCTGATAATGTGGACTATAAGGTAACATTGTTTCTCTATTGCCATTCTGAATCACCAATGTCTGTATCTCTGAACTAACACAACCTCCTTGCTGTTGTAGGTTATTATTTTCTGCACAACTGCTATGGTGACAAGATTGGTGGCTGATCTGCTTAGTCAGCTAAGCCTGAACGTCAGAGAGATCCATTCTAGAAAACCGCAGAGTTACAGAACCAGAGTTTCTGATGAGTTCCGCAAGTCCAAGGCTATTATTCTTGTGACATCCGATGTATCTGCTCGTGGAGTCGATTACCCTGATGTGTCATTAGTCGTACAGGTAACAGTTTTCTGACATGGAATTGTTCTGTAAGTAACAAATTTATCTCTATTTCTTAACTGAAGTTGTTTGCTTTTTTTGCAGATGGGATTGCCATCAGACAGGGAACAGTATATTCATAGACTTGGCAGAACCGGGCGGAAAGGTAAGGAAGGGGAAGGAGTTTTATTATTGGCACCATGGGAAGAGTACTTCATGTCATCTGTTAAAGACTTACCCATCACCAAGTCTACTCTACCGCCACTAGACCCAGAGGCTGTGAAAAGGGTAAGCCTTTTCTTATAAATGATGAACTCACATGAATTTGTGATTCTACTGAACTTAGCAAGCCTTTCTTAACTCATATTTGCT
The DNA here is from genome assembly GCA_024034495.1 of Camelina laxa. NCBI lineage: Eukaryota > Viridiplantae > Streptophyta > Magnoliopsida > Brassicales > Brassicaceae > Camelina > Camelina laxa. The sequence continues at coordinate 3,226,426 of CM043881.1, forward strand.
GGCGATCTAGAATGACAAGGGAACTTGAAACAGAATTTAAATCTCATAACACAAAACTCTTTGAAGTCAAAAGCTAAGATTTTTGAAGAGTGTGTGACATGAGTCGAGTATTGATGGGTATAAGAAATTTGTTGAATTCAGGTGCAGAAAGGGCTTAGCCAAGTGGAAATGAAGAACAAGGAGGCGGCGTATCAGGCATGGTTGGGTTACTACAAATCTCAGAAGATGATTGCAAGAGACACGACCAGACTGGTGGAGTTAGCCAATGAGTTTAGCCGCAGCATGGGACTTGACAGCCCACCAGCTATCGCAAAAAATGTTCTTGGCAAGATGGGTCTCAAAAACGTTCCTGGTCTTAGAACCAAGTAGATTTTTTAAGCTAGTGATTTGCTTTTGTCTGAAAACTTTAATGCTCTTTGTAAGTGTTTGTCATTGTTGCTACGCTTAAGACTTTCTAACTAAAAAATCCGATAAAAGTTACCTTCTTATGAAAATCTTTTGCTTGTAATGGCTAGTTACCATGAGTATTCTTAGTTCTTACCATCATACGACTCATATTGTTATTGGTAACATAGAGCACTTACGACATTGTTTTACAATATGAAAGTTACAGTTCTAAGCTTTCATGATGAGATATATAACAAAAAATTCACCAAGTTTAGGCAAAATGACTATTTAAAAAGTTGTGAAGAACTTGAAAATTTTCAACTAATTTCCTTTAATAAAAGGCGTTTCTAATTTAAAAACACATTTCAAAGCAATGACAGCAAACTACGTGCCGTTTTTTTAATTTGTTGAGAGATATTTTGGGCCACTCTCTTTCTCTTATGTACCCCTTAAGCCCTAAAATTGTGATTCCTACAAAACCTTTTAAACCCTAAATTTACTGACGGCGGGAACTTGGTAGTTGACAGAGCCTTACAGTTTAAGGCATACGCTCTTCCTTCATCTTTCTCTTCCATCTTTTCTGGGTCTTCTCGTTTCCATGAACTCCGATGGACCCAAATCCGGTAAGAAGAGACGGGAGCTTCGCGCTAAACATTTGAAAAAGCTCACGAGTGACCAGGAAGATGAGTCGGTAAAACTAGTCAAGGACAACAACAACAATAGAGGTCCAAAGAGGGGAAGAGAAGCTCAATCTGATGATGTTGATGAGCCTCTTATCAAGAAAGCAGCAGCTTCTACTAAGCCTTTGGAGGAGGCTCAAATTCCTAAAACTTCAGATTCTTATTTGTCTAAGACAAGGTACATTATTTGTTTAACTAAAGAGTATCTTATGAACTATGTGAACCCTCTTAGTAGAAATTGCATTTAAAGAGGGTACAGTTTAGTCTCTTTTTGTGTTATCACAGGCAAGCAAGTCCTTGTTGGTGTCTCGTGTGACTTGCTCTGACCTTATACATTGCTGTTTGATTGAGAATACTTTTTATGGTTTTACAGATTCGATCAGTTCCCTCTGTCTCCATTATCACTAAAAGCAATTGCGGATGCTGGATTTAAGACAATGACTGTTGTACAGGAAGCTACTCTTCCTCTCATTCTCAAAGGTGAACTTTTCTTTCATTCTTGTTGGCCTTTCTTATAAGGCAAAAAGAAAACATACGCATGATTGGAAGATTTCTAGTGGAAGATGTCTCACAAGCTTGAAAGAAATTCAGAAACTTTTGCATCTTTCTTCCGGATGGCTCATATTTTGTCATGACTTAACATTTTGAAGCTTGGCTGTTGTTTATTGTTCCTCTAATATGTTTTCTTTTTTAACTCCTTGGTTTTCCAGGTAAAGATGTCCTAGCCAAGGCCAAGACAGGCACTGGGAAAACTGTTGCATTTTTGGTGAGACATTCTATCCTCTGAGTTCATGCGTTTAAGTTGATCAGATAGGATTTTATTAGGCCTACAGTTGGATTTGTTCTTAATGTTGATGTTTATATTGAAGCTTCCATCAATCGAAGCTGTTATCAAATCTCCTCCTGTAAGCCGGGATAATAAGCATCCCCCAATTATTGTGCTTGTGGTATGCCCTACTCGGGAACTTGCTTGTCAAGCTGCTGCAGAAGCAAACATCTTGCTAAAGTATCACCCATCTATTGGTGTTCAAGTTGTGATTGGAGGCACAAAGCTTCCGACAGAGCAAAGGCGCATGCAAAAGAGTCCATGCCAGGTAAAATTTTCAATCTGTATTTATTTAAACTTATTTCTGAACAAATCTTGCATTGCCATTGAGCTGGACTTCTAAAATGAAACTTGTTATCTGACCATTAGAGTTGCATTTATTTTTTCTTCAAACTGATTTGGTTGTTCTTCACTAAAACAATATGAACTCATTATTTAAATGGCTAAGAATATAAATTAAGAAAGATATATTCAAAAAGAATGTATTTCGCTAAACAAGTTAGGATTGTTTCCAATCATAGGATATGTTCCTTGATTTATCTTATGCATTTACATTTTTTTGCATTTTTTCTCTTCCCTGTTGTCAAAGTAGCTGCAGAGATGATGATCTTTGTCTCTGTATATTTTTAAATAATAACATATTTGCACAATCTCAGATTCTCGTGGCTACGCCCGGAAGGCTCAAAGACCACATCGACAACACGTCCGGATTTGCAACAAGGTTGATGGGTGTGAAAGTCCTTGTGCTTGATGAAGCTGATCATCTCTTGGACATGGGTTTCCGAAGGGATATTGAGAGGATAATAGCTGCTGTTCCGAAGCAGAGACAGACATTTTTATTTTCCGCCACAGTACCTGAAGAGGTAAGTGTCAGTTTCTTGCACAAAGACTCTCACTTTTGGGTTGGAATCTTGAATCATGTTGTTTTGGTATTAAGGTCCGTCAAATATGCCATGTTGCTCTGAAATCGGATCATGAGTTCGTCAACTGTGTTCAAGAGGGGGCAGGGGAGACGCATCAAAAGGTAAAAGATTGCTTTTTAAGTTCAGGTGAACGAATGGCCTTATGATTGAATGTTATTGGTTTCTCATGTCTGTTTTATCTCCCAGGTCACACAAATGTACATGATTGCATCATTGGATAGACATTTCTCGCTTCTATATGGTCTTCTGAAAGAACACATCACAGAAAATGTGGGCTATAAGGTAATATTCTTCCTCCAATGCCATGGTGAATCACCACTGTATGTCTGGATTAACACAATCTCTTTGCTGTTGCAGATTATCATTTTCTGTACAACTGCTATGGTCACAAGATTGGTGGCTGATCTGCTTGGTAAGCTATGCCTGAACGTCAGAGAGATCCATTCTAGAAAACCGCAGAGTTACAGAACCAGAGTTTCTGATGAGTTCCGCAAGTCCAAGAGTATTATCCTTGTAACATCCGATGTATCTGCTCGTGGTGTTGATTACCCTGATGTGTCACTAGTCGTACAGGTAAACCATATAGTAGTTTTCCATTATAGAATCGAACAATTGCTATAAAGTTAGTCGTTTTTTTACTGAAGTCGTTGTGTATATGTTGCTTTTGCAGATGGGATTGCCATCAGACAGGGAACAATATATACATAGACTTGGCAGAACTGGGCGGAAAGGTAAGGAAGGAGAAGGTGTACTATTGTTGGCACCGTGGGAAGAGTACTTTTTATCTTCTGTTAAAGACTTGCCCATCACAAAGACTGCTTTACCGCCAATAGACCATGAAGCTGTGAAAAAGGTAAGCTTTTTCAAATACTATATGAACTTGGCAAGCCTTTTTCAAAATTAACTTGCTAGCAAGTAGCAACCCATAACAACCAGACTGCTATACTAAACTATATTGGGATGCAAGTCCCCAATGTTTAAAATATATTTTTTAAGAGTATGTAACTCGAGTGAGCATTGATGAATGTGAGAAAACATGTTCAAAATCAGGTGCAGAAAGGGATTAGCCAAGTGGAAATGACGAACAAGGAGGCAGCATATCAGGCGTGGTTGGGTTACTACAAATCACAGAAGAAGATTGCAAGAGACACGACCAGACTGGTGGAGTTAGCTAATGAGTTCAGCCGCAGTATGGGACTTAGCACCCCTCCAGCTATCCCTATAAATGTTCTTGGCAAGATGGGTCTCAAAAACGTTCCTGGTATAAGAGTCGCTCCTGGTTTTGACAAGAAAAAAACAAATAGAAATTTTCGCTCCCGCTAGATTTTTTCTTGATGGTATGTTTTGTTTCCAAACTTTATTGCTTTTGAAGGTATTATCTCTTGTTATTCTTGTAACACTTTGATTTTCTAATTATACAAAATCTATAGAAGTTACCTTCTTGTGAAGGTATTTTTTGTATGAAAGTTATATTGCCATGTTCTTTTTTACAGCTAAGCAATTTTGGATTTATGATTCATAGTATTTTTGGATTAGTTTCTTTTCGATCACCTAAATTCGAATTAGAGAGCTGACTTTTTGAAGTAAATTCTGTAAATTCAAATGTTGAACTACCTAATGTACCTACGCCATCGAAATTATCGAACCTCAATCATCTCAATTGATCCAATTCTTCAGTAACAAAGCTTAGAAGCATAGCGACTAACCAAAATATAGAAGCATTTTAGGAATCGTAATAAAAACTTCTAATTTCCCCGGCAAAAAAGAAATAATGGAACTTCAGATTCAAAGAGTACTGAAAAGAAGGTGATGATGAATGGTAACAGTAAAAAACAAAACCCAACACCATCTTTCTACTCAAGCTTTGCCTTTCACCATACCACCATAAGGCTATGCCCTTTTGTTGTAAATTGTAAAGCTCTACTAAACCCTAAACTGAGCCAAAAAAAAAAACAGAGAAGGCAAGCTAAAAATGGTAAGTTTGGCTTTGGCTGCAACTGCAACTACAAGCTTTTCCTATACAGAATTGAATTCTGCTACGTGTTTAGTCCTCTTTCCACTTGTTAACATATTTCAAGAAGGCACTAGCTGGATTTTCATGAAGTGGAGCTCTGACCCGGGTAGATCTCCTAACCACTGCTTCTTCCATTTCTGTGTTGTGAGCGATGTCCTTCGTCCTCTTTTGTAGTGTAGAGCTGCAAATCACAAGTCATCGCCAGGTTATAAAGCCATGACACATAAACAAGGAGACTTTGATAAATGTGGTGTTACTCTTCTACATGTGCATCAAAGTGAGGATAGAACAAGTAGTGACCTGAATAATAAATAATGCAGATTATACAAAAGAGAAGTGGGAAGCTATAACTGACCATATTCTGTCATAGAATTTCTCTAGCTGTATATGTAATGACAGTTCCCTCTCTCCTTTGCGGTTTAGTGATCCCATCAATGCATCGAGCTGGATATCAAGAAACATACACAAAATTGAACAAGATCTATACAATCAAATGATCAAACAAGGAAATGAACCATGTGGATTGATGATACCTCTTCCTTGGAGGTATAATAGCCCCATTCTTTGGAATCAGAATCCTCAACAAATATCCTACCATTGCTTCGGAACCACCAGTACCTGTTGTAATCCCGATCTTTACCTAAGGGGTTTGTTCGTATGACTATTTTCTCCATCTCTCGCTCATAATATTGCCTCTGCATGTAAAATTAAAAGTTCACACTTGATGTGCATAAACAAAAAAGCACACACGTGCATATATGAAAACAACCACATATCAAAAATAATTATGAGGGGAAGGACTCTACCCTCTGTTCGGGCCCCCTCCTTTCCGAAGTTCCTTTCTCATCTTCACTTGCTGATTTTGCCTCCTGCTTCTTCACTGAATATCCTTTCTCCTCCTCTTCCTCCTCTGCTCCATCCTCATCTTCCTCCCCCTTCTCCTCCTCCTTTGGTTCGATTTTAATACCCGTCATCTGCCTTTTGTGCTTTCTCAGATAGACATTCCCCATAAGCCTGTTACTACCATGAGAAAAATGAGCTCCCAAGTGATCTGAAGATCAAATAATCTGCTAATGAGTAAATATGATATAAGCCATACCTTTTCTCTGATTTTTCAAAATTTTCTGAAGAAACAAACCCATTCTCCATCTTGCTTCCCCCTGCAGTGCTCTCTTTCTTTTCGCTGTCTTCACTACTTTCTGTTACTTGTGAGCTATTTTTCTTTATCTCCAACCTACTATTGTCTAAAACTCCATTAGATTCCTCGCCAGTTTTGGACCGTTCTTTCTCCTCTCTTTTCTGTCGGGCCTCTGTCAACGCTTCTTCTCTTCTAGCAGCCCCAAGGGCATGCCGTTGTTCAACAAGCTCATCTATTTCCCCCTTGAACATACTTGTTACAGTTATATGGTTCACTATTTCTCTTAAGATTTTCAATTTTACAATTGGGTCCAAAAGACCATAATGTCCCCGCCTAATCGTTCCAAGGTCAATGCACAAATCAGACGCGTCGACTGATTCCAAGAAATCACAAAGATACTCTCCCCATGTGATCAATGTTATCTGAAATAAAACAACAAGGCCATCAAACACAAAGAAAACTAAAAATCACAAGATTGGCGACTTAATGTTGAATGCGAATAGCATATAACTGTGTGGCCAATTTTGTTAATTAAGGATGATTTCCATGAGACGAAGATCTGACCTTTGACTTGCGACTCCTTCTCTGCAAAGCTTTGAAATTATCCCCACGTTCATTGATGAGGAACCGGAAAAGACAGGCATGCACCTCCATGATAAGAACCACATTACTTTCCTTGTGGCAGACAGCATTTTCGAAGTCTTCAAGAGAAAATCGCCATAGATGCAACTGTCTACCAAATGAGGTACAAAAGTCCCAGACCATAAGTAGATCCCCAACACAATCCATTGGAACACTAAAATCCCGCGAAAGAGAAGGCCGCTGAGTGATATCACTGTCATCAAAATCAGGTGGCAACAGTGAATCTTCAATTGGATAATTGATAGCCTCTTCCTCAGACTCATTAACATCTGAAAAGAAAAACCCAGCGAATGGTAAAAAATTCCTTTAAATTGCAAAGAAACTTTTGCCGAAACATTAGGAAACATTGAATTGGAAACGAATTGCAGAGCATCCATGCAATTATACCTCTATCTGTCTCCTCTGCAATCTGTTTACCATTTTCTGCTCTCTTTCTTTTTCCTTTTTCCCTTCCGGTTTTATCTTCCTATAGTTTAGCGATGAGACAAAACTGATAAGTACATCAACTAATAATTTGGCAATGCTACAACTTACTAAATGGTGATGTACTTTACTTCTACCTGCTTTCTTTGTTGAACCAGTACTCCATTCTGAAAGACATATTTGTTCTGAAGTTCCTTGGGAATTTTTCTCGTGATATCATGTGCTTTAGCTAGATAATCATTTACTACCCAAGGTATACTGTGGCATGTGGAATCCCTAATGAAAGACTTCAGAAAGTTTCTACTAAAGGGAAACTTCTTCCATGATAGATCCTCCCCAAACAGCACTGTGTTCTCATTTATTTCCTTATCTTTGTCAAGGAAGCCTACCTCATACTGAGGTTTACTATCCCCATCTGTTAATATCTTCAAGATTTTGCACGGATGCAGTTCCCCATCCCTTTTTCCATACAACTCCGCACCAGCGTAAAAGCAATTTTGCAACTCTGTCGCTATTTTGTCAGCAAGATCTTTCAATGACAGCGTACCTTTTCAAAATGGAAGAAAAAGTCAGAATTAATGGTCATAAAACAGAGATTTCGAGTATTCGAAATTTATCTTACACAAACAAATTTCAAACAGTAAATAGGGATTGCTGATTCACAAAACTGACAGAAAAACCAAAATGGTAAAAAGGCAGTCTTGATGCACAACCACGGTGCACATCCTTAACTCCTTTCCCCTGACAGTGTAGTCTGTGTCAGAACCAGGAATGTGACAGTAGTAAATGCAACCAACCGGTACCATTCTATGACAGACTATAGAGGCACATCTAACTTTAAATGTGTGGCATTGAAACTCTCACATGGTTCCGGGGTTGCAAGAAGATACAGACAATTTATGCTACAGCCCTCAATGTACACATAATTACAACTAAATAAAACAAAACTTCGACACACTTGTATCATAAGAATGAAAATAGCCAAGGAAGGAGTTAAAAACTTACTGAATTGGATGATGCGTAAAGCAGGTGCGACTAGCTCTCTCGCCAGAGTTTGAACTTTCTTGCTTGCCAGTTTTTCTGAGTCTAAAGCCTCCTCGTAGGTCAAGCTAGTTTTACCAGTAGATTTGCATGTCCAAACTCGCTTGCGGTACAGATTAATCCTCTTCAAGTACAATCTAATTTTATGTTAAGCAAAGCAAACAAATAGTTCTGACACGGACATGTGCACTGATAAACATTAACAACCAAGCCTTGGAAGAATAATATGAATAAAGATTGTTCCAGAATGAAACACTGGACACATAAGGATGGGAAACATTTGAAATATAAGTATAAAAATAGTCTCATGTTTTCCAATTCATAAACTGAAACATCAATAGAAAAAGGATACTGATAATCTCGAAAAATCTCCTTTGTGAGACGAACTTGATAAACAAGTTCTTGAGGCTCCAAGTTATTTGGTGGCTCCAGTAGTCTATGTGACTTCTTTTTTAGTAGAGGCATCCTTCAAATGGCAAAACAGACCTACAGCATACATAAAAAGGTGTCGTATAAGTGATTATCATATTGACTTTTTGTGAAATCACAGTTAGAAACATCTAGGAAACGTAGCAAAGAGCTCATCCACGGAAGAAGGGCAGGAATTACGTCAAAATTGTATCCAATGTGGGAACAGAGAATTAACAGATAAAAAGAGCCTGATTCTAATTTCAACTCTGATTTGACAAAGAGTCCATAGATTAGCAAGTGGGAACTTGTGAGATCATGTGAAAATAAGAAACCCCACTGAGAAAAGCAATGCAGAAACGGAGATAGCATTAAACCCTAGAACAATCGCAATCCCAATCGAATTAGGAAAAGATCTGAAAGCATCGGACAAAATTCACCGATTACATACCAATTGAAAGCAATAATCGAACAAGCCAAGGAACCAAAACGAAACCCAAGGAATCAAAACCCACACCCAAAGATCGAGATAGAGAAATCACTATCATCATACCCTAGTTTCGGAGAATCCATAACACGAAACCCACAAATTAATTACACACACAACAACAACAATATAGCAGCCAAAAAAAGCAAAGCAAATGTGTAACAAACAAGAGACGAACACAATCACTGAAAAAAAACGTAACGCAATTCGAAACCGATACAACGAAAATCAAAACGAAGAAAGCGAAATCGCACAGGAGTAAGAGGATCGATGTTCCCGCCACAAACGATTAGAGAGAAGGGAAACAAGAGGGGGGGACTCACAATCAAATCTTACGGAGAATGTATGAAATTGGGAATGCGCGTCGTCGAGAGAGAGAGGTGTCTCTTTAAAGAACGTACACCGCTGTTGAGATCTCCCTTGGTCCCTCTCTCGCTCTCTCGGTCTCTCTCTTCTCTCTCTCTCTCTCGCTCTCAGCTGTTTTGGTCGTCGTCCTTCCTTATGGGAAAGACGCAAAAAAAAAAAAACACTTAATACGCGAATTAGTGAATTAGCCTCTCTCACTTTAATTTATATATATTTTATATACTATATGGTTTTTTATACAGGTGTTGGTGAATTGGAGCCTTAATAACTCTCTACTACTGTGTACCCCTTTCCCTTTTATATATTTAGGCCCTTTACTTACAAGGTCTACTGGGCCTTTAGTTCTTGATATTTAGCCCCTTTATTAGGCCTAAAAGGAAGCCTAAACCCTCCAACCATTATTTTGGTAAATTTCAAATGATGTTTGACCATAAATAGGAAAAAAACTTCAAATAACCTACCAAAAATATTAAAAAAATGAAGTCATTGAATAATATTTTATGGTGAAAAATTCACTAATCATCAATTATGTTAGAAATCTTCCTCCAAAGGCAACCACTGACTGGTTAAGGGATGTATTTACACGGTTTGTACCAATTAAAAGAGGAGGAATTCGAGTTTATAACCCTGATTTTGTATGTGTTAAAGAAAACTACTAACCAGCTTTTTTTTTTTTTTTTTTAGCCCTTCTTGAGTTCTTCTTCATGGAAACACTGATTTGTGTATACTTGTACAAAACTAGTACGACTATTGGTATGGTTTTGTGAAGTTTGTAATTAATAATTTAGATTCTCATATTTGAGGTTCACCAATGGAGGCGAAAAAACTAGTACATAATATAGTTAGTGTCGTTCTTAAATTAAACTAACATTACATTTAATATTATTTAATATATAAATATATATATATTTACCTATTGACACATTCTCTTATCTCTTGAATTCATTCGATGCAGATCCAAAAATGAGATGACCCCTCCCATTCCATGAATTACACATTCAAATTCAATATAAGTCCATAAAATGCAACAATTATTGAATCTTATGATGAACCATAATTCAAAACTTAGAAAATCCATTTAGAGAAAAGAAAAAGTCTCCCCATTCTCGATGTGATTCATGAAACCATATGGAGCCGCTTAGAAAATCTCTCTTTTATTCATTAAACCAACAAGACACACACAATCATATATCATTATTAAAAACACACAGAAGAGATTTTAAAGCAGTAAGTTAGCAAACACACAAATTGTTTATCACACCCTAAACACACACAACATATCCTCTCAACATAATTTAGTAGAGCATATTGGACATGTAACATGATTGCCGGTCTTTCTTCTTGCATTATAAACCTGTCATTCCCAAACATATGGAAGAATGCAGCGTTTGTGGTACACTTGTTGGCAGAGAAACCCAATCACACTTTCAAAATGCTTCTCGTCGTTGAAATCGTACTCGTCTAAACACAAAGCACATATGTCGACTTTATCGATCTCTTTAGCAATCTTGTCCCAACGACGACTTTGCCACTCTCCATCCGCGTGCAAAATCTCCGTTTTTTTAAAAAAAAAAGAGCACATCTGGAGACTTTATCGATCTCTTTCAAGACCATATATATTTCAGTTGAAAAAAAAGGCATATCAACAAACCCAAAAACTTAGTACAAAGATTTTTTTTGGTGTGAACTTAGTACAAAGATTAATGTCATAGTGTTGCTTTTTCTTCCCATTTAACCTCCACGAGATTTATTCATGGCTTCACCTCTCAAATAAAATAGACTGAAATCTAAACGAACCAAAATAAGTTTGTTTATGTGTTCTTAACCTAAAAGTCTAAAACTAAAACGGTGAAGCATAACCTTCCAATCCTTATTTTGGTAAATTCCAAATGATGTTTGACCATAAATACGAAAAAACTTCAAATAACCTACTAAAAGAGATCAAGTCATTGAATAATATTTTCGGTGTATAAAATTTCATTGACCAATCAAAATATCTAAAATTATTTCCAAAAAATTGGAGACTGAAGCCTTAAACATGGCCAAAAAAAAAAAAATCAAGCAACTCTATTTTGTCAAGGATATAGAGAATATTAATTATCTATTTCAAATTTTGTATTTTCTGGCCCAAACTTATAAGGAGGGGATATTGGTTTAGGATTTAGAAAGAATTTTAGTGACTTTAAAAGTTATGTAAAATATGTTGTTATTCAATAAACTCTTTAAAAATTTGGTGTTATTGGTTGTGGATTTGTAAAAAGTTATTTAAAATCTTGATAAATATAGTGTTATTGGATTAAGAGTTTTATAAAGTCATTAAAAGTTTTATGTTATTCAAGTAAAACAAAAGAATCTTGGATTGTTAATGAATTCAAATTTTGTGTTATTAGTTTAGGATTTTATATTATTTCCTTCATAATAAAAGTCATGAAAACTCTTGCATCTAATAGAAAGATTTTACAAGATTAAGAAAAACAAATCAGCAAGATTTAAAATAATTTCCTAAACAATTTCTTATAGAATCCTTCATTTTTACTTTCTAATTTTCTATGATTTTAAAAATCAGCAAGATTTTAAAAAACATAAAGTCATTAAAATTTTTTTCTAAATCAGTAAATCCTAAACAAATACCTCCTCCTTATTGTATTATTATTTTTTTCTTAAAACTACCACGAGAAAAAAAAACAAGACAAATTAAATAAATTCTTCATACGTAAATATATACTACAACTACAACTGGTACCAAACTCGTGAATGACGCGAAGCCTCGACGATTTATACATAAAACTACCAACACACACTTTATATGTGGTAGTTGCCTTCTATCCACCGGCCAAGATTTCGCCACGTCATCACTTCTTCCCTCCTTAAAACTACTCGCTACTCCCATCCTTTCAATTAAACATATCCGCCATTGTTTCCGGCAACACAAACTACAAGAAAAAAAAGAACACCATGGAGTTCGAAAGAGTCCAAGACATCTCATCATCTTCTCTACTAAACGAAGCAATCCCTTTGGAATTCATCAGATCTGAGAAAGAACAGCCGGCGATCACAACGTTCCGAGGTCCAACGCCGGCGATTCCCGTCGTCGATCTAGGCGACTCCGACGAAGAGAGTGTGAAGCGTGCGGTGGTGAAAGCGAGTGAAGAATGGGGGCTATTTCAAGTGGTTAACCACGGGATTCCGACGGAGCTGATACGACGGTTGCAAGACGTCGGGAGAAGATTCTTTGAGCTTCCTTCGTCGGAGAAAGAGTCCGTTGCTAAACCGGAAGATTCCAAAGACATCGAAGGTTACGGTACAAAGCTTCAGAAAGATCTAGAAGGTAAAAAAGCTTGGGTTGATCATCTCTTCCACCGTATCTGGCCACCGTCGTGCGTTAACTACAGATTCTGGCCTAAAAACCCACCGGAATACAGGTAAACCGAATATTTGTTAACCGGGTTTTAACCGTCGGTTCGTTGTAATAACCGTTGTTGGTTTAATGTGTGTATTAGGGAGGTGAATGAAGAGTATGCAGTGCATGTGAAGAAGCTGTCGGAGACGTTACTAGGGATTCTATCTGAAGGATTAGGGTTAAAGCGTGACGCGTTGAAAGAAGGTCTCGGCGGAGACACGACGGAGTATATGATGAAGATTAACTATTATCCGCCGTGTCCTCGGCCGGATTTAGCTTTAGGTGTACCGGCGCATACTGATCTCAGTGGTATCACTCTTCTAGTACCTAACGAAGTTCCTGGCCTTCAAGTTTTCAAAGATGATCACTGGTTCGACGCCGAGTATATTCCCTCCGCCGTCATTGTTCACATCGGCGATCAGATTCTGGTCTAAACTCTTTCTAAATCATAGGCATAATTAAACTTAAGTTTTGTTTAGATGTTATTAGGTTTTATAATTCTTGTTAATTATTTGGTAAATTTTTTTGATTAATTTGTAAACTATTTATAATGGATTTGATTTGTGGAATTTGCAGAGGCTGAGTAATGGGAAGTATAAGAATGTGTTGCATAGGACGACGGTGGATAAGGAGAAGACGAGGATGTCGTGGCCGGTTTTCGTGGAGCCTCCCCGTGAAATGATCGTCGGACCTTTACCGGAGCTTACCGGAGATGATAATCCTCCAAAGTTTAAATCTATTGCTTTCAAGGACTACAGTTACCGCAAGCTCAACAAACTTCCTCTGGATTGAGAAAAAAAAAATATCAAAGAAATTTTTTTTTTTGTTAAACGTTAAAATTTGTGGTTATGGAATAGGAAGTGGTCGTTATTGAGTTGTTGTGTTTCCCGGGGATAAGAAGATGGTTGTGTCTCGTCTCTTGATTCTGTTTTATGCTTAAAATAAAGATTACTTAAAACATCTAACATTACTGAGTACTACTACATTATGGTTTGATGTTGACATGTTTTGTTTATTGTGTTGCGAAGCCTTTTGCAAGTTATGTTATGTCGGACCATTTATAGGCATTGTAAAAAGAGTAGGTTTGTAAATTGTATTTACCTGATACGGGAGACTTGGTGGTAACTATATGTCACATGCTTACAGCTATGTTTATGATTGTAATCTATATAATGAAACTTACATCTACCTAAACCAACACATGGATGTTAGGACAAAAAAGGTTGTTCTAGTCTTCTAGAAAACCAAAAGAAAAAGGTTGATAGAGAAAAATAAATAAAAGTCGGAAAATGAAAGACAGATTTCTTACGTCACATGCAAAAAAGAACGTAGCTAAGCTGACTACTTATCCCAGGTAGGTAGGCAGGCCAGTCACATTTTACAGTTAAATCCAGTCATATCCTTGCTAAATGGCACACCAAAGACAATTTATTTATACATTATCATCCAAACAACCCATGGAAAGACTTCTCTAATCTCTCGTGGCATTCTTCCCTATCGTTGGAGTCATGGAGATGCTTATCGAGTGATGCAGATTATCCTTGGAGACGTTTATCGTTGTATGAAGCATTTCTATATATCATTACAAATGAAATGCAAAAATAATTGCATTATGTGAAATTAGTTTGCATAATATTACAAAGTGATAAAATGAAATATGATGTAGTTGATCTTGAGTGACTTAAAAAAGTGGAGAAACCCACAAAATGTTACAATACTTCTCGTTCAAGTTTGAGAACGGCCATAAAAGCTTCTTGAGGGACATCAACTCTACCTATGGCTTTCATTCTCTTTTTACCTGCCGCCTGTTCCGGAAAAAAAAATGTATACATTTTTAAGAAACGCAAAAACTGCTGAATAATCAAACAATTATAAAATCAGATTTCACCCTTAATGAGATATACCTGTTTCTTAAGAAGCTTCTTCTTCCGAGAAATATCTCCACCTGAATGAATCAGAGTAACAAGATCAGATATGGCTTCTGGGAACAAACATGTCAAAGAGAAAACTACTTCGTTTTCTGTGTCTGAATCCAGTTGTACAAGAAAGAGCCTTTGGAAGAAGTTTTGATAATACAAGAGGTGCAATGAGCTTACACTAAAACGGTTAAAGAGTTTGGCTGTTAAGTCAGGTGGTGGCTATTAATTTCATGCTTTTATGTAAGGAGGAAAGGAAGCAAAGGAATGTGTACTTACCGTAACATTTGGCCAAAACATCTTTTCTGATTGCTGAGAGTGCTTCACTAGCAATCACCTTGGATCCTATACAAGCCTGTAAGTATATATTTATATGTTAGAACATCTTCCGTGGTTTGTATATTCTAAGGGCACTGTCGGATAACCAAGCAGAAACACAATTCATTAGACTCATTTGATCACAAGTTAAGTTTTCTAAGCTCAGAAGAAGAAGAATTAAGATCCAATCCATCTTATGTGCCTCAGGCCCTCAGCGTTAGTTTTCTAAGTCATATGTAGAAGAGAACTCTGCAGCAAATTATTTTCAAAAGCTTGGAAATGCAGATATATACCTGGATGGGCACTTTAAACATTTGTCGTGGAATAAGCTCTTTCAGTTTCTGAGTCAAAGCTCTCCCAACAGAATATGCCTGAAACACAGTACAAACGATTCCACAATAATGTGAGGACAAGAGTCTTATATACCTTAATGCTAAATCCTGGGAAAATGAGAGCTTTAAGCTAATAGGAACAGTTCCACAAAGCTTTATAATCAGAGACGTGTAAAAGATAGTAAGTAGTGCTTTCTGTTTCCATCATTCTACTAATCCAACTTTTTTGGCAAGTGAAACTGAATCACTGAGATTGGTGAACCGAACCAAATATCTCTATTCAGATGTAAGAGTGCGTATTTAAGCTATGTTCATAAAGTTCAGATTAAAGAGCTTAAGCAAATATAACCTTATCCCTGTGTACGATGGTTGATAAAGGTTCCACCATTTCAGCATTTATCAGAATATCAAGTTTTATTAGATCGCTTTCCCTGTACCTGCACACATATTATAAGACACAAAAATACTATTAAAATTTTTAAGATGCGAAGAAAGACATCAAATAGAGAGCAATGGAAACATATATGTATTAAGCTTGTATGGAAATTTAAGAAACCGATCTTCCATCTGTTCCAATCATATAGACTAGTCAACCTGAAGAGGCTGAAAGTAGTTAACTTGTACAACGAAGGTATTGTCTACTATTCTAGGTTACTTGTGTATCACTTAGGATTACTAGGAAAATACGCATCTCTTAGTTAATTAACTATGATCTGAGCAGAAAGAACTAACCCAATAACTGAGTATTCCATGCTAGCATATCCCTTGGTTCTCGACTTCAATTGGTCAAAGAAATCTCCCACCATCTGCAAAAAAACAGGAAGACATCAACAAGAAGAAGATCAGTTTACATAATCAATAGAGACATGAATAAACTTTCATTGGGGTTATCTGAACAGTGCACAAGCAGAATCCTCACCTCTGCAAGAGGTAACTCATAGAGGATAGAAGCTCTGTTCTCCGCTATATACTTCATTTCTTTGAACTCCCCTCTTCTCTCTTGAGCGAGCTCCATAAGCGCACCGATATAGTCTTTTGGTGTAAGTAGCTCAATCTGTATAATACCATTTGCAGTAAGGAAAAATTGTGTGGTGTGAAATAATCAGTAAAATCTATGTAGCAGAAAAAGTAACCTTAACGTATGGCTCTTCGACCGATTTCCTTTGCCCAGGATCTGGAAGGCGAGATGGATTTGAGCACAGAGTCTGCAGTAAATTATTTCACATGTAGTGAGGCTCTAGATATCAAGAAAGAAATACAAAATGAAGCAATTTTTAGGGAACGAAGTAGAATTTTTAAAAGTGTAGGATCAAGAGGAAATTACAGTATCACCATTTACAGTGTTCACCCTATAAACAACACTTGGAGCTGTAGTAATTAGATTTAAGTTGTACTCCCTCTCGAGCCTTTCCTGCGAACAATAATGAACTTGAGCGTAAGAAATGAAGTAGAATACAGAAGATAGGAAAAAAAAAAATCATATAATTAATGGCCGGCATCCATTAGAAAGGAAACCTAAATAAGTAGAATAATAACAGATAAGTAAAGCATATATGAATTTTTTTTGCCTATCTTCTATAAGTATAGGAAAAGCGGTACATATCTGACCTGCACAATTTCCATGTGGAGAAGACCCAAGAAACCGCATCTAAAGCCAAAACCCATGGCACTTGAAGTTTCAGGCTCAAACTGCAGGATAAAAACCAAATTGAGGATAAACAGGTAGATGAGTTGATGCTAATGCATACGCTTCATAGACCAAATGTGAACATCATTAATACAGATAAATACGATAGAGGACTAAAATCCCTAGACCAGTTCTTTGCAAAACAAAACTTAACTTTCGAATTCGAAGCAAAGTGAGCATAAGAAAACATTGGCTACGTAAGCATATGAAGATCATAGTTGTTTCATCCGTACAAGTTAGTGTGGGTACAGACAAAAGAAAAATGTTGTTTTCAGTCGTTTCATTCTATTATATACCTTCAATGCAGCATCATTGAGTTGCAGTTTTTCCAAAGCATCGCGAAGATCAGGAAACCTGCCATCATAGAACACATGTGAAAAGAAATGACAAAATTAAAAAAGCCAAAAGTCAACATAGAAAACAACAACTCAGTACTGGTCAGCGTCAACTGGAAAAAGGCCACAGAACACCATAGGGGTAGCTTCCTCGTAACCAGGTAAAGAGCTTTCTGCCTTTCTGCTATAATGTGTTATTGTATCTCCTACCCTGGCATCTGCAACAGATCTGACAGAAGCCGCAATGTATCCCACCTGTAGTAAAGAATAGTAACATTCAAAATATGTGCAAGAAATATGGCATGGTATTCAGGCATATCTGATATACACCTGCAGCATCGATCAGTGCTAAAAACATTTTTCTAGCTATTAGAACTTGAGTAAGGGAAGATGAACTGATCATTCTATCACAAAAATAACCAAACAAGAAAAGTGAAAACATTTAACCACAACTCTATCTTCTACCAAAGCTGCTACAAGGAAATGATAAGAAAATCCTTCCATTTGCAAAAGCACAGGAAAGTAACAAAATATTGTGTTCAAAAGAGTACAATACCTCACCCGCATATAATTCATCCACTTGAATTTGATTTGGAGACAGGACTCCGACTTCATCCGCGAAGTAATCCTGCAATGCATGCAAGAACATGAAGGATCCAGGTGAAACACAAGAAAGCATTCCTAAAAGCTAAACAATCTCAGTTTTATCCAGAAAAGAATCACAGAATAACGTTTCACATCACTCTTAAGGCATAGACCTTGAAAAGCTATCTCATGCACAAATAACATTCAGTTATTTATTGGCAAATGGAAAGCTATCTCAATAAAATAAAAAGACAGCAGAGTAGAGTAAAAAAGACAAACCTTTCCGCTTGCCATGAAATAAATTCTGTCGCCTTTCTTCACTTTCCCATCGATAACTCGAAAGTATACAATGACACCACGATATGGATCATAATAACTGCAGTAAAATGTATTGTTGACGGAAATAAATAAGTGCAGACTAATCAAGCAAATTAAAACGAAACTCTTTGACATGCCAATGTCCACTCCAATCGTTATATAACTATAAAACTTACTCTAAGATTTTCTTTCATATTCTAGAAAAGGCAAAAATCATTACGGATAGAAACAACAAGTGCAAACCTGTCAAAAATTAAAGCTCTTAAGGGATTTCCTGCAGTATCACGAGGTGCAGGTGTCCTTTGAACAATTGCATCCAAAATCTCCGTAATACCAATTCCCTCCTGCGTCAATATATTATCCCAAAAAATTAAAACTGCATGGATAGAGAGCCACACGTCTTAAATCTTTGAGTGGCAGAATAGCATAATAATTTTAAAATCTAACCTTTGCCGAGCAGAATATTGCTTTGCTACAGTCTAACCCAATGACCTACAATTATTCCAAATTATTAAACAGTGTTCACGTAAAGGCTGATGTCTCTGAAAATGCAGCAATAAGACAATTCCCCCATTTGAGGAACACGAGAGTGGATCAAAATATCCCAAAGAAAATGCATAAACTGATAAAAGTATGGTTCTGTAAATACTAAACATAATATCTAACAGAAGCTAGAACCTCCTAAAATGTACTGAGAACATATTAACAGCACAAGATAAGAGACTGAGAAGACTTTTTGCAGACACCAAAGAAGGAATACTGTTCAAATTATAACTGGCTTCATTGTATGACTGCTATTACAACCGAACATCATAAAATGGGCTACAAAATGAACAGAGTCACCAACCTCCTCAATCTCCCTGAGAACTTTCTCTGGCTCAGCGCCTGGAAGGTCAATTTTATTCAAAACCTGCAGAACGAAGTAGAATTCGTGTCCTTTAAACTCTGGTATACTGACCATATAGTTGAACAGGAAGAATAAACCACCTTATATTATTGTTTCCTGAATAGTAATGAATCAGATTGAAGTAATAACCAAAACTAATAAGATAAAGCATAATACCATACTTACAGGAATAATTTCGAGGTTGTTTTCCAAGGCCAAATACACATTAGCCAATGTTTGTGCTTCCACACCCTAAAGCACATGGAAGTAATTAGGAATTTTGTACTAATGTAGCCATCGAAAAAGACCGTGGCATATTCACTAAGCGAAAAAAACAGCTAAAGCAATACAGATTCCAGGTTTCACAATGTGTAAGAAAATTGTATGTCGAGGAGAAGAAATATTTACCTGGGATGCATCCACAACAAGAAGAGCACCCTCGCACGCAGCAAGAGATCGGGAAACCTATTTATATAAAGAACAATCAATAAGTATATGTTGGAAAGAACCACCAGATTTTTAGAAACCCTCACTAGATTAGAAGATTGTGAGTACCTCGTAAGAGAAATCAACATGACCTGGAGTATCTATCAAGTTGAGGCAATATGGTTTATCCTCAAAAACATAACGCATTCGAGCTGCCTACACAAACATACAACACAAAGTCACAAAGTCAGAATCAGATAGTTCAACAATATTATCAAATCTAGATCTTGATAGGCTCAGTTTGATAGAAATGAAAAAAAGGAAGTAACTTTGCAGAGAAACAAATCAAAACATAAACCTGAAGCTTGATAGTGATGCCTCGTTCTCTCTCTAAATCCATGTTATCAAGAAACTGTTCCTTCATATCTCTGTTCTGAACAGTACCAGTCACTTGAAGCAACTTATCCGCTAACGTAGACTTCCCATGATCAATATGAGCTATAATACTAAAATTCCTGATGTTCGAAATCGGAACCTGCCAATTTTCATCAAAGACAACTAATTTAAAAAAAAAAAAAAAAAAAATCCAATTTTTCCAAAGTTTCGGTCTATGGATAACAGAAAACAGAACCGGACCTTCAAAAGACGGTCTTGGCCAGAACGAGCGGCTAATTTGGCGCCAGAGACAGAGAGACCGCTCTGAGGCTCAGTCCCGGCTGTGGCCTGACAAAGTAGCTGTAACTTAGGATTAGAGTGACGGCGGAATCTAGAGACAGAGACGGAGGAGAGACGACGAAGAGACGAATAAGAAGAAGAAGAAGAAGTTCCGGATAAGAAGAACGTTGGAGGAGATAAGTCCATAGCAGAAGCCATGGCCATGGCACTGTGTATAGTCTCTTCACCTCTCTACAGACGTTTTCAAGGCGAAAAAAAAAATGTTATTTTTTTCTAAAGAATCCTTAGCCACACAGACTACAAAACTATGTAATTAGGCCAAGCCCATCCAATTCTAACCCACCCGACCCGACTCGATTCAATAAATAGCAGTTTGGTAAGCATATTTTCCAACAAGACAAATGTCTCAACAATAAGCTTATTTGTTCACAATCGTTGTGCAATGATTAGATGAACCATTGACAATGTGAATCTCCTTCGTTATTCAATGATGAGTTGAATAATGTTTTAATCAATTTCTTATATTAGATCTTCACATGCCTTAAGACCTTGAACTAGTAGTCCCTTTGAAAAGTCTCAATTTTTTTGCAAGAAGTAAGAAGGAGTGAGAGAGAATTAAAGGCAAAGATGAGTTTTTTACTTCCACGGAATTTATAAAGACAACAAACACAAAGATGAGTCAATGTCGTGGTAATAAGGGAGAAGATTTGACCAATCCATCACACCGCTTGTGACACTTTTTTTTTTTTAACATGAAGGAGATTAAAAAAGAGAAAAGGTTTTGACTTTTCTTCGTTTGTTTATTTATTTCTCAAGCTGGTTGTTTCAATTTAGCTTTAAGTGATGCCAATTTGGTGGTCCAAATCTCTCTTTTAATTTTTGTTGTTGTTGTTAAATCCTTTTTTTTTTTTTGGGGTTGTCTGATTTCTTCCTTGATTCATAGTTTCAGACTACTCTCCTTGACTTTCTTCTTTTTAACATATATTCTCTCGTGTTCGAGGTTCCTTTGTCTTTTGTCTTTTCACTGTTCTGTGTCGTGAATCCCAAGCTCTATACCTCTGAAATTGGCTTGGCCCACGTCTTTCCTGGTCTTTTTCTCTTCTGGGTAAGTCTTCTTCTTCCCATTCCTCAGTTAAAAATCCGATCTTGCTCAGTTCTGTGGACAGAGATAGAGAGAGAGAGAGAGGCGCTTCTACAGTGGTTGACCTAATGGCTTTTTACTTCGTGACCGATGTATTTCAGAACTAGACGAATAGTCTGAATCTGTTACCTTTCTCCGAAGGCGATTGCAATGTCTTGAACTATTTCGGACACGGTCCTGTCCTTTTATTATGAAAATTTTGTCTGGAGGATTTTGGTTTCCTTTGAGCCTTTTGATCTGACCTTTCTTTGTTCTTTGTTCTAGGTTATTACCCTCGCTGGTTTTGGATCAAAGTTTCGAGATTTTTTCTAAGACTACTCTTTTCCACAGTGGCATGATCTTTCTGATAACTTAGCTTGAGGTCTTTGAAGAAGAAATTTAGAGTTATGGGGAGTTTTTGCTCCAAGAGCCTTGGAATCAATTTTGGCAGTGAGTATTCAGGTTCAAGTGTAGCTGATGATGGTCGAGAACATGATTCTGGCTACCCACAACCAAATGGGCAGACCAGTTTGATTAGTCCTGGTATGAGGCAAGTTATGGTTAAAGACGTTAAGGAACAAAGCCAATTGAAAGATGTGTTCTCTTTCCGCGAAAGGGAAGCAGAAGAGAATTTCTATGATGGGATTCCGACGTATACAATGGCTCCATCACATAAATTACGGTCTGCAAAATCTACTCAAACCGCAGTTTCAAAGGTTAGTTTGGATAAAATGAGTTAGATATAAGCTCCTTTTTAGCGACTACAATCAATAGTTCTAAGCATTGTCTCTTAGTAAGAGCAAGTGTCTTTTAACTGTAAGAAGTCCTAAAATGTCCTGAGAGTGAGAATAATCTGAAGTTGCTATATATTGTGTCAGGTTACAGAGGCAAGTGTACTTTTAGGGAAAGCAGGGTTAGGTAAAGCAAAGGATGTTTTGGATACTCTTGGGAGTAGCATGACGGATCTGAGCAGTGGTGGATTTACTTCAGGAGTTGCAACTAAAGGAAATGAACTTGGAATTTTAGCTTTTGAAGTAGCAAACACAATTGTCAAAAGCTCAAATCTCATTGAATCCCTTTCTAAGAGGAACATCGAGCATTTGAAAGAAAATGTCCTTAATTCCGAGGGTGTTCAAAATCTAGTCTCCAATGACTTCAATGAACTCCTCAAACTTGTTGCTGCTGATAAGAGGTGAATGTTCGAGTTCAGACTTCTTCTATTGTTTTTCCCCTAGCACTTGCAAGATAGTTAACTTGGTGTATTTGCAGGCAGGAACTGCAAGTTTTCTCGGGAGAAGTGGTTCGGTTTGGAAACCGATCCAAAGATATTCAGTGGCATAATTTACAACGCTATTTTGATAGGTAGCTTTGTAAATAATACTTTTGCATGAGATAATATTAATATTTGTGTGTCATAGCTTTCTTTCAAGCTGTTGAATCATTTGGTTTGTCTTCAGGATAAGCAAAGAATTAACCCCTCAAAGGCAGTTGGAGGAAGACGCAGTGTTGGTTGTTGATCAACTGATGGTTCTAGTGCAGTATACTGCTGTGAGTGAATACTGACTAAAATTAGAAACAGTATATTGACTTGTTCTTGGTACCTAGATCTTCTTTAGTAGCTGTTTACTTTTGAAAGAATAATGTGATAGAAAAATGCAGGTTATTGTCATGTCACTTAGACATCTCAAACTTATGTGTTTGCATATCTCTTTTGATTCAGGAACTATACCAAGAACTACAAGTATTGTATCGATTGGAGAAAGACTATGAGCAAAAGCGTCGTGAAGAAGAGAACTCAGCTAATAGCAGTAAGGGTGAGTTATCGAAGACTACTTGCCTGATCTATTAAGTTTGAAACATTGGTTAAATGACAGTGATCTCTTTTAATGTAGGCGATGGCCTTGCAATCTTAAAAACGGAACTTAAAGCGCAGAGAAAAGTAGTGAAGAGCTTAAAGAAAAAGTCATTGTGGTCCAGAGGTTTTGAAGAGGTGTGTACAGCTTTATCATTTAACATCACCAAATCCTTCAGCTGTATGGTGTTAATGCATTGTTTGAAGTCACTTTAGACATTACACTTCACCAACTAAAATTCAGCCAAAACTAAACCTATTGTTAGAAAAATCTTGGAAACATAAATAGATTATTATGATGATGTTTTTAACTTACCTACTCATTCAGGTGATGGAGAAACTAGTTGATATTGTACATTTCTTGTTGCTAGAGATTCATAATATCTTCGGTGGTGCTGGTATGTAAGTTCTCCTTTTTGTACCTTCACCATGTGCGACTGAGCATGTATCAAAGCTTTTGAATTCAATTTTCTGTCTTCCACTGCTCTATTTTAGTACATACTGTATTTCTCTTGTTAATTGATACTCATAACTGATAGTTCTCACACAAAACCTGAATTACAATATCAAATTCACTTTCTTTGCCCAGATGACCAACCATCAAAGAAAGGAGCTGCAGATTATGATAAAAGATTGGGACCTGCTGGTCTTGCTCTACATTATGCAAACATAATTGTGCAGATTGATACACTTGTGAGTGCACAAACGTAGCATTGCTTCATTTAGTTTGGTTTGGTCTATGTGTATTCTCTCAATCAAATAGCATGTGGTGTTTTGATGGGAATAGGTCGCTCGTGCAAGCTCTATAACTACAAATGCAAGAGATTCTCTATACCAAAGCTTGCCACCTGGTATAAAATTGGCTCTACGTTCCAAGATTAAATCTTTCAATGTTGATAAGGAGGTAATGTATTCTGATTTATACTCACTGGTGTACAAAACTGAAGAAAGAATGTACTAGCTCTTTGGCTAGTCACACTGAACACATGGTGTTATGGTTTCTGATTTGTATGAACAGCTTTCGGTTACACAAATTAAGGACGAGATGGAGAGGACACTACATTGGCTTGTCCCTGTTGCAGGCAACACAACCAAGTAAGAAATCTGACCCTTCTCTCAGTATAAAATTCTCCCTTTTAATTGCTAAATCGTTGAATGGGTTTATCGCAGAGCGCATCATGGTTTTGGTTGGGTTGGAGAGTGGGCAAATACAGGGTAAGTGATGGAATGAAATGAGACCTGCACCTTCTGTTCACCTGCATTTTTGTGTTTTTTTCTTTCTCTCCAACGGTTTCGTTTTTAATCTTACAGGACTGATTTCACTAGTAAGCCTAGTGGTGGAGATATATTACGTATTGAAACACTCTATCACGCTAGTAAAGAAAAGACAGAGATCTACATTCTTGGACAGATAATTTGGTTACAACATTTGGTTACAAAAGCAAAGAGCGATGCTCGAGGAGTTCCTAGACTTTCTTCTATCAAGTCTCCACTGAATACTGTGAACCAGGAGTTGATATCTGAACCAATCAGTGTCCCATTAGTAACACTTGAGGAGGAAAAGATGTTACAAGAGGCAAGCAAAAGAAAGAGAACTCCTTGTGTTAGCAAGAGTCAGGATTTTGATTCTGAATACTCTCGGGCAAGAAAATGTGACCCTCTGAGCAAAAGCAGTGAGTATTTCCGTGGAGTGAGAAGAAGCAAATCAGCTGCAGTGAAAAGGTATTCTTCGGGTTTTCCGCTTCTTGATTTTGTTATCGACAAGGAGAAAGTGTTGGATGTGATCGATCGGGTGGATGTGCCAAGAGATTATAAAGCATTGTTGAAAGAAGGTAGCTTGAGTTTCTAATGGAGAGTGTTTTTGTGGTCTCAAGTGCTTCTGATGCATACATGTTTGGTTGTATATACGAGCATAATAGAAGCTTATGAAAGAAGTTGTATTGAGACATCATGTTGTTAGATCATTTGCAATATTTCAATATAGTGATATGTTTTCAAAAATGGGATGTCATATTGCTTATGATGGTTAAACTTAAATGACGATCATAACAAGACTTGTGAGAGATACTGAGATCAAGAAATCACAATCTCATACATTGCAATTAGAATCTGCAAGATTTAATCTTTATTTCAACATGTAATGAAAGCAAAATAGACAAAAATTTGAGTAACAGTGAATGGATCTGTTCAGCATCATCTTGCCAGCTCTCATGGAATTTGAACCAAAGGAAACTATAAATACGGAACTCAGATTCCGTTTGGTGGGAGAGTCACAGGCATTGGGTTTTTTTTTTCGTTATTGTCAGAAAAAAGAAGAGAAGTATTAAGCATGAAAGAGCCGAATCAATCCCTTAAGCTGCTGACTCCTTGGAGATCTTCTCTGCCTTTGCAACAACCTCGTCGATGCCACCAACCATGTAAAACGATTGTTCAGGAAGATCATCGTACTTACCATCGAGTAGACCCTGCAACGATTTACAATTCATATAAGCTCACATATAATGAAGATGAACAATCATGGAGCAAGGAAGGAAGTCGTCATCTGAACTAGAGAATCAATGAATATATATACCTGGAAACTGTTGATGTTTTCCTTAAGATCGACGTATTTTCCAGGGGCACCAGTGAAGATCTCAGCAACGTGGAAAGGCTGACTCAAGAATCTCTGGATCTTACGGGCACGGGCAACAGTCAGCTTGTCATCTTCACTTAGCTCATCCATTCCCAAAATGGCAATAATATCTTGTAAATTCTTGTAGTTCTGTAGCACCTTCTGCACACCACGAGCTGTGTTGTAATGCTCCTCACCCAAAATGTGAGGCGAGAGCATACGGGATGTTGAATCCAAAGGATCAACAGCAGGGTAGATACCTAGCTCAGATATCTTCACATGAGAAAAATATTAGTATAAGTATATCAACTTTCCGAGCACATCACAGAAATATACTGAAAAGAAACATCAAAAAGAGACAACTTCAGACCTGTCTTGAAAGCACAGTTGTGGCGTCCAAGTGAGCAAAAGTTGTGGCAGGAGCAGGATCTGTCAAATCATCAGCAGGGACATAGATAGCTTGGACTGAGGTGATAGACCCTTTCTTGGTGGTTGTGATTCGTTCTTGAAGAGCACCAAGATCAGAAGCCAGAGTTGGCTGGTAACCCACAGCAGACGGGATACGTCCGAGCAAAGCAGACACTTCAGAGTTGGCCTATACAAGAGAGTATACCGTGTTAAATATACATTCTTTCATGCATATCTGGCACGTAGGTGTTGAGTAAAAGACACAGAAAATAACAAGGCTCACCTGAGTGAAACGGAAAATGTTGTCAATGAAAAGCAACACATCTTGGCCTTCGGCATCACGGAAATACTCAGCAACAGTCAAACCAGTCAGTCCAACACGGGCACGAGCACCCGGGGGCTCATTCATTTGTCCATACACAAGAGCACATTTGCTCTCAGACTGTTAAGACAGGAAAACAGAGAACTAAGCAACAAAACCAAAGCCATTGTACGAAAAATAAAGGTGCAGCTTAATCCAAATTAGATGAAAACCTGCTTCTCGCCTAGCTTGATGACACCACTCTCAATCATTTCTCTGTACAAGTCATTGCCCTCACGGGTTCGTTCTCCCACACCAGCAAACACAGAGAAACCACCTGATCATAAGAAGACGCACCAATTAATACATAGAAACAGAGACTCATTCGATCAGAACTACTTGTGCTAAACAGACCATGAGCTTTGGCAACATTGTTGATCAGCTCCATAATAAGAACAGTTTTTCCAACACCAGCACCGCCAAAAAGACCAATCTTTCCTCCTCTTTGGTAAGGAGCAAGAAGATCAACAACCTGGAAAAAAGAAAGGAGATAAACAAATCAAAAGTTGGAAGACAACAAATGTGACCTGTGGGAATCGCACGGAGCTAGGGTCCAGAATCTACCTTAATACCAGTGGCCAGAATCTCTTGCCCAGTGGCTAGATCAACCAAAGCTGGAGCATCTCTGTGAATAGGTAGGTAATGGTCGGTCTCTGAGCAAAAGTAAGAACATATTGTCACTACAGGTTTGCAGAAAGTGAGACATTGATTAAGTGTGTGGCTAAGACTTCTTACTAATTTCGCCTCTCTCGTCAATGGGCTCTCCAAGAACATTCATGATACGTCCAAGAGTAGCTCTTCCAACAGGGACCTTAAAAGTGAAAACAAGCCAAAAGTCACATTTTTGTTATAGCAACGTACGCAGATTAACGATATCAGCTAGTAGACATTGTGTTCCTCGGAAATGAATAATCTTTTGAAGAAAAAAGTGTAAAGTCAACGTTGAGGATAAGGAAACACGAACAGAGACTAGGCAAAATAATTCACAGATCTGGACCTAACAATGCCTGACTTTACGGATCAGTGACCCAGATAGAAGGATCTATGTACAGAAACGACTTACAGTGATTGGAGCGCCAGTGTTGAGAACCTTCCTTCCACGGACGAGACCTTCAGTACCATCCATAGCAATGGTCCTAACGACATTTTGACCCAAATGATGAGACACCTCAAGGACCAGCCTCGTGGGATGATCCTGAACCTCGAGAGACGTCATGATCGGAGGCAATCCTTCCTGATCTTCGAATCTAACATCAACAATGGCACCAATGACCTGGCAAACACGCCCGATCGCACCTTTACCACCGTAATCATAGGTCTTCTTTCCCTCCTCCTTAGCAGGAGAAGACGATGGCGCAGCTGAGCTTGCCGGTGAAGCGGTGGCGTACTCGGCGACGCGGCCGAGAAGGTAACTACATGGAGCGGCGTGACGAGCGGGTGAAGGAGACGGAAGCCTGGGGTTACGGTTGCTTAATTTGGCAGCAGATCTACCGGAAGATGAACGGAGAAGCGATGATAAGACTCTCCGAGACGCCATGAGTGGAGTTGTGTTGTGAGAGAGAGAGAGACAGAGAGAAGAAAATGCTAGGGTAACAACAACATATGCTGATTGCCGAATCTGAGCTCCCCACTCACTCTGTTTTGTGGGCTTATAAATAATGGGCTTATTTGGGCCTCCTTAACCAAAAAGATGACTCTTGGCCCAAGGGGATCCATAATATTAACCAAGTTGGGTGGTCAAAGCTTGATTCGAGATCATGCTAAGCATATAGTTTTGGTGATTAAGATTAACAAAATAATTTCACCCACCTCATAGAGTTTACATATGAATAAGGAGTTCTTTTTACAGTGTGTATTATTATTGTGTTTGTTGTCCGACATTTTCAAATTTATTACCTTGGTTTGGTAATTTTATTAATGAGAAAGAAGATCAACGATTTGATTATTTCCTACCAATCAACGGCCCCGATAAGGAAAAGAATCAGACAATTGACACGTGTCACAGTCAGAACAAAACACGTTCTACAGAAGAAGTGGTCTTACGTTAGTGAAATCAGGAGAGCTAGTTTTAAAGAGAGGGAGAGAAGAGAGAAAGAGAACATATTCATTTCGTTAACCCTAGCGAGAGCCTCTCTTTAATCTCTCTCGCTCACAGTCATGGCGAGTCGGCGAATCTTATCATCGCTTCTCCGTTCATCTTCAGGCAGATCTACTTCTAAATCCTCTTTAATCGGAAGCCGTAACCCAAGGCTTTCATCATCACCAGGTCCAGCTCATCGAGCCGCTTCTTGTGGGACACTCCTTGGCCGAGTCGCTGAGTATTCTACTTCTTCTCCGGCTAATTCGGCTGCGACGTCGTCTGCTCCAGCTAAGGATGAGGCGAAGAAGACTTATGATTACGGTGGTAAAGGTGCGATCGGGCGTGTGTGTCAGGTTATTGGTGCCATTGTTGATGTTAGATTCGAAGATCAGGAAGGGTTGCCTCCGATTATGACTTCTCTCGAGGTTCAGGATCATCCCACAAGGTTGGTTCTTGAGGTGTCTCATCATTTGGGTCAAAATGTCGTCAGGACCATTGCTATGGATGGTACTGAGGGTCTCGTCCGTGGAAGAAGGTTCTCAACACTGGCGCTCCGATTACTGTAAGTGGTTTCAATGTTTATGAGTTTTCTGTTACAAGTCCCGTAGATCTAGGATCAGAACTGAAGTTGGGACATTTTGGCCATTTGATACCTTGGTCTAGATCTGAGGATCCGTTTATGGCAACTCAATTCGTTTAGTTTCTGATTGTTATCTTAAATCGTTGACTTTGTCCAAAGTCTCTGTCTTTCCGAGGGATTCATGTCTTATGATGTGGTGGATTTATCTGTCTATTCAGGTTCCTGTTGGAAGGGCTACCCTTGGACGTATCATGAACGTTCTTGGAGAACCCATTGACGAGAGAGGCGAAATTAGTAAGAAGTCTAAGCCATACTTAAACAATGTCTTGCGTTCTATGGACCTGTCATGACAGTTGATTCTGACTGTTTGTGGATTTTGAATGATCTAACAGAGACGGACCATTACTTACCCATTCACAGAGACGCTCCAGCTTTGGTTGATTTGGCCACTGGTCAAGAGATTCTGGCTACTGGTATTAAGGTAGATCCTGTTACGACCTCCACGCTGTTTCAACAGGTCACATTTGTTGCCTTTTGTGTTCTGAGCTAACGTTTGTTGCTTTTTCTTTTTTTATCAGGTTGTTGATCTCCTCGCTCCTTACCAAAGAGGAGGAAAGATTGGACTTTTTGGCGGTGCTGGTGTTGGGAAAACAGTGCTCATTATGGAACTGATCAACAATGTCGCCAAAGCTCATGGTATTTACTCTCAATGGTATTCCAGTTTAAGTAGTGTGCACATTGGTATTCCAGTTGTTTACTTACTAAGGTTCTCCTACTGGTGAATAGGTGGTTTCTCCGTGTTTGCTGGCGTGGGAGAAAGGACCCGTGAAGGAAATGACTTGTACAGAGAAATGATTGAGAGTGGTGTCATCAAGCTAGGCGAGAAGCAGGTTTTCATCTAATTTTGATTTACACTTCACCTTTCCTTTTCCTGCAAATGGTGTTTGACTGGTTTTTTTGTCAATTCTTTCTGTTTTCTTGTCTTAACAGTCTGAGAGTAAATGTGCCCTAGTGTATGGACAAATGAATGAGCCCCCGGGTGCCCGTGCCCGTGTTGGACTGACTGGTTTGACTGTTGCTGAATATTTCCGTGATGCCGAAGGCCAAGATGTGTTGCTTTTCATTGACAACATTTTCCGTTTTACGCAGGTGAGCCTTGTTATATGCTGTGTCTATTACTCAACACCTATGTGTCATATATGATAAATAGAATGTATATTTAACTCGGTATACTCTCTTGTGTAGGCCAACTCTGAAGTGTCTGCTTTGCTCGGTCGTATCCCATCTGCTGTGGGTTACCAGCCAACTCTTGCTTCTGATCTTGGTGCTCTTCAAGAGCGAATCACAACCACCAAGAAAGGTTCAATTACCTCAGTCCAAGCCATCTATGTCCCTGCTGATGATTTGACAGATCCTGCTCCTGCCACAACTTTTGCTCACTTGGACGCCACGACTGTGCTTTCAAGACAGGTGTGAATTTTCTCCTTCTGATGCTTCTTTCAGTATAATTCTGCGTAATGCTTCATAAAGCTGTTGTCTTTATACTTTTTCTCTCCCATGTGAAGATTTCTGAGCTTGGTATCTACCCTGCTGTGGATCCTTTGGATTCAACGTCCCGTATGCTCTCGCCTCACATTTTGGGTGAGGAGCACTACAACACAGCTCGTGGTGTGCAGAAGGTGCTGCAGAACTACAAGAATTTACAAGATATCATTGCCATT
The DNA here is from genome assembly GCA_024034495.1 of Camelina laxa. Classification (NCBI taxonomy): domain Eukaryota; kingdom Viridiplantae; phylum Streptophyta; class Magnoliopsida; order Brassicales; family Brassicaceae; genus Camelina; species Camelina laxa. The sequence continues at coordinate 3,257,372 of CM043881.1, forward strand.
TTGGGAATGGATGAGCTAAGTGAAGATGACAAGCTGACTGTTGCCCGTGCCCGTAAGATCCAGAGATTCTTGAGTCAGCCTTTCCATGTAGCTGAGATTTTCACTGGTGCCCCTGGAAAATACGTGGACCTTAAAGAAAACATCAACAGTTTCCAGGTATGATACACACAACACTTTTGATGCAAAACAGGTTTTTGATATAATCTTATGGTTATCACATTTTGTCCTGAGTTCCTAAAAGCTTTCAATGCTCCCTTAAAGTAGAGTTACACAGGTGGTTTTTAGTATAGAAGAATTCCTTTGTGTTGTCTTATGTCTAGATGGAGGAGATGTACTCTACCATAGATAGATTTGCTGTTCCAAATGGAATAATATGTCCAGTGACTGACCCAAAACATGTACTGGGGATAATTTGTTTCAGGGATTGCTGGATGGTAAGTACGATGATCTTCCCGAACAATCGTTTTACATGGTTGGAGGTATCGATGAGGTGGTTGCAAAGGCAGAGAAGATCTCGAAAGAGTCAGCAGCATAGAAGCTGGATACATCTCTTTCATACGCCTAATACTTCCCTATTTCTTTTGACAATAACGAAAAAAAAAAAAAAAAAAAAACAAACAAATGCCTGGCACCAAACGGAAATTGAGTTCCGTATTTATAGTTTCTTTCGGTTCGAATTCCTTGAGAGAGCTACGAGATGTACTGAACATATCCTCCCTCAACTCGCTTGTACTCATATTTTTGATTGCATCCTTGACTTGTTGAAATAAAGGTTAAGTCAGTCTTGCAAATTATGATTTCTTGATCTCCGGCTTCCTTATTATGCTATAAAGACGAGCATGATAATCTATGCCAAAAATATACAAGCAAGTATAACAACATTGAAATGTTGCATCTACCACAACCGCAAGCTCTAAGCAGAGACATATACCTCATGATAAGCACATTAGAAAGAAAAAAAATAGGTTTAGATTTGACATAATCAAACTTTGACCTCCTAAAATATATTTACTAAAAAGGAAAAAAAGCTCAGTATGGTCCCAAAGGTCAATCATCTTCTTTAACCTTTCGTTTTTGCTTTTTGCATATATATGTATAAACCCAAACAAATAAGCCCATTGTTTAAAGCCCACTAAACGTTGAATCAGGTGCTGTATTTACCCTAGCTAGCATTTTCTCTTCCACACACACAACACAACTCCACTCATGGCGTCTCGGAGAGTTTTATCATCGCTCCTCCGTTCATCTTCCGGTAGATCTGCTGCCAAATTAGGCAATCGAAACCCTAGACTTCCGTCTCCTTCACCCGCTCGTCACGCCGCTCCATGTAGTTACCTTCTCGGCCGCGTCGCCGAGTACGCCACCGCTTCACCGGCAAGCTCAGCTGCGCCATCTTCTGCTCCTGCTAAAGATGAGGGAAAGAAGACCTATGATTACGGTGGTAAAGGTGCGATCGGGCGTGTTTGCCAGGTCATTGGTGCCATTGTCGATGTTAGATTCGAAGATCAGGAAGGATTGCCTCCGATCATGACGTCTCTCGAGGTTCAGGATCACCCCACAAGGCTGGTCCTTGAGGTATCTCATCATTTGGGTCAAAATGTCGTCAGGACCATTGCTATGGATGGTACTGAGGGTCTCGTCCGTGGAAGGAAGGTTCTCAACACCGGCGCTCCGATCACTGTAAGTGGTTTATCTCAATAGATCCTTCTACTTGAGTCACTGATCTGTAAAGTCAGGCATTGTTAGGTCCAGATCTGTGAATTCGTTGATTGGATTTTGCCTAGTCCCGCCGGTCTTTGTTCGTGTTTCTCCTTGTCCCCAACATTGACTTTTCCAAAATTACATTTTTTTCTTCAAAGTCTATTCTTTTCCAGTGAACTCTAAGTCCAGATGATTTCGTGAATTTGGATGACTAATCATTTCGTTGATGCTGCCTTTAACTAAGTTGCTATCACTTGTAAGGTTCCTGTTGGAAGGGCTACTCTTGGACGTATCATGAATGTTCTTGGGGAACCCATTGACGAGAGAGGCGAAATTAGTAAGAAGTCTTAGCCAAACACTTAATCCATGTCTCAATTTTTGCATACCTGTCGTGACAAATATCTTCTTACTTTTGTTGCTCAGAGACCGACCATTACCTACCTATTCACAGAGATGCTCCAGCTTTGGTTGATCTAGCCACTGGACAAGAGATTCTGGCCACTGGTATTAAGGTAGATTCCTGAACCTAGCTCTGTGCTATTCCCACAGGTCACATGTGTTGTCTTTTAATTTTTGAGTTGTTGATCTCCGTACTTTTTCTTTCCAGGTTGTTGATCTTCTTGCTCCTTACCAAAGAGGAGGAAAGATTGGTCTTTTTGGCGGTGCTGGTGTTGGAAAAACTGTGCTGATTATGGAGCTTATCAACAATGTTGCCAAAGCTCATGGTCTGTTTAGCACAAGTAGTTTTGATCGTATTAGTCACTGTTACTATTTATTAATTGGTGCGTCTTCTTATGAACAGGTGGTTTCTCTGTGTTTGCTGGTGTGGGAGAACGAACCCGTGAGGGCAATGACTTGTACAGAGAAATGATTGAGAGTGGTGTCATCAAGCTAGGCGAGAAGCAGGTTTTCATCTAATTTGGATTAAGCTGCACCTTTATTTTTCGTACAATGGCTTTGGTTTTGTTGCTTAGTTCTCTGTTTTCCTGTCTTAACAGTCTGAGAGCAAATGTGCTCTTGTGTATGGACAAATGAATGAGCCCCCGGGTGCTCGTGCCCGTGTTGGACTGACTGGTTTGACTGTTGCTGAGTATTTCCGTGATGCCGAAGGCCAAGATGTGTTGCTTTTCATTGACAACATTTTCCGTTTCACTCAGGTGAGCCTTGTTATTTTCTGTGTCTTTTACTCAACACCTACGTGCCAGATATGCATGAAAGAATGTATATTTAACACGGTATACTCTCTTGTATAGGCCAACTCTGAAGTGTCTGCTTTGCTCGGACGTATCCCGTCTGCTGTGGGTTACCAGCCAACTCTGGCTTCTGATCTTGGTGCTCTTCAAGAGCGAATCACAACCACCAAGAAAGGGTCTATCACCTCAGTCCAAGCTATCTATGTCCCTGCTGATGATTTGACAGATCCTGCTCCTGCCACAACTTTTGCTCACTTGGACGCCACAACTGTGCTTTCAAGACAGGTGTGAAGTTGTCTCTTTTTGATATTTCTTTTCAGTATATTTCTGTGATGTGCTCGTGAAGCTGATATACTTATACTATTCTTTTTCTCATGTGAAGATTTCTGAGCTTGGTATCTATCCTGCTGTGGATCCTTTGGATTCAACATCCCGTATGCTCTCACCTCACATTTTGGGTGAGGAGCACTACAACACAGCTCGTGGTGTGCAGAAGGTGTTACAGAACTACAAGAATTTACAAGATATTATTGCCATTTTGGGAATGGATGAGCTAAGTGAAGATGACAAGCTGACTGTTGCTCGTGCCCGTAAGATCCAGAGATTCTTGAGTCAGCCTTTCCACGTTGCTGAGATCTTCACTGGTGCACCTGGAAAATACGTCGACCTTAAGGAAAACATCAACAGTTTCCAGGTATATATATATATTGATTCTCTAGTTCAGATGACGACTTCCTTCCTTGCTCCATGATTGTTCATTACATGTGAGCTTATATGAACTGTAAATCGTTGCAGGGTTTACTCGACGGTAAGTACGATGATCTTCCTGAACAATCATTTTACATGGTTGGTGGCATCGACGAGGTGGTTGCAAAGGCAGAGAAGATCTCCAAGGAATCAGCAGCTTAAGGGATTGATTCATCTCCTTCATGTGCTTAATACTTCTCTTCTTCTTTTGTTGACAATAACGAAAAAAAAAAACAAGATCAATGCTTCAGGCTGTTCTGCTGATGCAGTGTGATCATTGTGAGTGTGAGAGATAGTACGGAGAAAACAAATTCATTCGTTCGAGTTTTTTGACTTGGAATAAAGGAGACAAAGTGTTGATTGTTTTCATTCTCTCCACATTTGTATTCAAGTTTTCGTGTTAAGGAAAGTGTTTTTACAGAATTCAATGTTTTGCTGTTCAAAGTAAGACTCATTTGGCAAGATTCGATAGAAAATCATTGTTGCTCCTTATATTTTATCCACCTTGTTCTGCATATATTACTGTATATACCGTCGTTTATGTTTACAAGGTCAGAACCACAAGGTTCTCTCTATAGAGTTGATATCGATGTACAATCTCCTCACCCAAGTATATAAGAGTTTAAGAAAGAATAAATAAACAAAACATATGTATATGAATTGACATCGAGCCCAAGGAGTCCTCAAAAATGTTCGAGAACTGCTGCAGTATGATTGAAGCCACAAGATATATGCACTGCTCTTACATTCTTTCCCAAGTCCACCATTGCTGGTCTAGCATAGTCTACATCACTACCATGGCCCTACATACAACATACCATATTATTATTTTCTCTCTGATGCCAAATTTCTTGGGAAAGTAAATTGAGATGATATCACATTCACATAAGAAGTTGATCTGTCAGGAACTGATCAATAAGAACGATAATGAAACAAACCAGTTGTCCACCAGAGGAATGTCCGTCAACAGAGAATGTGCCGTGAGAACCTCCCCAGCCCCAGGTAAAGACATTGTTATCTGCGAACAAGTTTCAGAATTTGAGTTGAATAACTTGCACAATGTTAAGAAAAAAAAGGGATGTTTTATATAAAAATATGCTACCTGAAATAGCTGCAGTGTGCTTCCAGCCACAAGATACCTGAGATACGGTAGACTCCAAGAAAGGACCTTCAACTCTCACAGGGGAGTGTGAGACATATGTTGAACTGAAAATTACGAAATAGAATGAGTATAGCCATATAGGTACAAGTGCAAAACCTTGATTTCAGACCTTCTAAGGAAACATCCTAAACTTTCGGGTTATAACTTACTCTGTGCCAAGGCACCCATTTTCGTTTGAGCCCCAGGTGTAAAGTTCCCCACCTCCTTATAAAAACGAAGAAAACAACAAAGGATGAGTGCAACTTACAAGGACAATATGTTCATATATTTCGCAAAAACTAAAATCCAGTTTTGGGCCTCTTCAAGGAACAGCGAAAAGAAATTTAAGCAGGACAGACACGTGCAATATACACAAACGACTCAATAGCAACCTGTTCATCAAAAAAGCTATAAGAAATAAGAGTATATTACTTGTAACAACACATGTGTGGTAGCCACCACATGCAACTTCATCTGCATATGGCACTTCACTAATAATCGAAGGTATTGTGGCATTTCTTGCTCCTCCGAAGCCCTGAACTTCCCATCAGATAGCTTTACATAACTATATATGACCAAAGGAATCGAGGAAAAAGACATTTTCTTACCATCTTATTTATAGATCTCTCTCCGAACATGAAAGCAGAGCCATTATCTGCATTATGAGCAAATAAACCTCATAAAGTCGGTAAATGGCACAACATGCATAATTTTAAGAATGTAAATCAATACCATCTGTGCATGCTGACTGCAGCAGACCAGCAGCAACATTCTTAACCTAGTGCTCGACAGGAAGAAAGAACAGAAAAAAACATAAGCATAAACGTCTGAAGAGTAAAACCACCACTAGGTAACTAGAAACCGGTAGAGTACCTTGATCCCCTCAAGTTCCTTGATAAGCCTTGGAGTATATTCACTGCAATCAGGGGCAGACTTTACAGCACAAAATGGGAAAAATTTGCGAATAAAAATGCATGAGAAAGAGACAAAGCTATATTTGAATTAAGTAAAACAGACCAACCTGTTACTTCTTAAGATGCCGAAAAGACTGGACTGGTGACCGTGGCCAAGTCTTCCAGAGCCCCCTCCTCCCCAGCTCAGGACTTCACCTCCATCTGTTCAAAGAAAAGATACCTTTAACTTTCTCCGAGTACTGAAAAGAGGTGTTACTTCTGTCCAGATAAGAATCTAGGATCAAACCAGTAACAGCAACTGAATGCTCTGAACCCAAAGCCACAGTTTGTATGGTGATTCCATGCAGAGCTTGTACTTTAGTTGGTACACGTACAACTCTTGCCGCCTCTTCATAAGAAAAAAGAAAAACGAAAACGAACATGTAAATATAGCAAACAACTAATGAATTAGTACATAAATAATAGTGCATAAATGATTGAGTGGAATAAGTGTTTACTTTTTCCCAGTCCAAGCTGTCCACTTGAATTCTTTCCCCACATGTAGAGTTCACCATCAACTATGGAAAAAAAGAGAGAGTAAATATGTGACCAATTACGAATGACATACTATATCAATAATTCATATACAGGTTCAGGACATGGCAATGTAGTGAAGAATACTGTGCTTGTTTACCTGTAATAGCAGCCGAATGATAATAGCCAGCCGAGATGTGCAGAATATCTTTTTCTAGTCCAGAAACTTCTAGTGGCTCCTACAGCAACAATAATCAAATTATTTGAGGTACAACTGAAGATAAACAGAGAGTCACAGAAAAAAAAGCTTGCAACCCCTATAGTCTTTTGACCAACCTACCAATTAATAACATACCATGGCATGGCTTTTAACATCTGATACGCCAAGTTGACCACAGTCATTAAGACCCGTTGCAAAGACTCTCCTCGTTTCTGTCACATTTATAGGAGAGTGTATGTAAGCTAACAAACAGAAATTGCTAAAACTCTTGAAAACCAATCATTGATGGAAAGATGATAACTGTACAAAAACCCAACTCGACAACAACAAACCCAATCAAACAAAGCCAAGAAATGTTATCCAACAAAGGTCACTCTAATACTGATTATCTACAGCTACACCCAACAAAAACCATAGCTGCTATCAATGCTGTTATACCAAAATGACTAAATCACAGCAAGTCAGTGTTCTCAGCTCAATAGTCAAACACAATTCTTCTCCCTCTTAAAGATTACACTCACATACCAACCTCTTACGATTTCAAAGTTCCGCCAAATAGATAGAAAAATTCATAGAAAGCAAGTCGGGGAGAAGAAGGAATCACCGGTGAGAAACAGAGTGTGAGCTCCACCGCAAGCGACAGCTCTGATGCTGTGATCACTCAAAGCAGAGCAGACGGCAGGTGTCCACTGAGAATCCAAGTTTCCTAGCCCTAATCTGCCGTAATCACCGCTTCCCCACATCGCCGCAAAGCGTTTCCCGCTCTCGTTCGATAACCATCTTCTTCCACAGGTAACACCAATCGAACCCACGAATTTCGAATCTTTCAAAAACCCACTCGGAGTATTCGATCCATGGATCATCGACCCGGGAATTCGAACTCGTCCGAGGGCTCTAGTCAACATTGTTTTACTTGTTGAAATTGAAATCAAAATGAAATGTGATAAAAAGGAGATGAATTTAGAATGGTTTAAACGGATCCTTTTCTTCTCTTTTCAAAAAAGAAATTGAACTTTTCATGAAAGGATTGAACTTTGAATGGAATAATCACATGATGATGATCAAGAGGAAGAAGAAGAAACTGATGGATAGAAAGAATGCTACGTCTTCCTCGTTTTCGAAGTCTGTAGACTGTGAAAAATGTTTTTTTTTTTCGAAATCGATCCTTGCAGTAGTTTTTTCTTCTGCTTTAAAATTTCTCCTTTAAGTTTGTTTTGTGCATTTAACACCCAAATTTAAAAGAGGGGGCAAATTGTAAGAAAAAAAACTTTCTTTTTTTATGTCAAACAAGAGAAAAACAACTTTCAACTTTTCATTACATGTATATTGTCTGCGGATCCCAATCTCATATATGAAGAGTTCTTTTTACCACTTTATATAAAATTACTGGAGCAAATTAAAAATGAGAAACAAGTTAATTAAGACAAATGTAGATATTGCAAAGTAAATTAAATCTAGATGATGTGGAAAAGTTTGAATGTACGAACTTGAAACATGTTGAACTTTTTACAGCTCTTGTTTCCTCTATAAATTTCTATTTGAGGTAAACCCTATATATACACGCTATATTATCACAGTAACCAAAAATTTAACCAAAGACTTTTCAAACTCAGATAATTTAATACTAAATTAATGTAAGTGAAGAGATATAAGAAAATCTTGACGTTGTGGTCTTTGTTTGTTCCTCTCTCTCTCTCTCTGACTCTATATATTGACAAAACCTCGGTTTCACTTTTGTCTCACGTACCACAATGTTTCGCTTCTTCTTTACAGAAATTGTTTCTCTTTCCTTTTCGTCTTTCTTCTTACCGTCATATTCACAGTTTCTTTTGACTGAGGTCTCTTTTCTCTTCTTGAATTAACGTGAGTTCTATAGTGTTGATTTCTCTCTAATTATTGTGTGGTGCGATCTAGGGTTGAGAGGAATGTTGTCTGGCACGAGGTCATGAAGGAATGATATCATTCGACTGAAATTTGGAAGAACCCTAAATGATTCTCGGACCAGGCTTCATTCCCCCTAAACCGACTTATCGCTTTTTTTGGTCACTCTTTCTTCCTTACTTCAGTTTTTGTCTCTTTAATTAGCTAGTTTCATTTTTTTTTATCTAATTATCTCGCAAGAGATAAGTTTTTATCTTGTTACTTTACATGTCAAGATAAAATTTACTTATCTCTATCGTATTATAAATTAAAAACATTGAGAAACTGAAAAAAAAAAAATAGAGAGATTCAAGACTGAATGATACTATAATTTTCTTCATGTATAGTATCATACCCCTTTTATTTTTTGGGTTTATGCATGCTTTTTTAAAAAAAATCTATATTTTATCTTTTTTTTCTCCTTCGCTTTTCACGTCACAAGGTACACATCCAAAAGCTCTCTCTCTATCTATATATATATATATATATATATATATATATGTCTCGAGTCACGAGTCACGATCTGAAACTTGGTTTCTGTAAATAATCTAAAACTCAGAAAGAAGATTGTTTCTAATTACGTGTAATTTCATTTCATATTGAAGACAACGACGAGACTTTAATTTTCTTAAAACCATCACTGTCAAATATTTTTTACTTGCTTTTTTATTAATCAATTGTTTTTTTTTTTAGTTTCAAGAAGGCTTAACTTTTTTGTCAACTGTTTTCCCTCAATATCCGATTATATATCCTTCTAATTTTTATGTTAACTATCTTCTTTTATTTTAACGTTAATGTAATGTCTCGCATTGTTTCCAGCTATATCTAAATTATAATCTTACTATATCTACCGTACGATATATATATGCAACTGGAGCTCCTCTGAATATGTGATTCCTTTTATTTTTTAATTTGTTGTTTTTGTTTTTATGTAATTAAAGCCAATGATTAAAATTGTGTTTGAAACAATCACATCTCTCTAATACAAGAAAAAAAAAATGTGTATGAGTAAACTTATTTCTTTGAAAAAAAAAGAGTAAACTTATTTGTAGCTAATTTTTGTTGAGTGCAATATTCTATATATAACTCAGGTAGCCGAAGTTTACAAAAATATATTTATATCCATTTAAACTAAGCAAATGCAATATGTTCCTACTGTTGTTACTGAATTCTGTCTAATATTAAGGATGGTAATTAATTAATTAGCTTTCAAAGATTTAATTTGGTTCATTTAAAAAAAAAAAAAAACACGTCAAAATGAATAATGTAGAAAACAGAAATGTAGTGCTGAACTGCTGACCAATAATAAAGACAAAAAAAAATGTTTTATCGTTGAATTTTAAAATAGTCTAGTACGTAAAAATTTACAAATTAAGCGATCTAGTATAGGAAAAATTTGGACGTACCGAGGTAAAGACCAAAACAATGTTTTGTCATTTTCACAACAATCAATGCATATGTTCATGAAGTCGTCATGAACCACATATATAACCCAATACATCCATATATATACAAAGATATAACACACATCTATGATCTATATATATAAACAAGTTAAACGAAACATAAATTTGAAATATATATTCTTATACAATTCCAGTTTTGATTGTAATTTATTATGGGGGTACATTGAGAGGGGATACAAACTAATAATAAGACAATAATTAATGAGATAGAAACCACGATACATACTTGTCTCGAATTAACTCCAATTTACACTTTTAAGACTTATAACAGCTTTATGATAATTATGTAACTAAAATGAATATGAAAGAGGGCAATATGTGTGGTAAGAAAAAACCATTATCTATCTTACATTTCTTGTCTATATATCAGTATATATTTATACTACTATATTTTTTACAATTTATGGATCTCGTTTACCACATAGAATTAGACAAGCAAATAGAAAAACAGTTATAACTTAACAAATTATAGAGAGATTAACTACTAAAGACAAATGAAGATATATTGTATAATGTACACTTGTATGTTTTATCTTTACAACTCTGGATTTCCTTGTAAAATTCTATATCTGGCAACCCTCCACACACTATATTAAGACTGTAACCAAAATTTACTGAATTAATGTAAAAGAAGTAAATATGAAAATGTTGGTCCTGTGGTCATTTAATTTGCTCCTCTCTCTTATATATATAAACCTTCGTCTCTCACATACCCCTATTTAGCTTCTTCTTCTTTCTTCAGTCTTGTTTCCATGAAGTTCTCTTCCTAAATTATTTGGTTTATGGTTGAGAGGAATGTTGTCTGGCTCGAGGTCATGAAGAACATCATTAGATTAATTCATTTTAATAGAATGAAAACCCTATATGATTCTCGGACCAGGCTTCATTCCCCCCAACCGACATATCACATTCTTACCTTCTTCTTTTTTTTTTTGTTTATCTTCTTTCATAGTTGTTGTGAAACCTATAGGGTTTATTGACTATTTGTAGGCTCTGAGTGGAAGCTACATTCTAATCATTTCTCTTGAAGTCTTGACTAATGTACATATGAAAAAATGTTGTTTTTATATATTTACTTCTTTTTATAACAACACAGAGCTATTTTATAAAGTAGAATGTTTTTCGGATAGTTTGCCTTCAATGTTATCATTTTCTAGATTTATGCATGTATTTTTATGTTTTCTACTGTTTCCTTTGATTTTGATTTTCTCCATTTCACATCACAATTCACATCCAAACTCTTTACCCTGTCTCTCTCTCTCTCATCATTCACGAGTCACGACCTCTGCAACTTGGTTTCTGTATTATAATCTAAAACCTAGAAAGAAGTTTGTTTCTAATTACGTGTAATTTCATTTCACATTGAAGACAATGACGGGACTTTTTTTTCTTTCTTAAAACCATCACTATCAAATTTCATTGACTTGCCTTTTACTTCTTTGTTTCTTGCTATTATCCTCCTTACAGTTCTGTGCTCTCTCACTTTTTAAATCCATCTAAGTGAAATATAAACACCAAAGAGAAAAAGAAAAAGACATTTTAAAGAGATGAAAATAGCATTGCACTACTAGTATAATACTTAAGGACTAAAAACTTGAGATTATATAACTTACTCGGTTTTCAATTTACATAAATACATGTTATTCTTTGCGAGTTATAAGACTACACAAATAATGAAATGTACTTATGTACATAAAAGGTTTTATTGAACCCAATTGATATCAAGATCTTTAAGATTATACAACCATTTCTCTGTGTCTTGAGAGACATAAGGATTATGTTTCTCATTAACCTTCGCGTCTAAATTGGTATGAATAGTTTCAGTTTTCTGTATTGTGTTACCATTTTCTTTACGAGAGTTTAGCTGTCTGTTTGGATGTCTCACGTTCAATGCTAAAAGACGAGACACTTCGTGTAGTCCTCCCCATTTCTCGAGCGCCCGCGCAATGTCATAACGACCTGAAACAAAAGACCAATCTTACTATCGAGGAACACACAAAGCTTATATTGAGTTTTCTTTATGTACCTGCGCGTTCAAACGATTTCCTGCTCGGCATAAATGATGGATCCATTCCCCAACTCTGTTGAAATCTTTCTATCTGAAAACACATGCAGAGGGAGAAGCTCTTGTAAACACCATATAATGCAATGGTTTTAACTTGTGAACATGTCGAGAAACTTACCTCTTCTTGCAAGTTTTCAAGATTGTCCCAGTATCCTTTCGGTTTCCGGTGTTTATAAGCAAGTGCAAGATTCATTATCAAAGCGACTCTCCTAAATCCACCCATTTTTGTAATGGCTTTTTCAATGTCAACTCTTCCATGTAACCGAAGCTGCTTTCTCATGGGCATGAATCCTTCTTGTCCATGTTCTGATATGAACTTGAGAATCTCTGATTTCAAGACTTCGATGTCTCTTTGCAGACCAGGAATCCTCCGTCTCTGTTTAGTTTGATCTGTACCATCATCAGTATTATAAATTGTCTCAACCGATGTGGCACGAGATGAAGAAGATGTTTCCTCTGAAACTTGACATGTCTCCAGTTTACATGACTCTGAATATTTCTCTCCTCTTTTCTCGATGTAATCACGAATAGCGCATAAATTTGACGGAAGATCTTCATATATTACCTGAAAAAATTCAGAGAAACATCGTGGTTAAAATATGAAAAAAAAAAAAAAAAGAACATGACACTGAATATAAAAATGTTCAATTGTTAAGCAAAACCTCTTCCATGATTGCTTCAGAAAGAAATGTATCTTTCCGCACTTTGGACTCCACGGTATACTTGAGAAGTGTGTGATGACTTCCTAGTTGTTCAAAAATCCATTTCCCCTCAAGCGAGTCAAAGTCTCCTTCAACCTGCTCAAATCTGATTTCCTGCTCACGGATCTCATGCAAATCGAGAACAGCTCTCGCATGAAGCACCATGTAAAGTAGGCCTTTGCATCCTTCCTGAAAACGAATTTGGTTTAGTTATAGACTTTATTGAAACCAAGATAGAAACCTTGGCTTTGGCCAGTGTCAGAATTTTGATCTTCAAGACGAGACTATATGCAGAACCTTTCTGAATCATCATAAAGCAAATTATAAGTTCATATTTGGGTGCAGCCTCGCATCCACAGATAACGAGACGAACCAACTCTCTCTCTTCAGGTCATATACTTTCCAATGTATTCTTCTAATCTATTCCAAATTTGATCAAAAGGTTACCGTGGATGAGAATGCTCATACCTGAACTATTCGGACTTTATTGTTTTCTCGTGACAAAATCTTGCTGATTGCCAGATTTGGAACTATCCTGATGGATTCATAAACAATAAATGCAGATGAACAAGAGATATATAAGCCAACACAGCCAATGTCTGAAGAAGACTGACACAGATGTAAGGTTGACAATAAAATCCTCCTCAAGCAGAAAAGTGAATCCCAAAATTGATAAATTACTTACTCTGGAAGACTCTCATAAGAAGTTAGAACATTCCAAACTTCACAAACAGGAGCTTTAACTGTTATACTAGCAACAGCGCAACGGTGAACACCTCCATTTTCCTTCATCCAAGAAATAAACCACTGATTGATAACCAAAAAAGATGGGGAACGTTTATTTGATATGTATAGGAAGTTTTGGAACCTACTACTTACCAATAGACCATCAAATCTACGAAGATGAACTTCATCCACGGTGCAAGGTTTATCAAGCTTGCATACTTTCCCATAAACACTCCAATTATTGTTCAATTCATTCAAATGAGATAATGATCCAACACTGGAGGCAACAGATCTCTCAGTAGCAAGACTTTCAAACTCAATACCATGAGAAGGGGCCAGCTGTGAGAATGTTCTACCCAACAAATCTTCTATTATTGACGGCTTTCCACAGTCTTTATAAATCTTCTCAGCTTGGCGAGCTACGGCTCGGAGATTTACAGGAAGATCTGATCTGATTATTCTCTCTAAGAAAATGGCAGGGAAGTTAAATCTTGGAATTACGTTTACTTCGTATGACAAGACAGTTCCTATGGACCTGGAGAAAGAGAAAAATAAATGTTTGGAAATGTATAACATTTTGTTTACTGAAACAGCTTCTCTGAAACGCAAATATAGAGGATTAAACGATTTTAGGATGTGCACACAAACTTTTTACGGGGATTACTGAGTGTACCTGATACCAGATTTCACAGACCACTTCCCCTCAAACTTTTTGAAATCACCATCTACCATAGAGAAGTGAAGCTCACGGCCATTTGGCTAAAACGATCATAAAAAGAAAAACAGCATGAGACAATATTAATAGACATGTATGGAGTAAGAAACAATGTAATCTAAGCGCTCATCATATATATTTAACTAATCCTGAGAAATATGTCCGATTCAAGGAGTTCCAAGCAGTTCAAAAGAGGAACAGACGAACATTAGAACAATGAAAAAATTGATTTTCTAGCAAGTACAGCTCCCTATGATTCTTTGTTCTTGAACACTCATGGAGCAGGCAATTCCCTATTCAATCATGATTACAAGCCATTCAGTGTAATAATGTAAAAACAAGATCCCAAATCCGACAGAGTTTGCAGGTTTTAGACTCAACCCCAACCATTAGGAAAGAGAAAAGTAAAAGCTCATCAGAGAACTCACAGAATCTAGACACTCATGGAGATCGAGGACAACACGAGCCTCAATATGCCAATACAAAGCTCTTTGAAGGCCTCGTTGCTCCAGCCATATACGTCCTGGATGTGGACAAGGAATTCTCCCACTAGAAGTTGAAACAACAACCATCAAATCCATGTTAGCGTCACCAATTCAACATACATACACATATACATACATCAGCAAGACTACAAAAAATTCGATCTTTTCAGATTACTCTGAAGAATTCTATATGAAATCACCAAGGCGCTCGTAAAGTACCTACAAACGAGATTAGGGATGAAATCAGCAAGGCGCTCGTAATCAGTAAGAACATTCCAAACGGATTGAGAATCAGAATCGACCCAGATTTCGCCTTTTATCCTCCGTTCCCTCCACGAGATCACATCAACCTCACAACGCACTATCCTCTCTCCTCTCTCATCGAAACCTAATCCGCTCTCTCTCCTCAACCCGCTATCACCTCTACCACTGGCGCCGCTGTGTCTCGTTCCGTGACACTTAGCAACCCCGGCACCACCAATCCCGGTGGTTGAAATAGCCGAGAAAACTCGAATCCGAGAAGGACATGGGATCAATACACTCAAAACCACTGGTTCGTTGGTCAAATTAAAGAAATCGGTACCGTGAACGCCGCCATGGGAGAGATGTGGAAGCTTGCTCACTGACATGAGAAGAAGGTGTTCGACGAAATTGGTCAGTCACAAAGATACTGTTGCAGAACCGTAACCGTTAAATTTTATTTTATTATCTTTATACTTTATTTTTAATGTTACAGATGTATGGTTGTAAAATCATCCATAGATTTTTTATTTATCCAAAGACATGTTTTAAACGGACCATATTGTTTCTTTATATTTGCATTTTCATGTTACAATATAACAAGGAAAAACACAAGAAAATTAACAACATGACAACAACAACGACGACGACGACGACAACAACGAAACGAAAGACTTTAAAAAGACGAATGCAACAAGACTCTTAAACCAAATACGATGATGGATGATGGATGATGGAGGACAAACAAAAGAGAGACTCTTAAACCCAAAAGAAACAACGACACAAGAGAACATAAAACGAAACCAGCATCATCATCAACCACTGATGAATGACATGTCCGTTTACTGATGATGACTCAGTCTCAATCCATTTTTCCAAGGTCATCAGGAGGTGGCACATGAGAAGATTCCGGAGATTCCCGAGGGGCATAGCACAACTGGCACTCTTGATCAACATCTTTGTTTTTAAAGAAGCACTTACTGCATTCCCAGCGAATGATCAGTCCGCCATCCACATACACTCCTGGCATTCCTTCTTCAAGATTCTTGACGAATCCATCGAAATGGCTACCAGTGTTTGTTGTACTTGTTTCCATCTTGTGCTTTAAGCAAGTGAAATTTCCTTTCTCGAGGGCGTTCTCTATAACCCAACGTCGAGTCATTTCGTGATTCCAAACCAATATGCTCGCTAGATCTCGTTGGTGTCTCAGGTACTGCACCTTCGTGCTTCCGTACTCCTCCGTCATGAAGTATTCGAACACACAACTCCACTTCAGTACCTGCCTACACTGAACAATTAGCATCTCTGCTTCTTTTACTGTCCTTATGTCCAGCTCGCTCACTCCGCATCTCTCCACTAGTTTCGGAATGCGGTCTTCCTCTACGAATCTCTGATTGGATTTAGCATTCTCCATTTCGTTATGGCATGCATCCCAGAGATTCAGGCGGAAGATCTGAATGACTTCACTTGAAGAAGTTTCCCCCACTGGACCAGCCACTGGAACACAATTCCAGTTCCCATAATGCTCTTGCACCGTACGTAAGCAGACCCAACAGAATCTATAACTGATTCATAACAGTAAGGAAAAACATTAATGTGAGTTTAGAGATCTAATCTTTGCACATGTTTTTGAACATACAAATGAAAAAAAAAGAAACCAAACCTGCAGATACACTCCATTATCTTGTAATCAGGATCCTCATTCTTCTGCACACGACTTCTGCAGTTCGGACAGCGTTTGGTGTTTTTATGGATCCAAGAAACGGTCCTTAACTGATTCAACAGGTCCGTCAACCAAACTGATGCTTTCTTGCAGGCCACCGGGCGGTGTGACTCAAGGCCACATGTCCAACAGAAGGTGTGTCCACACAAACAGACCACACCGAAATCAACTTCATAGGTATCATCCTTAAGCAGTATGGCGTATTCACAACCCGGTGCAGGACACCATTGGATGGTTGCCTTACGGCACTCCATGAAGGATTCGAGAAGCCATCGCTCGTACATCTCCTTCACTGTGTCAGTCAGTTTCTCGATGGTATCAGGTCCAACAGAGGCGAGACAGCCTTGGCTAAGGCAAGAGATGATGAGTCCTGTCTCTTCCTTGTTCTTCAACATAACATCGCTGAGATATTCACTCCAGCAAGTTGTTGAAAACTTGTGTGAGCAAAAGGGCGTGGAGACTAAGTAATCTCCATCACCATCAGGAAGGGTCGTCGTTTCACGACCTGCAGAAGAAGAGTTGGAGATCGGAACTCGAGCCAGCCCTAACTCAGCCAGAAACTTATCCTTGTTGTCAACAAGAAGATCTGAAGCCTTGAACGAGTTCCAACGGAGACGGAGTAGGATCACGGTTGCATCAGACTTTGACACCGAGAAGACTTCCGAGATCAGCTTGATTTCTGCCATCATCTTCTCACGAACTTCGGTTTTCTCGAGAACAGAGTACTTCTGACCATCGGCTTCCATTGCTGCAGAGAAATCATAAAAATTAAAGACATAATTTTAAACTTAAGAGTTACCGAAAGAAGATATTTTGTTAAATCGATAAAGGTGATTTTGTAGTTGCTAACTAACCTGCGGATTGAACGGGATGGAGTAAGGTTTATGGTAGTTTGGGGATCAAGGTAACACAAATCAACTCAAAAGAAAGGGAGGATAAGGATTGGAATTGAAAGAAACACTGATGATGAGTATATGAGACTACAAGCTAGCAAGAAGTATTTATATACAAAACTGGAAAAGTTGTTGACTCACAAATTAAAATTACTGTATATTTAGCAAATTTTAGTAATCAAATTTATCATTAATTTCTGTTTTTTTGTTAATCAATTTACATTGTCTTTACTTTGAATTAAGAACTTTTAAAAGTTTAATTTGGGAAATAAATCTAAAATAATTTAATCCGGTCAAACTATTTTTCATTCTCTCGACGTGTGTCAGGCGTCCGAGAATCTTTCTTTATTAATAGATAAGAAAGTTTGATATGTGGTCAAAACGGAATAAAAATTTACAGCTAATATTTGAAGTCACACTAAGAGAAAGATATCACGGGTTTATAACTATAACTAGAATATGATCCGTGCTTGAGCAAGAGTTGATATTCGTATTGTATTTTTTAATATATAAATAAATATAGCATGTATATTGTTATAAGTTCTAAATTGTTATTTTACTATATGTCATGAAAATATATTTATGTATGTCAGATTTGCTATAACTGATTATTATCTTGTTAATTCGGTGGATATATCCAGATTTTTTAAATATTATTATAAATATTTTTTTACCTTGTTATATTTGTTAATATTGTGGAAAACATATGAGATTTTTTAGATGATTAGGTATAAGAAATAATTTGTTAAGAAACTTGTTGAGATGTGCACCCATTTATAAGAAAATGATGTCTATATATCTATAATATTACAAATTATAACTTTAAATTGTGTTATTTATTAAAATGGTTAGATTTTATTACGTAAATAGTACAAATAGAATGTTATTATATTGACTAGTGGATAATTATGTCTATTTTAGAAACTTTAAAGTAACCAAATTTTTTTTTTAGATTTATATCAAATAAACGCAATTATAGTTATAAACAAATCATCCTTTTGTTTATGGTTGTGTGTATATGAATCTTATTAAAAAAAACCAGTCGCACTTCTGCCCACACCCTATGGGAACTAAAATATGTTTAAAAATCTTGACTTAACAAATTGTTTTTTTTTATTAATATGAAATTATACATTATCATTATCTTTAATCGATAAACAAAAATTAATGTGGTAAATTACTGATACTGTTAAAGATAACGGTAAAACGTAGGTTTGAAACTAACATAATGTTTACGGAAAAAATAAGGATATCAATATGAATAATACTAGCATTTATTAAAGAAACTATAAGATGCATTAGTGTATGGACAATTGTTGGGTTCACTGCTAAGGTGAACCCTTTTGTTCACTTCTCCTTATGTTACTCAATGAGAATCTGACATGTCATAATATATTTAAGAATCTATTTATTCACCTCCTTATAAAATAAGGAAACAAAATCTATACATTATTATAAAATTAAAAACTTAAACCGCTTATTTATAAACCCAAACCGATATATAATTTCATTCTAATTGTAAAATCTAAACCCTAACCATCTCATTTGTAAACCCAAACCGAAATATAATTTCATTCCAATTGTAAAATCTAAACCCTAACCATCTCATTTGTAAACCCAAACCGACATATAATTTCGTTTTAATTGTAAAATCTAAACCCTAACCACTTCATTTGTAAACCCAAACCGACATATAATTTCGTTTTAATTGTAAAATCTAAACCCTAACCACTTCATTTGTAAACCCAAGCCGACATATAATTTTGTTTGAATTGTAAAATCTAAACCCTAATCATCTTATTTGTAAACCCAAACCGATAAATTATTTCATTCTAATTGTAAAATCTAAACCAAGCCAATATTTAACTTTCCTTAAAAAAAAATTATACATAATTTGTTTTCCTAATATGTATTGCTTTTTAATTTAATTTTGATTTATTTTTTTAAATAAGATAATATATAGAATATTCTAATTGGCTGATTAGGAAAAAGTGAACAAGAAGGTTCACCATAGGAGATTAACCGTCTAAACAATTAATCTTGTGTACTGTGTATGAACATATCCCCTATATATTAATAGAGAAACATTTTCTTGAAAAAGCTGATGTGTCGTCGCCAGAGAGCTCGAGACACATTTAGCAAAAAAACCCTTAAATTTTCTACTTAATTACATTAACATGCCACTATATTTATTAAAAAAAAAACAATTAACTGAATAATAATTAGATATGTCATCAATTATCACACAAATTTAAATATCACACATTAAAACTAATTAAATAATTACATACTATTTTAAGTTAAAATTTCACTAAAATTTACTTACAAATATACAAGTCAAAGTTATATTATTTTTAAGAAATAAATATAAAATATTGATTTTCCTAAAATCAATATAAAATATTGATTTCTTAAAATCAAAAGTAAAATATTCTTAAAAGGCTATAAAAACAGATAAAGTTAATTAAAAAAAAAGAACATATAACTTATTAACAAAATCATATAAAAATGTTATTTTTTATGTTAGTATTATTACCATAATAATTTAAATAACAAGCTTTCAATAGTTATTATAATTGATTATAAAAAGAAATATATTATTATCTCCAACTTATTAAAGGAAATTTAATTCCCAATAAATATAGATTTATATATATTCATAAATAAATATAAAAATGACAACAAATTAGGGGATATCATGATGTGTGATTATTTATAAATATCTAAGTATGTAAACTAATTAATCTCAACATTTAGTGTGATTATATATACATTAAAAAATGGAAATATTGATAACCAGATAGGAATATACGTTATAATTGTACATTAATCTATGTGCTATTAAAAAAGAATGAGACAATAACCCTTATCATTATAAATAAACTTAGTACCCAAGAAAATCATAATATATTTAAAATGAGTGATTATTAGATTATGAAAAATTGTTATAGTTATTCGATTAACCATAAATATAAAAATTTAATTTTTAAAACACACAAAAATATACATTTCCATAAATTGTAACATTTTATAAATATTTTTTTTTACCATGTTCACATAATTCACGGGTGAAATGTATTACTAAACGAATACATTGATTTTGAAATTTCATTATTTTTTCATAATGATTTTTTTGGTAATAGTGTAATCCGTTATTTTTAGAAAATATTAACAAACCGACTAACTCAAGATATTTAAATAGCCTAATCACAAATATTAAATCAATAAATTAGATTATCTTCAAAAAATTTAGTTTAGAATCCGATTGTTACTAACATATAATAAAATTAATTAATTAAACTACCACGTAATTTATTATATGTTGTTAATGTTACATAAGAAACATGCAAAATTGTTATGATTACAAAATAAAACATAAAATATATGAATTTGATTTTTAAACCACACAAAAGACATTTTGCAATAAATAGTAACATTTTATCAATATTTTCTCTTTCACATTTAAAGATTTTACGGGTGAAACATATTTTTTACACGAAAAACGCAGTTTTGAATAAATAAATAAAAAACTTTAGTTACATATTATATTTGACACAAACAAATATTGGTTCTAAAATAATAATTTTACTTATAGTAATTTTCTTTAAATCAATTATTGTTACCTAGTATATTGTTACAACCACTCTTTCACATAGGACTATAACAAGTGATTGACAAAGTATTTTCCAATAAAGGATACAAAGTGACAAATTTGTCTTTCATACAACAGCGATTTAATCTCCAGAGCAAGAACAAACAGGGAGATCACGAACCAGATAACACCTTGGTTAGATTGCTCTGAAGTAAAGCAATTGAATCAACAGCAGATTTAGCAAACCAACTAATACCGACCTTAAACCGGTGTTCATCAGTTGGTAGTCTAATCAAATACGCCAGTTTTCTTGCTGCGTGACCAATTGGACCTTCGAGTGTAAGCCCTTCAATGAAACTTGGCGAAATAGCAGCATCATATCTTCCAAGAGTCATCATCTCACCTAGGTTCTGAAACCTGAAAAGAGATTTAACAGAGCTTTAAAGTTCTGTTTTCAGATACACAGACCAATAAAAAGTCTATTAGTTTTACCTGAATGGTAATAAAGGTCGGTTATTTATGGCTGCCCATATATTCCAGCCGGTAAAGTCTGCTTCTTGAAAAGCAACCTGAAATGTTTTGATGTCACTCTGATTCAGTTTCTAAAGCATGAATGTGATAGAATTGTGGGTTGTTTATAGTTTTTTTTCCTCACCTGAGCTGTTGTGGGAAGAAGCTTTCCATTCGAGTCTCTTAAAGAAGAAGAATCACCTAATGCAAAGATCCGTGGATGTCCTTTGACACGGAGTGTCTCGTCTGTTTCCGCTTGTCCTCTAGCATTCAGAGGAAGGACATTGGGACCCGAGGGTTCTAGTTTGGTAAGCAAAGGCTTAGCACCGACTGTCCATAACACTATATCCGCTTCAATAGTTTGACTCTCTAATCCTCTTTCTGCAGGCTGAAGCTCTAACAAATATCCTTCATCTTCTTCTGAGTCGCTTGCTCTCTTTATGGATTTAACAAGATATCCCAAGAGTAACTGAACTTTTCTCGACATAAGGACCTAACAACAATCCAAAAGGATACTATTACCATCTTTTTACTCTGTCTAGTTAATGGAGGATGCAATTGCAATGAAAGTGTACCTTCATAGCGGCCTCCCTGTTCCCATTAGGGGCTGATGTTAGTATATTCTTTGATACATTTATGGACTGCACTATTCCACGATCTTGCAGTCTCTCTGATATGGTAGCAGCCAACTCTACTCCTGCATAACCACAGCCAACAACAGCTACTTTTATCGCAGAGCCGTCTTTAAAATTCTTCCTCTCCAATTTACTCAGCTTTTCGTTAAGCTTCTGCAATAGCATAATGACAGTCACGATTTAGTCAAAAAAGAGTGTACAATTCAGTTTAACCAATCTGAACCAAAGCAAAAACCATATCAACCCGACAAAATCAGTTTCTATATTTCATAAACCAAAAAATCTGAAGTACTCCTAACTCTTACAATAGCATCTTCAAGAGTGTAGAATGGGAAAGCTAACTCCATTGCGCCGGGAACAACATCGAGTTTAGATTCAGCGCCAAGAGCAAGAACCAACCTGGCTGTAGAAAAGAAAGATAATGAGTACAAATCTCTGAGTAAGTGCATCGTTTTATTGCATCACACACAATTAGAGTTTGGAGACAAGAGAGATAAAGATAGATTGCTTGAGTTGATGGGGATTGTGTAAAACATAGTACCAATCGTATTCAATTTTAAAACCGCTTTCGAGCAAGACGGTTCCTCCAGTAATGAAACTTTCAGACCCATTCACTCCTACATGGTCACAAGGAAGCAATGTTTTAACTCTATCTCGGAGAAATTTGATCCCAGTGTTCGTAAGCAAATCCGAGAAACGGGGAGCAATCTCCCACACATCAACTTCTGCAGATCAAAAGAGCTGGACACTGAATCAACACACACAAAACACAAAAGTATCAAAGATTAGTCGAGCATAAAGAATGTAAACTTTACCTCCAGAGAGAAGTTCATACAACATCGGCTTGAACACAAAACGCTCAGATTGGTCAACCAAAACCACCTGATATAATAGAAAAACATTACAATGTATTCAAAACAAGAACACTATGCAACAGATTGCTTCAAGTAGCATAAACATTACCTGAGGTTTTTTGTCATCAGGCCACACAAGCGATTCTAATCTCAAAGCTGTATACAATCCTCCAAACCCGCCACCTAAGATGCACACTCTTGGCCTCTGTAAAGAGAGAGAGCTTTTACATTCATTAATTTGTAGAATCTCCGAAATTGAAACATAGAAATCTCATACATCGTTCTAGAGAGGTACGAACCTTGTTATCAGGCCATGCGTAAGTCCTTGGAGCTGTTTCATTCTCAGAAACCTCTGTGTTACCACTGTTGTTTGTCACCGCTCTCGACAGATGTAACCTAGAGGGGTTTCTGGTTGAGTTCCAACGAGAAGAGAGATTGAATCCAGAAGTTATCGAAGCTAAAGAGGCTTTAGTAGTTAGTCTATTTGCCCCATCTGAAACACATTTAAGAAAATAACACCAAAAGTTTCAATCTTTCATCTTTAGACTAGAGAAGTAGAATTTGAAACTAATATAAGCAAAGATAAATCTTTTATTTTGATTCCACACAGAGATCATCAAATCGAACCATCTTGATACTAATCAAGCTATTAAAAGTTTTACACTTTGATCTAAATTTTCTAATTGACCACCAATCAGGAAATGGATTCGATAATTCAGAGTAGAACAGAGAGACAAAGAAGGAATATAACCAAACTGAGTTGAGGAGAAGAAGAACGTACAACAGGAGAAGGGTAGGAGACAAGATACGGAGGAGAGAACAGCCATTGATTGGTGACAAAATTTATATCGCCGGAAGGTGTGCCGGAGATGGAAAGTAATCTGAGGCTTCTCGTTTTCTTATGGATGTTTTGGGTTCCACGCTCTCCCCAATTTGTACAATTGTTAGTTAGGTGTGACTGTGACGATTATAAAAGAAGAAAACGCTCCTACCGCCAAAATTACGCGGTTGAAACTAGCGTTATAAACTTGCGATTATCAAAAAATGCGATTCGGTTAAAATATATATACACCGCGGTAAAATATCACAAAAATGAAGATGTAGTCAAAATATTTCATAATTCTGTTATTCAACAACTATATTGTAAATAAATAAATAAAAACATTATGTACCAAATTTTGATTTTTTGACCCACTAGTCATAATTATTTTCGTTTACCTACTGGTTTAACTAATCCTTACCGCTTTATACGCTTTTCTCTAGTCAACAGTAACATGACTACGTATTTGAGTTCTTGTGATATGTCAAATTCTAGAGGTTTTGCAAAGGTCTATGATGAATTTGAAAGATCACATTCCCAAGGATGGAGTACTAAATTATTCGCTTTGCTTCTTTAACCTGTTTGAGTGGGAATCTGAACAGTTTTTTTTTTTTTATGTATACAAAAAAATGAGAATAACTACACAAAGAAAGAGAACAATCTACACTTTTCAGGATATGAATGGTTGGTGTTAGTGGCAGCAAAAAGAAGAGAAACTAAATCACTTTTACATCTGTTACAAACCAAAAGAAAAAGTAAAATAGATTGGAAAAGCCAAATAAAATAAAAAAGAAAGAAAGAAAAAAAAAACAGTCGAACGGAAAAAAGGAAAAAACAAAAAATCTGAAACGGAAGCTCCCTTGTACAGACAAAGATGAGATTTATATCTTTCCTTTGATAAATCCCAATACCTAATTTCACAAATTCCCTTACTTTTAGGCCGCCGAGATTGATAGCTAGATTACGCATTGAGTTCTTTTTTCTTGGAAGAGCCCTTGATTCTCTCGCTTCTTCTTACTATTTTTCTGTTCTGTATCATCATCCATCGATCTCTATCCAGATTCTCCGGAGGTAATAGCTACTTTATTAGTATTGATTCTTGCAAAACTCGAAAGCTTGTGTTTTGATCTTGTTACTTGCAATTACACATCTTTTTAATTATTACCCTTTTTGCTTTTTGTTCTGTAATTCTGTATAAAGTTAAGAGATCACTAATGTTTTGAGGAGGCAGTGTGTATATAACTCATGAAGGAGAGTAACCCTCTATGAAAGTGACGATTTTTATTGGTCTTAATCAGTTTTTAAATATCTTTAATTTCTTTATTCATCAGTGGGAGTTTGGTGGAAATCCTTGTTTGAAGCTTTTTTTTTAGTATTATAGAGTTAATGGTGTCTTCTTCTTATTCATTATTGATATCTTTTCTGTTACAATCTACATATTAAAAAAATCAATCTTTTTGATTTGCAGACATCTTTTCTATGTGATGTCTTTTTTTAGTAGTGGTTCTTCTCATGATCTTCTGATAGGTTGGTTTGATCTTACTAATATATTATTGTTGCTACGTCGTATTCGCCTCTTGTTAGACGTTTCTTCTCACTTGTGTGGTACAGACAAAACTTCTTGATGCTTCTTTAAGCTTGTTTCCATTTTTATTTTGTCTGTGTTTTGCTTCCTGTCATGTTTCTTGATTCTCCTTTGTGTTCTTGTCTTTACATATGTTTTCAGTTTGTTGTATAATCTCAATACCTGTTTCGAGATTATGCTAAATCTGGCGGTTTTGTGTATTTTCTCAACTGCAGGAGCTTTGTGTCTTCTCGTATAGATGCTGTGAAGGTCCTCTGTTAGATGAGAAAACTTGTTCTTGAGTTGTCAAAAGGTATTTTCTTCTATGTCTGCGGAGTATAATTCTTTACAAGGAGGTGGGCTGTAAAGGAGCTTGATTTTGGAGTTATGGTTTTATTGGTGTTTTGAAGAAATCTCAATTCTTTGGTTGCTTTTGGATTTGATGGGTAAAGAGAATCAGTTGGAGACTAATAATTGTGGAGTCAGTGATCACGGTTCTCCACCTATCAAGAACGAAGAACATGAGGCACCACGTTACAGTTCTGACAAAGACACTGGTTTACCAACTTGCCGTGTGTGCCAATGTTCAGAATCCGATAGAAGAGGAGACGCTGCTTTAGGGTTTTTGGGTATCACTCCTCCTGTTACAGATCCTTGTAAAAGCAATGCGGGTGAAGAAACCGTTGTTGATCAGAAAAGCTCAGTTGCCAAATCTAGTGGATTCATAGAACTGATAAGTCCTGATGGAGAAGTTTTCGTTTGCTCTAACGATGATATTGAAATGGGTGCGTGGCAGCATCGAGATACGTTGCTAGAACTCGGATGTTCTTGCAAAAACGATCTTGCTTTGGTACACTACGCTTGTGCATTGAAATGGTTCGTCAACCACGGATCAACTGTTTGTGAGATATGCGGTAAAACCGCAGAGAATATAAGAACAGTTGATTTCAACAAAGTGGTTATCTCCTTGAAAGATTACGCAGCGCTTAGAGAAAGAACAGCAGATGGAGATCCGAATCCTGTAGCGGTTAACAACAACACGAGTTCTTCAGGGATTGATCCTGATGCAGTTGCAGCCATTCGAAGGCAACGGCTTAGTGAGATTTCATTATGGTTTGGTCCTCATTGTTCAAACAACAACAATAGTAGTAATTCTGCTGCTGCAGGGGCGGGTTCTTCTCAGGTTACATCTGAACAACCTTTGGGTGTAGTAAACTTTGATATCTTGCCTATGGAAAGCCGTGCGACTAAATGGGCGGTTGAAGGTACCGGAATACTACTCGCTACTGGATTACTCACAGTTACTTTGGCTTGGCTCATTGCTCCTCGTGTTGGAAAGGTACTGATCACACTTTGATTTGTCCCATATAATCCTCTGTTTAGAATGTTAAAAGGCTAATAGGATGATATTTTTAAAACCTTTTGCACAGAGAACTGCAAAGAGTGGACTGCACATACTTCTTGGTGGTCTCTGTGCTTTAACAGTAGTCATCTTCTTCAGATTCGTAAGTGAAAGTTTCATTTTCATTTTTGTTCCTGGACATCTGTGATGATGAATGAGAAAACTAACTTGAAAACTTGTGTTACAACTAACAGGTCGTGCTGACAAGAATCAGGTACGGACCAGCACGTTACTGGGCAATTTTGTTCGTCTTCTGGTTTCTTGTGTTTGGCATTTGGGCTTCACGTTCACACGCTTCTCACTCTTCCACATGATAAATGCTTCATCATCCTTATCCTCGTGTTACTTGCTACTCTTTTTAGGTCTCTGTCAATATCATTTACGTTATTCTCTTTTGGACACAAAATGTACAATTAGTTACTCTTATCAAAAAGACTA
The DNA here is from genome assembly GCA_024034495.1 of Camelina laxa. NCBI lineage: Eukaryota > Viridiplantae > Streptophyta > Magnoliopsida > Brassicales > Brassicaceae > Camelina > Camelina laxa. Next base: position 3,284,550 of record CM043881.1, read on the forward strand.
AAAAAAGAAAGAAGAAAGCAAAATGAATGAGGATACATTTTAGCAAATTTTTATTTTGGTGTGGTTGTGTTTGCACATGTACTTTTCAAAGTATGTTTAATTAACAGAAGGAAAAAAAACACTACAAATACTGTGTTCTACTTTGAAGATTAACTAGATAACTAACAAACACAATTATTTGTGTTTGGAACTGTTAGATTAGACCCTTTGTCAAAGGTTTGAGCATTTGTTGGATAGCAAAAGAAAGAGTGGCCGATATAGAGTCGTTAGTCAGTGTATAAGGTAAAGGCGCGTTAAATTGGAACTTAGCTGGGTGAGTTGAGTCCGATGCTCCTCCATCCATTCTATTTCTGTATCTATAAATCTATAAATACCATTTCATGCAATTCATGTAACAAAGACACTCAGTTAGAAATGGGTAAAGAGATATCATATGTAATTGTTCTTCTTCTATCTTTGCTTCTATGTCTTTCTTCTCGAGTTGGTGTCGCCGAGGCCAAACGCTACCCCCACCCACGTTAGTATTTAACATCTCTACTCTACGCATAACTTGAACTGGTGATCAATTGTTTAAAGCTGTAATATACGTTGTTATAGAAAGAAACGTGTTTCAACTTTCAACAATACCCTCGAATGTTTGCGTTACTACCGAATGAACACAATCTTAAACCTCGTAAAGCAATAATATAGTAAATCAAAACATAGAAAATTGTATGCTAATGGGAATCTTCTGTTATATTTATATACTTTTTCCACACATGGACATCACTTACATAGTCCTAACCTTCTTTTTTTTTTTTTTTTCCTAGTTACTGCTACGAATTCAGATCCTCGATGCGCCAGTGAATTTCCCGCAAGTCCACCATCGAGTAAATTTCTTAACCGAAATTTAAAGCCAAATTATTGGGGTGTTACTAACTTCTTCAAAGTTCACGCGCCGATACGGGTTAGAGGAACACCGCACTCTACTTCACCCAAAGGAAAAGGCCCGTAAGAGAAGAGAGTCTCAATGAGTGATAGAGAGTGGATGAAACAAATACATTAAAGGATATATCATCACCAAAGACTATTATTGTTGTGTAATCGTTACAAGTCATTTACATATGAACTTTGCTTATATTGTAAATTTTACGTGGATATGAAACGTAGAATTAAATAATTATGTTTGTAAACTTTTCAATAAAAGATATTTCGTGTACAGCACGAATTCTTAATACAAGTATAGTCTATTCAATGTTGTCAAATCTTTCAAATTTATATTTTAGTTACAGTACATGCCTGGAAAGATCAGTATTATCCGTAGAGGAGCGTTCATGAAATCCAATTGAGGTAGTCTCAGCTCTCTCACTATACACGACCCGTTTCCTTCTCTGTTCATGATCCGACCCGTATACACTTTCCTAAACAGATACACCGATCCCCCGCCGGCGTTGCTACTAGTAGATTCCTCCGGCGGCGGATGATTCTCTTTCGTCTTGTAAATTGACCATCCGTTTGAAGCCAATGCGTTCGAGAAACTCTCCATCGATCCGATTCGTTTGTTAGCGATTCTCGAGAAGAGAGAAACAGAGCAGAAGACGAGTTTGAAGAGACCGTTGGAGAGGGAGACGAAGGATCGGAGGTGAGAGAGTGATTGAGGCGGAGAGAGATGGAAATGAGAGCATCATGGCGTCGTTCGGAAGTGCTACTGCTTGTTGCTTGTTTTATCCCAAGAGCTACTGCAGCAAGTGAGGTGAGATCATGGCAAGAAACCTCTGTGATGAAAAACCAAAGAAAAAATAGCAGGCCTTATGAGAAAGTGAGCAGGGGAAACTTAAGCAACACAGGACAAATAACGAATCTTCACACCAGAAACCATACATGGTCATGAGCTTTAGCAAGTCATCATCATCATCTCCACTGATGCCTTTGTTTGCTAGTCCTGAGAAAATATGACAATCCTTGAGGCTGATGCAACAAAAAAAAAAAATTATGCATACCAAAAGTTAGCTAATGACAAGAGATAAAGGAATAACCAGGTATATATAACCATGTCTCATGACTGCAAAACTTACCCCCTCCATATCGCTGCTTGTTGTAATCCTTGCTGTTAGAAGTAATTCCAAAATATCTCACCAACCTGAGCGAAAAAAAAAAATTAAAGAAAACCATTAGAAACCAAGCATTCGCATACGAAAAAACAGCAACACACAAGAAGGAGAGACTAATCTAGGTCTTACTCTTCAACGTGAAGATGTTTGTAGTCACTGACAGCAGCTGCAGAGGAGAAGCAAGCATCAGAACAATACAATATTAAAAATTATGATATACTAAGTGAAAAATTACCTGTGACAACAACAATCACATACCTCTATTTTTTTTTCTGTGCTACTGCAGCAACCATCAACAAAGTGAGATCATGCATGGCAAGCATCAGAAAGAAACCCCTGCGATGAAAAGAAGAAAACCAACACGCCATATGAGAGAGTGAGCAGGGAAAACTTAAGCAAAACAGGACATTAAACAAGGGTGCTCTTCAAACGCTTAGCCAACAAGCTTCGATATGACTTTTAACACATCACCTAACCGGGTCATGCGGTTTTGTATTTACATTTTTCTTACACAAACTAATCCCACTCCCCTTCTCATCATCCAAACAGTAGCCGGAAAAGCAAAAAGCTCATAAACAAAAAAAAGCAAGGTTTTGTCCCAAAAGATAAAACATTCATACATCACTTTCTTGTTTCTTTCTTAGCTTCCTTGTTCGTCCAGACTACTTGCTCCAGAGAACTAGAGAGCTTCTTATAGAACTGCAAACACACCTTGTGAATTAGAGATAAAATATACTATAGGGTTTTTTTGGTTTTTGTCTATGGATTATGGGCGGCTAAAGTTTTAACAGAGGAGAAAGGATAACAATAACATATAATCATTGAACTTCTATGATTATGGTAAACTGACACTTGAAATTAATCATAGGATGCAAAGCATGGCCATGAGAGATAACATAAAATAAGAGAGAAGAGCAGTCAGCTTATGGTTTGTTGGCTAACGTTTTAACAAAAACAAATAAAAGAGGAGGAGGAGGGGAGCTACTATTTGTGTTTTTTCAACCAATCAGATCACATTATTTCATCCCCAGCCGCACAAAATGAGAGCATTTTCCCTATGCTAATACCCACCAAATCATGTCTTTAAGAATCGACGCACCTATTTCCAATTTTGGCACCGCGTGACTTTACTTTTTTTTTTCTTTTCTCAAAACCTCGTTATTAATTTAATTCTAATGTAAAGACACAACAAAACAAAAGCATAAAACTAGTCCTGGTTTATACGGATTTTTCGGTTTTCGGTTTTATTTTGATTTTTAAAAATGTTACCGAGCTTAACCGAAATAAAATTCAGTTCGGTTATTTCGAATTTCGGTTAAATTTCGGTTTTGAGGATTAAAACCGAAATAACCGATTTTTGTTTTGTTTTGTAAAATTCCGACTACTTTTGTAAAAAACACCTGATTTTAGGGTTAAAACTCTGGTTAGCTCATCAAACCGGCTACTTAACTCTCCCTATGATGATATAAGTCGAAACAAAACTTATATGAAGACTAACCTTGTGGAATTCGAGGGTGTCTCCTTTCGATTTCGATACTTGGCGCTACTTGGAATATCTGCTTGTCACACACCATACAAACACTCTGGATCAGATCAGATCAGATCAGAAACTGATAAACCATGATCACCATAACTAAGCAAGAGAAGAAAGTCTAAAGGAATACGAGGAGGAAGTTGAAGAAACAAATTTATATGGAAACGTACTAGAAGAGTCAAAAACTTTATTGGCTGTGTAATTGTTACAAGTCATTCACATATGGACTTGCTTTAGAATATAAATCTACTATTATGAACTTCCAAGTATAGTCTATTTCAATGTTATTGTCAAATCGTTCAAATTTGTATTTTAGTTACATATATATATGCCTAAAAAAGATCAGATTTTTGTCAATGAGAGATGATTACATTGAAGAAACAAAAACAATTACCAAATTTATGCAAGGAAGAAGATGTCATCAGTCATCAACATCAAATACTGTAGAATTCGTAGAGGAGCGTTCCTGAAATCCAATTGTGGTAGTCTCAGCTCTCTTACTCTCCACGACCCGTTTCCTTCTCGGTTCATGATCCGACCCGTATACACTTTCCTAAACAGATACACCGATCCCCCGCCGGTATTGCTACTACTAGTAGATTCCTCCGGCGACGGACGATGATTCTCTTTCGTCTTGTAAATCGACCATCCGTTTGAAGCCAATGCGTTCGAGAAACTCTCCATCGATCCGATTCGTTTGTTAGCGATTCTCGAGAAGAGAGAAACAGAGCAGCAGTCCCAATTGCTAACGGATCTGGATGACGACGCAGAAGAGGAAGAAGATGTTTCCACGGCGGAGGAGAAGACGAGTTTGAAGAGACCATTGGAGAGGGAGACGAAGGATCGGAGGTGAGAGAGTGATGAGGCGGAGAGAGACGGGAATGAGAGCATAACGGCGTCGTTCGGAAGTGACCACGAGAGAGTCGACGACAGCGACGCCGACGAGGACCACGTAGAAGGTTGCGAAGAAGAAGAGAAAGGAGACGGCGACGGCGATTTCGATTCACGCGGCGGGAATGAGAAGATGATGTGAGAGAGCGATGGTGTTGGGTACAAATCCATACCTAGATCTCTTGCTATTGTGGCTAATCGGTAAGTGTCTGAGATCAATTCTCGCGTTGGAACGAAGTAGAGCAATGGAGTTTTCGAATTTCTCGTGTTGTTCTTCTTCTCGGATCTCGATCTCGATCGGGTTTTTGATTGCTTGTAGGAGCTTAGGATTTGCCGGATACTGGTTTCTCCTTCTTCTTCTTCTTCTTCTTTACCGTCGTTTGTATCACCGGAATTATGAGTGAGATTGAGAGTCTCGTGGAGGAGAAGAGATCGAGCAAGCTTTAATGGAAGCATTTTTCTGGTTTCTGTGATCTTCACGCCCTCTTCGTCTTCTTCGTTCGTTCTTTTTATTTCCTCTTTAGGGTAGCTTTTACCGGAAACCAAACGCAACCGGTCGGTTTAAATCAAATAAAATACTTGATTTGGATCTCGATTGGTTTAATTCGGTCTAATTTGATATAAATGGATTTGAATGAAGAAGGTGGCTCGTGTGAAGAAGCCATATCTGAGTTTATTAAGTCCAAGTACAAGAACTTGCCATTTGCTCACACGAGTTTGCTCAGTCATCATTTAGCCAAGCTTGTGGAGAAAAGAGAGATACTTTGTGACTGCAACAACTACTGTTACTCTCTCCCCGGAGAGAAGAATAATACTGTTGTGTCCACAGATGCTGGAAGAACGAGCGCTGTGATAACAGTAAGAAGTAATGATCAGCGTGCCGGCAATGAGGTTATGACTCTCAAAAGCGAGGAAGAATGTGTTGAAATTTTGAAGTCTGTGGATCATAAGGTTGATTTAGTGGAAGAACAGAGTTTGACTGACTCCCGGACCAGCCTCCAACGTGAAGCATTTTGTGCCGTTAACGTCATTGAAGTAAGGCACACAGAAGATAATGGAGTCAAAGCAGGTTTAAGGGATTCGACTGTTGAAACTCCTAGGAAAGAGGGAGTTGCTGGAGAACCAGAAGTGGCTCTTGAAAATAGCGAGACTGAAGGTAAGATTGAAGCAAACTGTGAAGAAGGTGGATTATATGAACTAGTTGTTGGGAAAAATGATGTGTTGATAGAAGAGTCGGGTGAAGAAGGAATGGAAACAAGCTCAAAACAGATGAAAGCAAAACTGTGCAGGATATCTAACACGATGAAAGAAGCATGTGTGGAAGTGAAGAGTGAAGCATATAAAAAACTTTGGGAGTGCCAAACCGAAGCATGCAACAATATCATTGCCCTAGAGTAAGCTCCGATCCCTTTTTGCCTGCTTTTCTACCCATCTTTGAATTAGCATAAAGATTTTCATGTTTCTCTTTTGGGGTTGGAAAAATACGGAACTGCTGAAACAGTGCAGAGAGAATGACCAGCAGAACAGAGATGTTTCAGAAATTAACGATGATTCTTGTTTGCCTCTATCAATGGTGAGGTCGAAAATCCCTGTTACTTCATGTCACAGATGTGTTTTTGAGCTGATGAAAAACTAGTTCTGAGCTCTTTCTGTTGTCGCATTTTCTATATCTACAGGAAAGCTGCAGAGAACTCTGGAAGGTTGCCCAAAAGATACAAAACCAGCTATCTGATCTCATCGATTCCCCTGATGAAACCGTGGTTCCATATTCTGAATATCCAGGAGGTGAGATCGAAGGAATAAGCAAAGGAGTGTGCAAAGAGGATCCCAAGATGAAAACTCCATGTGGGTTAATGGATCTGGAAAAACCTCCAAACAGCTTGAACAGAAGGAAAGAGATCATTCTTCACAAAAGAAACCACAGGTGAAGAAAACGAGAATGAAAAGACTCCGAGACATAGGAACAACAGCAGTAAGGAAATCTCCTCGCTTGAGATTATGAACCTCAAAACTTTCTTGTAAAGGTTAGGTTACATCTTTTATATCAGTATCTACATAAGTGCAAAGATCTTGAAGAATTTGAATATTTTCATATAAATTTGTCATGAAAGAACAAGAATTTGCCTACTAATGAGACATGGATGCTAACACCTATAAACATTCTACAATCTTTTCTTCCACTACTAACAACCAGGGATGAGTTGAGATGAGACTCTTCTCTCTGGCATATCAGAACAGTACAGGCAAACAAGTTATAGTCTCTTCAACCCTGTGGAGTAAAACTCCAATTCAAGAATGGTTTCTGCTCAGGTGGATCCTGGAAGGGAGTAAAATAATCAGGCTGATACAAGAACTGGGGAACAAAAGCGTCAGGCTGCAACAACTCCATGGAACCAGCAAACACGTTAGTATCAAAAGCCTCCAAAGCATCTTCAAGCTCTCCCCATTTAGGCTCGCTCTGAACCTCCCGAACATCAGGTGACACCACGCGACCGTGACCACCACCAGAGCTGCTGGAATCATCCTCTTGCAATGTCGGGTAAGTCGTCGAGTCGGATGTATCAAAAGGAGATGATGATTGATCAGCCATTGTCGTGGTCCTTGGTTTCTCATCAGCAGGGAGATACTTCTCCATAGTTCCTTTCTTGTTGTATATTCGACATAAAACCCAATCATCAAGCTGTTGTGTAACGAAAACAAAGTTAATACCGAATCTCTAAAGAAGATTGAAACATAGATAAAGCTAAGAAAGAAGAAGAAGAGAAAACATACTCGTAGGTTGTTCTTTTTGTGAAGAGAAGCTGATCTATCGACATTAGCGAGACGATACTCGTGCATGATCCAATTGGTCTTAATCCCTTTAGGAGCTTTACCAGCGTAAAAAACGAGAGCTTTCTTGATACCCAAAGTCTTGGGTTTACCAATGGGTTTATCAGCTCCGGTAGCTTTCCAATAACCGGTACCAGCAGCCCGGTTAGGACGAGAACCGTTTGGGTATTTCCGATCTCTAGGTGAGAAAAAGTACCACTCTTTCTCTCCGTACAGAGACATCTCTGAAAATAAAGAAGAAGAACAAAATTAACAGGAGCTATGTGGTGAAATGGTTTGGCGATTAAAGATGTAGTAAGTAAGTACCTGGAAGGTCCCAAGGATTGAACTTGTAGAGATCAATCTCAGCGATAACAGGAGCTGAGATCTCCTCCGATGCGCATTTCCGACACAAGTAGAATTTCACAAGCTCTTCGTCGGTTGGATGGAATCGGAATCCAGCCGGCAAGTTAAGCTCCGCCTTCATTCTCTCTCTGTTGCTTACTCTCTTCTTTGGGGTTGGAAAAAATTTCAATTTCAGCTGATGGATCTGAGTTTTGTCTTCTTCTTCTTCTTCCTCTCTCTCTCTCTCTCTCTATGGTTTGCTCAAGATTGTAATCGAGGATATGTGAGTGAGGGGATGAAGGTTTTATAAGGACGAGAATCGCCGAAATTTTTTTTACAACTTATTTAATTAATAAAAAAGAAGATGACACGAGCGGGGGGGGGAGGGGTTATGAAGCACGTGCGGCAAAAAAAAAAAAAAAACGACCGTTTTCTTTTCAACGCTGACCGCAGCCAGCTGGAGATGTATGTACGTGTCGTGAAATAATTGGATGGTCGACTTGTGTAAAACTCTTGTGCTGTTGTCATTGCTTTCGTCACTCGTGGTATAGATATTTGACCGACCCTTTTTTTTAATTATGTGTCAAAACCTTAATAATCACCTGTGTCTCAGTGTATCTTATCGCTTTTGTTCCTTTTACTTACCACTAAGGGTTTTTTTTTTTTGGATTTTTATTTTCTCAGCAGCCATTACTTTTTATTATTGATGATATTGAAATGGAACATAGGAGCTGAAGGATAAGTCAGCATTTCTTGGGGTGGAAGTTGTTTATAATTATGACTTGTGTGTGACTGGATCGTTTTATGAGCTTCTCCCGCACCAGATTAGTTCTCCCAAGTTTGCGTCATGAACGATGACGTCATTTTTAACATTGCAATCGCCAAAATCGTGTAGTAGTCGCCGGAATTTTTTTTTTTTGACTATTTTTCTTCTTTACTCTCTTTTTTATAGACGACTTTATCATTTTTTTTGACTTATTTTATATATTTTTTCTTAAACAGTAAATATTACGAGTAATTTATTAAATTGAGTTTGCAATTAAAGTTTTTGCGGGAGAAATATTTAAAGCTGACCATAAGTTGAGGTTTTCCGGTTATATACATTAAAAAATGTGTTTAAGAGAGAACTATTTAGCGACCACTAGTTTAATCTTTGATGATTAAGTATGAATTGAGCCGCTTTCATTACGGGCCTGATCAATTTAAAAATCATAAGTTTTGATTCGTGATATTGTTTTTAAAAAATGCACATATGAATCTTCTTTCTAATTATAAAAAAACAAAATCTGAAAATGGAAAGTTGAGGTAGGTATGTATGAGGGGAATGACGTGGGCTTGTTCCCCGTTTTATGATCATCACTTACGTTTTCCTATCATATTTTCATATAATTTAAGTGTTTTTCATACTATGTATGTAGTATGATCGATTCAACATAATTGGCAGTATAATGTTTTTATAAGATATGATGGTCGTCTTTTCCTTTTACTATTAAAACTCCTTTAACCGATTAATAATAATGCAAACATGTTTTTGGATCAAACATGACCTTTTGTTTTTGTCAAACAACAAGGATATTTCTTTATTGGTATTAATAATTTAAGTTTATAAAGTCGTATCATTTCATACACATCTTTTAGTTAAATTAATCGTGCATTTACGAATTCTGTGTCCCCTAATTACCTCCCCATTTTATAAGAACACTATTGGATTTTAAAAGCCAAGAGATTTATAATTTGAGAGTTTCGCGTTTATTTTTGTATTTAGAAATCAGATAGCTAGAGCCAACTCAGCCCGAGTGACAGACATTCGCAATTTGTATATAAAAAATCAAGCTATAATACTGTAGTAAAAAGAAAGAAAATTAATATTTGTCGTTTTGGATGAAAACAGTCAAGTCTAAAGATATGCCCACTAATATTTTAAGCCCCCAAAAACAAAAATATAATACCTAAATGCATGATTGTTTTGTTTTGTTTTAAAAAATTTGTTTTTCTATTATGAAAGTCAGATAAACTGAATCCGGACTTGATCTGAATTCAACTTTATATATATTTTTAACACTTGTTTGTTTAAGTCGCTGTGTGAACTGAAAAATAGGAAGCTTCGTGGAGCTTGATGTTATAGCTGCCGAACTTGACCTATGCATATTTTTATGATGGATTTGTTTTTGTCGTATACAGAAATTTTTATTCGAATATGCTTGAGAAGTTTGGATAAGGAGGGGACAAGTTGGGACCTCATTGTCGGAACTTACAACCTATCGTTACCAACAATTAGTATCACATAACATATTTCTCTATTCATATGACTACTTGTCATAGTTGTCTTATGCAATGCTCTCTATATATCTGTGTGTGACAAAAGTCAAAATCATAACTATATAGCATGCGTTTAATTGCAAACCGTGGATTAGTTTATATATATTCTTGATTGGAATGTTTGAGTAATGTTGAAATTAAGTTGGTTGGCTGAATTCGTGTAACCAGCTCACTGTATCTGTAAGAGTGATACGTTATTAAGACAACTTAGCATCTGAAATACTAAGTTGTAAGATAGAGATTAGAGATAAGCTCAAATCTAGGATTGGTCTCTATATAAAGTTTCTCTTGTGAGTGATGCAACTCTTAAGAATTTCTAGTGGCCGTCGAAGCTGGGACGCAGGTGCTCATTCGAGATTTGAAGTCGTTGAAACTCTTGATTCGTGTTCTATTGCATACTCTGTTTCATCCCACAGCGAACATGATTTCCATGGTATTTAATTTCGTATGTGGTTGAGAACATAACGACTGTTAATGTCAAGTATCAAAAGTTCAAATGTTCGAATCCATTGTTTTGCAGCAAAATTTAAATTTGTTGGGCACCCATTTGGCCACTCAAAAAAGCTATGTAACCAAAATAATTTAGACTAAATATCTCCATTTGTGTGACACCTCTGCCGCCATACTCGCATTGAAAACGTCCATCAGTAATTTTAAGTAAGCCTTGACCTGCAAGCCACATGATTGCATAAATTTGCATAAGCTTTCCAATAAGTCCAAGGAAGAAATGAGCTAGGATTTGGAAGTAATAATCCAACAACATATTGCATATGGACCTCTTCACCAGAAGTAAGGAGGTGATGTTCTCAATTTTTACTGACTACTAACCTGGTAACATTCGTAAGAAGAATCCATAGCATTAAGCCTCTGCCTCGCCTTATGACAAAATGTCTACAGAAAACCCTTTAATATATGTACTTGTACTAGTGTCAAGAAATCTGATGCCGCGCTTACCATCAACAACGGTAACACACATACACCACGACCGTTGCTAACAACTAGTGTGGAAGAACCAACAAAAAAAATAGACTATAGATCTCATCGTCATAGACTATAGCAGTTAAACCTTGGAATCCACGTAGCGTACAACAAAAAGAACTGAGAAATCTCCAAAAATATCAGTCATTAACAAAACATTGCTGCAAAACTGAGAATCATCATCAAAGGTACAGAAGAAAGTCTTCAAAATTATTTGAAAATGTAAGGTAACCCACCTTCAGAGAAGTCAACCTACAGAGCTTCAACCACTCTAGCCAACTAAACACTCAAGACCATTACATAGAAAGGTGTCAAAAACAAAAACAAAAACGTTTTATACAAAACTCAAAAGAACATTCAACTTTACCTTGTCTAGCTGGAGATATAGACCAGCCCATAATTCGGAATCTATAGCACATATATATTTACCCTCAGTGAGCAGCATAAGACAATGCAACAAAGCATCAGATCTAAGAAAAAAAACATAGCCTCGTAAAACCATAAACAAGGAAGGGAGGATGGGAAACCGTCAACTGAGAGGTGAGGCAACCCTGTGGAGGTGGAAGCTCACTTTTCTTTGATACCCAATAAACTATAACAGACTTAACAGTCTAAAGTAATTCAAAAATCAACAAAGACACAGCAATCACAAGCCAAAGAAACCTAAAAATCAAACCCCATAACATAAGTAGCTTATAACACTGAACCCACCAGAGATGAAAGCTTCAAATTCATCCCTGTTGGGATAACCATGCAGAAGCTTGAAATTTTCAGTTTTTGCTTCCTCGGCAATCTACACTAGAAATAACAAACATTAAAAAAGCAACCTTACAAACTCATGATGTACAGATACAGGGAAGTGTAGGCAAGCAGGCCGAATCAGAACTTCCACTTTGTAATATTCAAACTCCTATGCAAAATACTGACTTCATCTCCAGCAGAAGTGATTAGCATTAACCACAGAAAATATGCAGACTACAAAATCAGAAAGGCATAAACAAATAAGGGGAAGAAAAATTGATCACATAACGAAGACAGAAAAGACAAAAAAAAACACCATATGAATCTATATAAATGAAGTAATCCATATAAAGAGAATCTACAATCACAAGCATATATAATAAGGATTAGAAGAAGAAAAAACTAGGAATAGATGTAGCACAGAAAAATGGATAAACAAGAAGAGACAGAGCAGTAGCCTGAAATAACTATGATAAAGGCTTAGTAAAAGGTCAGGCCTAAGCAGAAATGCGTGCATAGCTAGGAAGATGAGAAACATTATTGTTGACGGGAAACAACCAATGACAAGTACCAATCTTGTGAAACTATCCACTGTCACCGTCCAAAGCTCAATAAGTGAAACACACTTCAAAATCCAAAAAAGGATGAATCAACAGATTGTGAAAAATCCAGAAATAATACATAGCAGAGATAATAACAAAAAGGAAAGAAATACCAATTGAGATCAATCCAAGGCAACCAGTGAGGAGTAATTCACAAAAATAGAAAGTCAACCACACGACATAGAAATATAAGAATCAAACCACAGGAAAAAAGTAGCTCATGGAACCTGAATCAACCAATTATGGAAGCTCCAATGTAGACTTGAGTAACAAAAACTCCGATGCACAGATACATGGAAACCTAAGAAAGCAGGTCGAAACAGAACCTCTACTTCTTCTATCATCCAAAAAGATAAATGAATTCATATAAATTAGAAAACTAAAAATTTAAATAAAAATTTCTCAAAAAATTTAGAAAAGACAAACATCAGGTAACAGGGAAATTAAAAACAATAAACATAAAACAAAGAGAGATAAGATACAGCCAAAGAGGTAACAGGAAACCACGAGATCAAAGACATCTTTCAATATAAACGGAGACAGAATAGAAGTATATGTATCCTCAATATATACCTATAAAGAAGGGTAGCACTGAACATAAAACCACCGTCACAAGCATGTGAGAGTAGGATCAAACACTAAAAAATAGATGTAGCATGAAAGATAGCACCAACAGAGATAAAGGGGAAGAAATTACCAGTTCGTAACTTGATGCTAATATACTTTGAAACTCCACTATCTGATTACCTATAATACAAGACATGATCTTAGGCTTAAAACTTTAGATGCCAACGTCACTAGGAAGATCAACAGCTTTACTGTTAAACTGAAAGATCCATAAACAAGTCCAAATATTGTTGAAGAATCCCCAGTGGCCAAAATTCAAAACTACAGTTTATAAAAACAAAATAGATAGCTGACACATCCAAACGGGATAGAGGAACGAAAACCTGAATAAACCACGTGTCCAGCCTTCTGCATCAGAGGATCTCAGACCTAAAAACATATTGAATATATATAAACTACTTAGAAAGACAAAGTATAATAACAAACATGTTAGGAAGCATAACTTAAAGAAAAACATAATTAAGGATACTTTTGATTTCAGACTCCATTTGGAAATTTTCAGCATCTTCTAAGAACGGACTCATAAGAAACTAAATTACCATTACTTCGTCGTCTTCTTCAAGCTGATTAACAAAAATCTGAAACAATGACATTACCATGCCAGCGTGGCTTCCCCTTAAAATCGATCCAGTCAATAGAAATAATTACACTCCACTCAGAGCTATTAAAAAAAGAAATCGACATCTCAATCAGATTGTTTTTTAGGTTTAATAACAATTGAAGCGTTGATCCCAAACAGCACAGGAACCGTAGTTCTAATAAAGAGAGAGAGAGGCATTGTGAAGATGTACCTGGAAGGAAGTGGAGAATCTGGTTAAGATCGAATTGCTTCTACATTGCTTGCGAAAGTCTCTTCCCAAATTCCTCAATCTGTTGAAAAAAAAAAAACAAACCCTAGAAGGTAAAAATTCAGAATCCAAAGCGATGATAAATTAGCTTTCAAAAAAAAAAGAAAAGAAATAGGAGACGTGTTAAGAGGAAGAACAGTACCTGAAGATGTAGCGCAGAGAAGACAAAATCGATTCCACCATCAAAACGATCACCGAGCGATCATCAAAGCATCCTCTTCCACAATTACAGAGTAAAGAGAGGTTAAAAAAAAAAATCGCTTGAGAAGAGTACCACTCGCCAGAGCTCTAACGTGGACGCAGAGACGAAACAACAAAAGAAAAATAATACTAAAAAAGAGTATAGAGATGAGGGTATGAAATTAATAGACGGTTCTGATTTTATCTCAGGTTAGGTTTCAATGGTTTAGATTAAAAAAACTATAAACGTTGGTTGTCAAAACTACTTTGACTCTTTTTGGTTATGTCGCTCCACTAATGTTTGGGCCTTTGCGTCTGAATTTGTTTACACGCTAATACCATGTCTGGCCCAACTAAATATATATCAAAACATTTTGGGCCTTAGCGCCTGGATTATGTTACTCATACACAATCTTACCAAAAATTTTTTTTATTTTGATAATACCAAATTACATTTTTGGATTTTCCTCTTTATTTTTTATCTTCTAAATATGGTGACTTGGTTACAGACTTACAGTTTACCTAAAAATAATAATCACATGAATTGATTTATCCATTCGAATTTATATTGGATATACAATATGTCTAAAATTTATGTTCGAATGGTAAAGATAAAATCATGATTCACAAAAGAAGATTCCCTCAAAATTATATACTTGACAAGCGTTTCAAATTAGAGCCAATTTACACCCCTTTAAAAAAGAAAAGAAAAGAAAAAAATTCCAATAACTTATTAAACGAACTATTCATATTTCTCCAATCCACCAAATCCAATACTAGAAAAGTTCGTTATTATCTTACAAGTTACAACCTAAAATTATAAATAAAAACATGGATTTTTAGTTTTATTTTATAATGTAAAAGAACAAAACATGTACATTAATTAACTAAGTCCACATCATAATTATTGAGAATTTGAACCATGAGTGTAATTAGTACTATTATGATTATAAATAATTATGATCATTAGACCATCCATATTGCACATCTCCCAAAAATGGGTGTCTTGTTTAAATAAATATTCAAAATTTAAAATATTCAAATTTTAATATAATTAGTTTATTTCAAAATCTGAACCATTAAAAACAAATATTTTAAAGTGTCTATCTAAGGATCCATCCAGCACTCGCATATAACTTTCGTCGGAGCTTTAACATAATTTAATTCAGTCATCTAATCAGAATGGATTGATATAAACTTTAATCACCAAATAACAAATAGTTGTGGATTTTTGTTAGCCTAGATATTGAGCTTTTGTTATTTTTGCAAAGAGAATATAAGTAAATTGTATATGAAGATAGAATCTTGGAATTCAAAGATTATCTTTCAAAGTAATAATGAATATATAATGGTGGATAGGAGCACTCCATATAATTCGATTCTCTCTTGTCAATATAATCATTTCAATTAGGACAACACTTTTATCACCTTTTTTCTTCATCTGGACGGTGTTAGCAGTTGATAAATGATAATGGTACACTTGCTCAATGTTTAAATCTATTCAAATATAAATGTTATTCTCTTTGTTCAAATGACACGTTTGTCTGAAATTTAGTAAAATGCATGAGACTTACCATCACCAATAAACTTTGCAGGTGTGGAAGACGTACGTGTTTTGTAACTACGGATTATCGTGATTACTAATAATTGAAGTTTACGTAACGAAAGGATCACAGAGACACATACTTAAGTTTGAGCGGTAGATTATATATTTTACTCTATAACTATAATTAATGTGGCTCTTTCTCTTGATTATTAATTGTAGACATTTGAGATTATGATTAAAATATTAGTATATATACTACGTATTTACGTGCTTACGAAACCATTATATGAATTTTGGTGCAACAGCAACACATCAAATCCAAATTCATAGTCAGAACTCAGAACCCTTATTCGGGTTCAAAAAATGATTACCTAATTAGAGTTGATGTTTAACTTTTGAACCACACGACATAAAAGATAACATAACATACTTTAGATTTCATAGCATACCATGTTTTTTTTTGTAGTTCAAATTCATATTTAGGTACATGAATATAAAAATATCATTCTCGAAACCACTAAATTTTCATAATTCATTTCCTAACTTTTCATTTCACTTTCGAACAAAACACTATGCCTACGCGTGGCCTTTCGAAAGAAATTCCACGTTATAGGGAGGAACACCATGATGAATTAACATTCTATATATAATATATTTAAGCACTTAAGAAGCATAAATTCTTTCTAATTATATAATCATAAACTTGGTATATCCTTGACTCCTTGTTAAATTATACATCTATAAAACAATTGAAGTCATAATGAGTTTTGCAACTTTTGCATTAATATAAACAGTGAGTGATTAAGTCGAACCCAAAATGTACGGAGGAGAAACAAGCATTCGATTCTCTCTTATTTTATTTTATTCATCTCTCACTAATGATGGTGGAGAAAAAAAGAAAATACCTAACAAACAAATATTGTCAAAATTGAAATAATTGTCATACACAAATATTCATATATATATTTCTACTAGTTAATTAATTTATATTCCTCACTTTTCATGGCTTATATAAGAAACTGAGCAAACACTAATCACAA